>VXBB01010690.1:0-20030 GCA_013399915.1 Illadopsis cleaveri
ACCCCAATATCCTTGTGGGCTATAGATCTGGTATTTCTTAACCCAGGAGATGCTGCTTTCATTTCCAAACAGAGCTCACCACAGTGGGCTACAGGGCTGTGGCCCCAGGATCTGATCCCTTCCTTCCCCAATGTCCATGGAAAAAACCCCAGTATTCAGCTAAAAGCCACTGGAGAGAACAGTGTTTTCAAGATGTGTCTTGAAATCTTAGGAAAAAACCCTCAGCACAGCAATCCCAAGGACAGTCTCTTGTGTGTGTCACCTCTCACCAAGAATTAAAAAAAGCATAGAATCACAAAATGATTTGGGTTGAAAGATACCTTAAAGATCAGCTTGTTCCATCCCCCTGACATGTCAACACATGAGAGCTCTAAAAATAAACTTGCATGGATAATATACATACAGTTTTTCATCTTTTCTCCCATACATTAGATTAAGTTGTACCTGACNTCTCGTCCTCAGCTCAACCACAGCCAGCAACTAAATTAGTTACCTGAAACTTTAATAACAAATTCACCAGAGAGGATGAAGAGCCACAACCCAATTTTTCAGGGTGTTACCACACTCACAGGGGTCTTTACTACTTTGCTTCCCTCCTCAACTCTCACATACTCAACATTGACATAAATTGGCACGATGAATTTGTAGCAAGAACTTCACAAAGGCAGTTACCCTAATGATACATGCTGCAGTGTCCTGACATTACCCCAATATCCTTGTGGGCTATAGATCTGGTATTTCTTAACCCAGGAGATGCTGCTTTCATTTCCAAACAGAGCTCACCACAGTGGGCTACAGGGCTGTGGCCCCAGGATCTGATCCCTTCCTTCCCCAATGTCCATGGAAAAAACCCCAGTATTCAGCTAAAAGCCACTGGAGAGAACAGTGTTTTCAAGATGTGTCTTGAAATCTTAGGAAAAAACCCTCAGCACAGCAATCCCAAGGACAGTCTCTTGTGTGTGTCACCTCTCACCAAGAATTAAAAAAAGCATAGAATCACAAAATGATTTGGGTTGAAAGATACCTTAAAGATCAGCTTGTTCCATCCCCCTGACATGTAAACACATGAGAGCTCTAAAAATAAACTTGCATGGATAATATACATACAGTTTTTCATCTTTTCTCCCATACATTAGATTAAGTTGTACCTGACACATCTAAAGCCATAAAACAGGTTTCTCCCCTCTTGACTATGATTTAGGTGGTTTCCTTTGTTTTACTAGAAGAGAGATTTTTGAAGTCTCTGTTTCAGCAGGCATAAGATATTTCCAGCAATTCTCCCATTAAAAATGTATTCTAAGCAAATTATTCTAAAGCCCCCAGGACACTGGTGCAAAAAATCAATGCATTCTTAAACAGTTCTAGAATCCCAAAACAGTTTGATTTGGAAGGAGCCTTAAAGTTCCTCCAGTTCCACCCCCTGCCATGACAGGGCCACCTCCCACTATCCCAGGTTGCTCCAAGCCCCATCCAGCCTGGCCTTGGACACTTGCAGGGATCCAGGCGCAGCCACAGCTGCTCTGAGCACCCTGTGCCAGGGCCTCACCATCCCCTCAGAGAACAATTCCTTCCCAATATCTAAACTAATCCTGTCCTCTAGCAGCAGAAAGCCATTCCCATGTCCTGTCACTCCAGACCCTTGTCCCAAGTCCCTCTCCAGCTCTCCTGGAGCCCCTTTAGGCACTGGAAAGGGCTCCAAGTTCCCCACCCCAATCTTTCTCTTCTGCAGATGAACACCCCCAGCTCTCCCAGCCTGGCTCCAGCCCTGGGAGCAGCTCTGTGGCCTCCTGTGGACTTGCTCCAACAAGGTCCATGTCTTATGTTGAGGATCCCAGAGCTGAAGGCAGCAATTTCCAGAGCAGCACAGGCATCTTGCCCTTATTCTTACCATTAATTTATTCACAGAAGAGTAAGAAATGGATCATTAACTAAGTATTTTCAGTCTGCCAGGAAGAGCACTGGTAAGACTCTGCTTACAGGGGTCCCTCTGTGCCCCCAAAGGTACCTTTGCTCCCTTACTTCACTCAATGTTAGACTGATTAACCAGCTTCAGCACCAAAATGCCAATGTAAGTGCTTTCAGACGCCCACAGATTCAGCCAGGAAGGATTGTGACATGAAAAACAGATCTGCAGCCATTTCCTAACATTCCAAATGGGTATCAGGAACTAGGGAGTACAAGTTTTACACCAGGATCAGTAACAGAATATTTTTTACAAACATTAAGCTAGCCACTAACTGTGAGGTTTAGTACTTCTCATATATTAGTGCCTCATTTAGAGTAGCCAAAGACTGTGCTAAGATTAATTTCAATTAATTCAGTTCATTATGCCAGTGCCCAGATACTTAATTGCTTCTCTTGCCAGCTGGAAATCCTCAGAGTTTAAGTTATTGCTGAGAAAGGGTAAACTTCATTAGTCTTCTAAGCTCAGCTATTTGCACTGCTCAAGCATTCTTCACCACAGGAAAACTGAGCAGCATGAGCTACTTCTGTATAATAATTTAGGAGAGATACTTTCCCAAAAAGCAGGCAGCAGGACTTCCTGGAGGGCAGGGAAGGCAACAAGACAAGCACTTACCTGCAATGGACCAAACAAAGATCCCACCAACCCACCTCCCATCCCAGGAGGACACAATTCAGTCTATCTTGCATCATAAAACCATAGGATTTTTCCATATATATCTTTTCAGTCTTTGATTTCTTCTCTACCTTTGTGTGAGCTTCCTTACCTCAGCACATCCTACAGAACCCACCTGAAACACACTGGTTTCAGACTGCACCTGACAGTCTCCACTTGAGAATTCCTGTCTTTCTTCACACCATCATCTTCTACTTATCTAGCCCAAGAAACTTAAAATTTTCAACTGCTTCTTGATCTGGCCTGTTACATCTTTAATGCCTTAACTGTGAAGAAATATTTACATCTTTATCTCTTAGAACTAATTAGTTATACTTACTGCTACTTCCTGTACTGACTCAGGACACACCTACCTGAGTAACTGAGGATGTCATTACAAACATTCTGTACTCAACCTACTCTCATACTTAAACTCTACTGATCACCTAATTTCCATTTTCAGAAAGACAAAGGAAGTTTACACTTCATCCCTTATTTCTTTAAACAAGGCTAAAATGCCCACTTGAAAGTCCATTTGAAATTTCCACAGATATCAGTATGAAGAATTTTCTACATCAAACACATCAGTTTTATTCCTAGTTTTATTCAGCAGCTTTATGCCAAGTAATTCAATTAATATCACAAGCTTGGGTGCACTTTTATTTAACAGTTGCTGACATTGAGGATTTATTTCATGGCTCAGACAGGAAAGGAATACTTGCAAGTCTGTACAATTCTATTTAGTGCTTTATAAATTTATAAAAGATGAAGGTGACAGAGCAAGGAAAGGCAAAACAAGTAAGAACGGCAAGTCAGCCTCTCCAGATTGATGAGAGCTGTGTCTCTCTGACTGATTTCTATCAGTGCTCTCAGCTGAGGAAAGTGCCCAAGGGCTTCCAAGAACAGCAAAGTACTCCAGGAGCCAAAAATCCCTCCCTGAAATCCATCCCTGACCCATCACTCCACACAGCACAAGCACCATCCTCCTGATAAAAGCAACACCAGCACCTGAAAATTTAGCTGGTTTTATAGGCAGAGGAACCTGCTGCAGAAGGGAGACATTAACTCCATGTCTCTGGGACAGCTTTACATAGGACACGATGTCCTACTGATTTTCTGATTGTGTTGAGGATAAGGTTTGAAGTGGAAAAACCCCATTTGCTTCCCTGCTGGAAAAGGGGCATTATCCTGGCCATTCCCTCAGTGGCACTGACTGCATCAGTGCAGATCATTAGCAAAATGCAGCACAAAACGACACTGTGCTGGATCACGGTGTTCTTCCTCCACTCAGCAACTCCTCTTAGCAGAGAGCCAGGTTTGACAGCTCTAAGGAACAGCCAGAACAATTCCCATCACCTTTCTCCCACTGCATTAAAACTAGAGCCTTCTAGCCACAGGTGAACAGAAAGCCAGCAACAATCACCTGAGTATTAGATTGGAAAGAACACAGGCTTACAGCAAATACTTTATTTTTAGACTTTAATTGCAGTCATGTGCTTGAGTGACATTGCTGGTGCCATGCTGCTCCCACACAATGGAGGAGAAGGGAGTCCTTGTTTTACTTCAGACATGGCATAGGCCCAGGGTTCGGTGAGAGTCACCTCAGGAGAGCCCAAACATCCCCTTTCTCTCCAGTTACAGGAACGAGCTTTGAGCCTCAGAACCCATGAGGTGTCCTAAGGCCCTGACCCTTAAAATCCACATAAACTCGGTGTGCTGCCACCTTCCCACCAAAAGACAGACTGTCCCCTTCTGCTCCTCTGCTGCATTTTATACATGAAGCAGCCAGCAAGACCACACAAAAAACTAGAGGAGCAAACCTTGCCCGGATGTGCTGTTTCAATCAGAAGCTGTGAAAACGAAGGTTTCTCTTTTCACAACACCACAAACCACTAGGCAGGGAGGAAACAAGGCAGGAAACCACATCAAAGAGCCCATGTGAAACAACGCCTCAGGCCCGAGCTCTGTCGCATCCCTGAGCACACCCAGCAGCAAAGCAGCTCCTCGGGGAATCACCCACAGCCATTCCTTCCATGCAGCAGCAGCAGGACAAGCAAAGAGCACCGCAGGTACTTACCAGGGGCAGAAAAGAAGTTAGAGATGCATTTCTTACCTCTGCCAAAGGAATCTGGCGCCTGCTGTGGCTGCAGTGGTCCCGAGGAAAGCCGCCACCACGAGCCTACGCCGGGTGCCGGGGTGCGGCGCTGTCCCATGGTAACGCCGCGACACCGCCGCCAGCCCCGCGGCCACGGGCAGGAACCGCAGCCGGAGCATCCTGCTGAAGGAGAAGGCTGCTTTAGGAAAACAGCAGAAAGTCTCCACGTGTTGCCTGTCCTAAAGCAGCAAAAGTTTCACAGAATAACTCATGGGTGTTTATTATCTGTTCTGAGACACATCATCTGCCTTATAAACAGATTAAATACTTGTGAGTGTTAGCTGTTGGCACATACCTGGCTGTCACATCCAGCTGCTGATCAGTGTTATTCCAATTCCTCAGTCTTTACCCAAAACCCTCATCAAGAGGGAATCTCACCATCCCACAGTGGCTGTGGACTCCACATCCCTGCAAAATGTTCAAGGCCAGGCTGGATGAGTCTTGGAGCAGCCTGGTTTAGTGAAGGTGTCCCTGCCCTGCAAGGGGTTGGAACTCGATGATCTTTAAGGTCCCTACCAAGCCAAAACATTCCATGATTCTATGAAATATTTGCAGCCTATCTCTCAATTTCCAAGGCATGGAAGGTGGCAGGTAGACCTGATAAACAACTACAGCAGGTAAGAGGCATTTGGCCAGAAGCAAACTCACAGGTGGATTTTAAAAGGCAAATTTAGCCAAATAACAAGCAAACCTATCAAACAAAACCCAACCCAGGCATTTAAATTTTCCTAAGAAAACCCTACTGTTCTTAAATCCCTTTCTTTTAGCTAGCCTGAAGCAAAAACATTTATATTCAACTGTAAGTACAGGCAGGTTTCAAAGTGTCAAAACTTATAAAATACAATCCATACCCCATTACACGCGCAACAGAACAGAGACAAATGGGGAAGCAGAGCTACAAATCTAAACATAATTACAACAGAGAAAAAGGAACCACAGAAACACCACCTCAGCACACACCAGCTGCAGGAGGCAAAGCCATTTTGGTGGCTCACAGGAGTGAAGGCGAAGGGTAAATGCTGCCTTTGAGAAGAAAATTTGCTGCGTGTTCTTGTGAAATAAAGGTTTTATTTCTGAGGCAAATGCAAGTTTTTCAATCAGGTCAGCCTTAAAATTGGGAACAGAATGGTAAAGGAATTCTCTAAAAAACACAGAGCAGAGGAGCAGCAGCTTAATTTTTCCTTTTATTCCCCATTCTTGCCATTCTACTCACATATTTCCAGGCAGTGAAAGCCACAGAATACAAAAATAAAGCCACATCTATAGTTTTCTATTTGTTTCTGCAACACAGGATGCCACCACACCATTCTGCTAAACCATTAACTTCCAGAAACAAGGATCCTGGGACCTGTCTGTGTGAACACCTCTCATGTGTGTGGTGTGTTAGGCCATTCCCACTTCAAAGAGCTGGATGTATCAATGCCACTTGCTGCAGGTCAGGATTCCACAACAGAATGATGCAGAACAGAGGAAGAGGGAGGGAAGACACATCAAATATTCAGCAAATAATTTTGAGGGTTGGAGCTCAGTATCTTTTAAGGCAGGAGGTGGTGGAGAAGCCTCTGAAGACTTCATGGCACAATCAAGTAATGAAAAATCATTAACAAATCCCTTATGAGTGTTTTTTTCCTATCAGATTAATACTTTTTCCCAGTCCTGGGACAAGGGAGGTAGGATGGAGCATTAGAGATGGTGGAGGTGGCAAAGGCACAGGTTGCCTCCATCCCCACCCTGGTTTATGGGCAAACACCACAAATTTCAGTGCTCACAGTGAATCCATCCAAATAGTATCCATTTGATATTCATCTGTGCTCATATTAAAATTGGCATTATGGCTTTGTTTATTCCTTTTCAAATAAACAGGTTTAAAATTCAAATGTTAATGGAATGCAGCCAGCTCATGGCACTGATTCTCCAATCCTCTCCAGCTCTGAACAATGAGATGGTTATGAAAGACAACTCTTTCAAATTTAAAATATTTCCACTCTACACAAACCTGATGTTCCCATTTCATCTCCAGGGATGAATTTCTGTTCCATATGCAGAGGAAAATCTGCATGTGTTACTTTCCCCAAGAAGCTAACCTTGCCCTTTCTAGGGTTCCTCATCCTAATTACAGCTTTATATTCCTAACATGTACTGGGTAAGGGAAGTATTGCCAGTATCATTTAATCAACCAAAATAAAAATTAGGCCCCACAGCGTTTATTTGGGAGCCTGAAGAGATTTTTTACAACATTTCTGATTGTTGGCTTTAGTACTGCATAAATGTTTACTCTGCCTGAGCCTTAAGAAACACTAAATTATCTGCTTTGTCCAAGCAATCTCCATCCTTGATGCTGCTGGGATGTTTACCCAGTGTTCACTTGGTAGCAACTGCTTGAGGGAGCTGAAAGCAGCCAGTTCTCACAATAGCCCCAAAATAAAGAGCATTCTTATCTCAGAGCAATTTAAAAAAACCTTTTGGAAGCTGAATTTTCCATCTGCAATTTCTACAATCTCTCACAAGTTTCTTTTTTTAAAATCTTTTTCACTTTTTTTCACTTTTATAAATCAAAAGTGCCATGATATTTGGTATATTTGGTTAAAAACTCCAGGTTCTGAAGTCAAGATCACTTGAGAGAGCTGATGTTCACTTTTAGAAAGATTAAAAATAAGCATCTTGCCCTGTGCAGCAACAGAAAGCTCAGCATCACAGTTTGCAGTAAGGCAAAGAATAAAACTGAGATCAAGTATAAAACTCCCATCAACTGATGTGATTACAGCTTACAATAAAGAACAAGCCCAATTCCTGAATGATTTACCATAACAAAAGATTATTTTTTTATAGGATACAACAAAGCAGCCCAGAGGGGGAAAAAACCCCCCAATAAAACCTTAAATTTATGTTTGCTTATTTTCATTTTGGTGTTATCATGTTCTAGCACCACAGCTACAAGGAATCTGTAGACTGTATTTATGTTTCCAAGAGATAAACCAATCTTACCTTAAATTCTTGCTCAGAACAGCTCTACAGTTGCTTTCAGAGGTTGAATTAATATCCTTGAACAAATGAAATAGCTGGGGCTTTTCTCCAGAACATAATGACCCATCTACTGTTGTTCATGCCACAATCCATAGGTGGGTTTTTTTAAACAGAAGAGTCAAGGGAGATACTCAAACCCACAAGGAAAACATCACCCCTAACGCAGGACAAAACAGGCTCCATTCAAGCTAAGACTATCCAGGTCAGGTGAAAAGAAGAAATGCAACATTATTTCAACAGTTACATCAGTTCTGGCTGGATGTGGGTATTTGGTTTCCCCAAACAATGACCCTCTGTCTGCTAATCTGCTCTCCAAGGAAATGGAAACAAGCTGTCCACCTCTGCTCCCGGCCCTTCCAAAGCCCGAGATTTTTTCCAGAGCAGATAAGAATTGGAAGATCCCAACTCTGGCATCCTTTTTCAGATACCAAAAGGAGAGAACAAAAAGACTTGCTCCTGTTTTTGCAGCCCTCTAATTAGCTGATGATTCCAAGACTGAAAGCCCTAAGCAGCCCAGCCTGGGGAAAAGGGACTTCCCACACTTGGGCACCCCCCAACACTGAATTTTCTGCAGACCTTTTGAGGATCCAGAGCAGATAAAACACTTGAAGCAGCATTTTGATGTCAAAACAGGCCTTGACAGCACAAGCATGTGAGAGGGAGAACAGTAATTCAATAAGCCAGTGAGTGTTTAATTTATCATCAGAGAAGGGGTCACAGGCACTTCTTCAAACAATTTTACTAGGACATGGTAAGCCCATGAATTACTCCAGAATGTTAATTGTAAATTTAAATACACTGCTGTGCAGGAAGATCTTCTGAAAAAAAAAATTATTTAGGAGGCACTATTTAGGCATCAAAACTCCTGCAGAGACTGGCTGAGATGGAGTCACTAAGAACTCAGATTTCTAGAGCTGTGTGTTTATTAAAAAGCCAAGTTTGACGTTGCCAGAGCACATCAAGACATCCTGACCCAACAGATGCTGTAGGAAAATTCCTCACCTGTTCCCATCTCAGCCCCTGACTGTCAATTATCCCTCAGCCCTGCTCATTGAAGCCAGAGCCAACAGCAGAAGACTGAGGGTGACAGCTCCCAGCTCTTCTGTCTCCATCTTTTCAAAAAGATTGGGAAGAGGGGAAGAAATATTAAAATGGGGGAAAAAGCACAACAAATCCAATGAAAAGTCAATGTGCAAAGGAAAGGGTGAAGTAATCAGGAGAGAAGTTTCACTATTAACACTGAGATTCATAAACCAGGGTGAAAGAAAACCTCATAGCTTCAACCTGCCTCCACCAAAATCAATCATGACTCCTCCTTCCCAGAGAAGCTGTGGCTGACCCTGGATCCCTGGAAGTGTCCCAGGCCAGGTTGGAGGAGTTTGGAGCACGCTGGGATAGTGGAAGGTGTCTCTGCCCATGGCAGGTGGTGGCACTGCCTGGGCTTTAAGGTCCTTTCCAGCATGAACCATTCTAATATTCCATGAAACTTGTATAAAAATAACTCCTAAAAGGGTGCCAGGAGTGCATTCCAGCTAATGAAACATCTGCATCCACTCATTCCCCCATTTCCAAGACAGACCCAACAGCTCCTGCTCTTTTTCCCTCCAAATTTTCAGCTTACCAAGTGCAATTTTGAGATAAAGGATTTCACACCTTACTGAAGTTATTAGCCTACCAAGACACATAAATCAGTTTTGGGAAAATGAAATCTAGCAGCAAAAGTAATTTCTCCTCAGGTAGGAGATTGGGGCAGTATTTGATCACATTAATTTTGCTGGAGAGGAACCATATTTGTTTCAGAGCACGACTCAAATTGATGTGGAGTCTACCAAGTATCAATCAATGCAGAAACCTAAGCCACAGGCTGGCAATTTCTTTTTTTTTGTCATTGCAGTAAAGTTTCACCTCTTCCTAAAATCCTCAGCCCTGGAAATGACCAATCCCCAACTCCAGCTCTGTAACTACACCCAGCCATGGCTCAGCATCCCCTCAGGGATGATCACTGACATCCCTCCCTCATGAGCTACTTTATTCTGCCAAATAATTGTACTGATTTTCAGGGCTAAGGAGAGAAGATGATGCATTGCAAACACACAAGCTGTTAGATTTAGATTTAGCTTTAATAAAGCATTTTTAGAAATTGCAACTGGATTATTTATGAGGATGTAGGACAGTAGCTGGCTTGGGCTTCCCTTGAAAGGGAGACAGGAGTGTTTACATCCTGGGGAAAGACTTTAGTGCCACTAAATTGGCAGAAGAAACTTGGCAAACTCAACAGCAACCCCAAATTTAACCTGTGAGCTGAGTCGCCAGAGGACCTGAGAGTGGATGGATGCAGCCACCATGAAGCACAGCTTTGGAGACACAAACAAAAAATGAGTGTACCCAAACAGAGTAAACTGGTCCCATCTGTTGCAGCAGCACTGAAAACAGCACCTCCAGCAAGGATACAACATTTCCTTACTACTTCAGACTGTCAGACTCCAGCAATGCACTGTAGGTTTCTAAGAGGCAGCTATAAACTTTCCACAGAAACTAATGCCAAATGTTGTTTTTTCTGGTTAAAGCTTTCCCTTCCCTTCCTCCACTCAAAATGCAGCACATTCCTGGAGCTTTTCTACCTAGAAAACATTACAGTAAATCCCAGCCACGAAAAACTCCCTAGGAACACCTCCATACATGTCAGAGGTAACTTAGGAGAGCTGTAAAAACACCAGCCAAAAAACTTCTCACTCCTTATTAAGGATAACAATTCTGCTTCACAAGCTACTTCTACCCTAATCAGCAGGGTGAAATGTTCTTTTTCCAGTTGCTATTCTCAAATAATCAGGCTGCCTTTGCAAACCAGCCACACAAGAAGGTGCACCAGAGCACAGTTATTTCTACACTGATTTGAGGAGCAAAGGATCATCAGAGAACTGTTGGCAGAGAGGTAGAAAACATAACACCTCTGTCTTTTCCCATAAAAAGTTACAGCCAGCAGG
Organism: Illadopsis cleaveri; assembly: GCA_013399915.1. NCBI lineage: Eukaryota > Metazoa > Chordata > Aves > Passeriformes > Timaliidae > Illadopsis > Illadopsis cleaveri. The sequence goes on from VXBB01010690.1 coordinate 10,781, forward strand.
AATGTATCTGCTTAACAGCTTGACTCACTTCACCTGCCTTGCACAATCTGTGTCCATAGGGCAAGACCTCCCTGAGAATTCCTGACTTCTCCACAGAATGGAGAGACTCTCCTTGAAGCTCCAGCCGAGTCACCCACCTGTATGCAGCTCACAACAAACCAAAAGTATTTCAGGGTACTCATATTTAAGAAATGTTTATGGCTCACTGGGCTCCAAGAAAACCAGTGTTAACTCCTAAGGAATAAACGTGAAAAAGTAATTCTGGAAGAGAAGTTTAGAACAAAGCAAGAGCCTCTCTAGGCTGACAAGGTGACAGACTGGGAAGCTTGAGTAATCTGCAGATACAATTCCAGCTCCAGAAAGAGACGACGTTTTTTTGAAGGGAGATAGACAGTGGGTTTTCTCAGAATTTGATATGGTGAAGTCTGAACTTCTCTGTGACAAGGAGGAAAAAGATTTGTGAAACCCCCAAGAACCTGAATATCACAATGTGGTCATTTCTCCTTGGCTGAAGTTGTCTTTTAAACAGAAACATCACCTGCAGCCATATCCTCCTTAAGGAAACACTTCTTCCTGGCCAAAGAGTCATGCTTTGGTGGCTTTCTTTTCCATATAAAGAAATTTTAAATTAAAAACTGACAAACAAACAAAAAAATTCACAGCACCTGTTTCACTTACCAGTTGGAGGTTGTTTGGGAAATCAGGAGAAGACTACAGCATTGCTTTCCCCCCAAAAAGGAAAAGCAGGTGTGAATGACTGCAATTGCTTTTCCAGCAACACATTGTTGGATTAGCTCGAACCTCAGGGAGGGGAAAAGAACATGGATAAGCCAGGCTAGCACCTTGAGCTTTTAGAACACAGCCTGAGGAGCTCAGTTCCAGCAGGAAAAAAGCCAGCAGCAAACACTTGGCTCCATCCAAGGTGGGCAGGCAGCACACCTTAGGTACCTGTCTGTATCACAACTGAGATTTTTGTGATAAAAATCCCATGGCTCTCCTAGCTCCTGAAGCAAAAATGCCAGAGGTAGGAAGTTTGCAACAAACAAATGAAAACACAGAAATTCAAGTGGTGCTACAGAACACAACTGGTCCATACAGACACTGGGGCTGGCTGGTCTGTGGCAGCACAGCAGCTTTGTCTGCATCACAGGCTACAAATTCTGGAGCCACATGGATTCCCAGGGCTCATGTTTCAAGCACAGGTCAGCTGCAACTTTGCTTGTCTCAAACCATGACCTTCTTTCTTGTTGTCTACACAAGGATCTCAGATTTCACTTCACAGAGCTGAAGTAAGAGAAACAACTAAGAATTTTAACTTGAGAGACCTTGGAGACCCAGAAAAAGAATCTCCAACCCAAACCTTGTGCCAGTCTTTGCACAAAATTCCCAGTTACAACCATCAGTGCTTTGGTTCCTCCAACCTTGTCCTGCCCCACATCCACACACAAGGAGCTCTTCACATGGTGGGACTACAGTGAAAAGCTGCTCTCAAGAGAGGTTAAATCCAGAATGCATGGAAGCAAACTCCACAGCAGTTTTCTCTGGGGAAAGCCAAGTCACTGTACTCACAGACAGGGCAGCAGACAAACATAACCCAGAATTTACTACCCAAGGACTTTTTAGAGAAGTCCACAGAAGCCACAGTAAAACAATTCATGATCTAACAGTCTAGTTTTCCTCTTTTAAAGTACCTTAAATCTAAAACTAAGAGGTGAGGCTGCCACAGGCTTTGGATGGTATGTGCTTAGGGAGACAAAGTGCCTCAGGCTCTACTCACTTTCTGCTCTGAGTTTGTATTTTTTACTTGGAAGTGTCAAATGCATCACCCTGAAGATAAATACTCATCCTCAGCCTTGCAGTACTAACAAAAGAGCTGGAGAATTATTTTGGACAAGGACATGGAGCAAAAGGACAAGGGAGAATGGGTCCCCACTGCCAGAGGGCAGGGCTGGATGGGATATTGGGAAGGAATTGTTCCCTGGGAGGGGGGGCAGGCCCTGGCACAGGGTGCCCAGAGCAGCTGTGGCTGCCCCTGGATCCCTGGCAGTGTCCAAGGCCAGGTTGGACATTGGGGCTTGGAACAGCCTGGGACAGTGGAAGGTGTCCCTGCCCATGGCAGGGGTGACACTGGATGACCATTAATGGCCTTTCCATGATTCTGTGTTTAAGAGGGAGCCACATCATTTGCACCACACTTTTCTTAGAAAATTTAGTTTAAAAAAGAAAGGCAATATTCATCTTAAATGTTTGCCACACCCAAAGACCCTGGGTAACTGTCTCCTGCTAAATTATCCCAAAGAACATTGTCCCACCTGAAGTCACACCTACACCCAGACACTTTTTCACTGACACCCCTTCAACATCTCAACAGGAAAACACAGCACCTGGAATTAATATAATTGAGGTTATTTTTATTGTTGTATCCAAGCATTCTCAGCCCCACTGCACAGAGCTGTGTTAAAATATTGGGCCCCAATATGTCAACTGGGAACTTGGGAAGAAAAAACCAAGTATTTCCATATTCCAGCTCACTTCAGGAAGTGTTACTGCAGCAACTGGAACAGCATGAAACAATGTATTTTTATAATAAACTTACTACCATTGCTACAGAACTCATTTTGCTCAAGAAAATAAAAATGGTTATTTTCACATTCCAGATCTAAACATGCTGATGGCTCCCTCAACTATCACCCAAAATATGTAACATTTCTGAGATGCTGCTTCAAAGCCCTGCCCAGACTTCAAATGATTTGCAAGTCATGCAGGCTGAGGACAATGGGATCATCTCTCCTCAAGGTCTGTCATGAGCTTACCCAGGAACCCAAGAGGTGCAACAGGAACCTGCATGGAGAAGTGACACAGCCACCAGTGACACACAGGGCACTCCAGAGGGTCCCCAGCAGGCAGACAGGAATGATGGCATCAAAGCACATCATTCTGTTTCCTCCAGGTCATGGGATTTCAGCATCCTTGGTTCAGGAAGCATTAGGGAATATCACAAAAGTTTCTACAGGAAATGGGTCATTGGGAGAACATGCCACTTCCACAAGGAAATAAAGAGGGGTTCCATGAGTTTAAGATTCAATGTAAACATCTTCCACTGTCCCAGGCTGCTCCAAGCCCCATCCAGCCTGGCCTTGGACACTGCCAGGGATCCAGGGGCAGCCCCAGCTGCTCTGGGCACCCTGTGCCAGGGCCTGCCCACCCTGCCAGGGAACAATTCCTTCCCAATATCCCATCTAGCCCTGCCCTCTGGCACTGGGAAGCTATTAAATGCTCTGTTGTTCCAGATGGACAAATACATAGCTTAAGAATCTTTTATTAGCTTTAGTTGTATTTTTATTGGGGCTTTTTTATACCTCCCTATGTCCAAACTCATTTTTAGTGAGCATTTGAGGTTTTTTCCATGTTGGGAGTTCTTTTACATTTTATGAAAGTGGCACAGCTGAGGTTGGGTTGACAGAAAGCCACAGGCAGACAAACTTCTTCCAGGGCTCACTGTGCCCAAGCACTTGAACCAGGAAACTCAGCACAACTTTGCACACTGCAAAAAAAGGCAACTCATTCTTCTACAGCTTTAAGAAAAGCCCTAAGAGAATGCTCCAGGACAAGAACAATTCTACACAGGGTAACAATCAGCCAAATTATTAATTCAGCAGTTAAAGCACCTGAGAGCAGTGAGTTGCATAGCCCAGCACTCAGCAACACCATCCTCACCTGTAGTGTATTTGCTCCCAGTTTGCAGGTCAAGAGGTCACAGAGAACACAGGGGAGTATTTCTCAGCTGGGCTGTGTTCTAAAAACGAGAAAGAAACATAACAAAGATCAAAATTTCCCTCCTGGCAGTCATGCCCTGCAGTGCTCACATGTTGACCTCAGGAAAAGCCTCTCAGACTGAGCCAGAAAAAGCCAGGAGGAGGAAAATGGTCAACAGCTGAATAAAGGAATTAAAGATAAGCAGGCCTTTAAGTCAAGACTGAGCTGGAAATGAGGATTCTAAAGGAGAAACCTCCAAAAATCCTGCTGGGTTGGACCTGCCCATCCCCATTGACCACACAAAGCACAGTCAGATTTACCATCTTTCCCAAGCAGCTCATTAAGCTACAGGCAAGTACAGCACACATAAATCACGTTGTGATAAACATCAGGCATTTCTGCGCTCTGAGCAGTTTATTAACTCAAATTCACCCTAAAGGTTTTCCGACACAAACTGCACATCAAACACAGCTGGGGCCATTCAGCGGAGTTGAAGCTTTAACGAACCTCTATCAAGAGAAAGTGGTTTGACATGAGCTCTAACACACGGCGATAACTCACACAGCCCGGGCAGCGCCGCCGGCGATCCCATAGCCAGCAAGAAAACTAACCCAAACCTAACTCCTCGCACGGTGTGAGAGCTCCCCAAAACACTCCTTGCAGGGCCCCTCGGGGCAGAACACCGGGGGGATCCCTCCTTCCTCTGAGCACCGTGATGGAGCCCTAAAGCCGCGGGTTTATTTCCTAGGGGTGAAGGCACAGTGTTACTACGGGACTCGGGGATGGCGAAGCCAGAAGAACACGGCATCCCGAGCCCCCTGTGTGCCGGAAAAGCCTGGTTTTCTCGGGCAGCGGCTCTGTCTCAGCCCCGGGACCTGGCACCCCTTAGCCCCAAGTCCCGGGACCGTCCAGCGCCGGGGCCCAGGACCCCTCCGTCCCGGGGCCTTGGAGTCCCTCAGCTCCGGGAGGCAGGACCCTCCTATTCCCGTGGCCTGCCACTCCCCCTAACACCATGACCCACTTCCATTCTCGGGGCCCTGGAACTCCCTCCTCAGCCCCCAGGACTCCCCTCAGACCTGTGGCCTAAGCAGACCCCATATTCCTGGGCCTTGAACTTCCCCCAGCCCCATGCCTCGGCACTCCATCCAGTTCCGGGTCCTGGGACCCACTCATCCCGGGCCCCCATCAATCCCAGGGCCCGGAACACCACACCCCGGAGCCGTGAACTCCCCGGCCCTGAGCCGTCCCCCCTTCACCACCTCCCGGCCCCCTCAGCACCGCGCTCACCTCAACCCCGCCGCCGCTCCCGCCGCCCCGCCCGCCGCGCGCGCTTCCGGGGGCGGGGCCTGCGCACAGGGGCGTTGTCTGGGTGAACGTGGGCGTGGCCTGCCCGTGGTGGGCGTGGCCTCGGCGCCCGCGGAGCGCCGTGAGGGCAGACCGGGGGTCGCTGCGGGTTTGGGGGGAAGGTCCGTGCGTGTGTAGGGCTTCAGAAACCTCTTTGTGTAGGTCACGAGAGGCTTTTATACATACAGCGTGTGGTGAGTGTTACTACGGGTCTTGTGTGTAGGGGCTGAGGGGATTTAGTATAGGGCCTGAAGGAGTGTGTGTGGGTACTTCGGGGCTTAGACACATATAATGGAAAGCCCCTATATGCGTCTCAGGGATCCATATATATATTTGTATATATAGATGGGTTCTGTGAGGTCTGAGGGGCCCACCTATCTACAGATAGATAAACAGTCTGAAAGGTTTGTATATAGGGTCTGAGAGGCCTGTGTATAGATTCTGAGGGACCCATATATATATATGTATAGGTTCTGAGAGGTCTGTTTATAGTGTCTCAGGGGCTCAGATAGATAGACAGATAGACAGAGGCTTTGAAAGGCCTGTAGATAAGATCTGAGGAGCCTATATACATATATATATATATACATCTATTCTGAAAGGTCTGTATATAGAGTCTCAGGGGCCTATCTATGGGGTATAGATATATATATATGTATATAGGGTCTCAGGGGCCCATATCTATAGGTCCTGAATGGTCTGTCTATAGGGTCTGAAGGGCTTGTGTACAGGTCCTGAAAGGCTTGTGTGCACTGCACAAGGAGTGTCTATAGGTCCTGGATAGCAAGGCTGAAGGGCTTGTCTATAGGGCCTGAAAGAGTGGTATATGGGGTCTCAGGGGTTTTTATATATATAATCATAGAATCGTAGAATGTTAAGAGGTGGAAGGGATCTTAAAGATCATCTTGTTCTGCTGTGTACAGGGGCACCTTCCACTGTCCCAGGCTGCTCCAAGCCCCAATGTCCAACCTGGCCTTGGACACTTCCAGGGATCCAGGGGCAGCCACAGCTTCTCTGGGCACCCTGTGCCAGGGCCTGCCCACCCTCAGAGGGAGGAATTCCTTCCTTCTCCAGAGTCGTGGGTAGGTGTGGCAACAGCTGCAGCCGTGCCCAGTGGCCCAGGAATGGGATGGCAGCGGGAAGGGAAAGTGAGAATGGCACGTCTGGGTCATGTGCACCTCGGCATCTAGATCAGAGGGAGGATTCACTGCTGAGGAGGCTAATTTTAGGTATTTTAATTTTAGTTGCTTCCAGATGCCTCTTAGGCTGGCTCTCCTCAGGCTTTAATGTACCCCCTATTAAAAAACACATTTTCCAGAGGTGTAAATAGGCAGGAATTGCTCTTGAGGAATCCAGGAGGCTGCTGAATCCTGGCACTGCCCTCCCACAGTGGGAACGCTGCGGGGATTTTTAGGATGAACCTTTTGGCGAGGCTTAAGGGGATCGCAGAGGCTTAGAGGGGTCTCTGCAGAGCTGAGGTCTGGCCATCTCCAGATCCCAGAAAGGGGTGAGAGAAGCAGCCAGCAAACACTGGCATGTTTGGGTAGCTCAGGTCTGAGATGTGAGGAGACAGGGATCACCACCCTGCCCAGTCCAGGGGAAATTTCCCCTCCTATCCTATTCCTCCATGAGAAGCTGGGCAGTGCTCAGGTTAAGGAAGGTGGCTAACACCATTCCTGTATTGGCAAGTAGACTCTGTCCCCTATCTCAGGGCTGTGCTGTTTTATCTGCAGTAACCTGGAAGCACCAACCTTTCTTTTAAATAAAAAGAGATAAAATGCACTTGAACCTGGGATCCTCCTGAACTTCCTCATCCACCCATGCCTGATGCACCTGCAGGATTTTGCATCAATCTCCACATGCCTGATTCTGCTGCATCACAGCCCTGGGCATCTGAAGGAGTAAAGCTGGCAAATCCTAAATTTAAATAACATGGAGAAACTGATGAATCTATGGACTAAAAGATCATTTAGGTTTTTTTCTTCCTAGCTGGTTTATTTAATCCAAGCACTTTGGGGCATGAACAGGTTTTCCAAAGTGATGGCTTTGCCTATGGCTTATCACACACTCACTTTCTCTTACATCAGTGTTTTATTTGCAGGAGGGAACAATCCATGCCTCTCTTGGCAGTGTTGGGGTGGTTGATGAGGGTTTGAAGCTTAAGTTTTCCACTTCAGCCTTTCCCATTGCAATAATATTAATTGCAAACACTGGTGTGCTTTTCTCCAGCAATTCTTCTCAGGAGCAGCCTTCCAATATTCAGCCAGCTGTAATTATGAGCACCAAGAGAAAGCCTTGTTAAAGACATTCTTTTATTTAGGTTTTCCAAGAGTGGAAGATGCTTCTAGCAGGAGCTCTTTGACCTAAAATGACAGGGTTTCATTTTGGTGCCAATATCCTCACCCTTCCCTCTCCCTGTGCCTTGGGGAGCCGTTCCCTGCTGTCTGGTATAACTGCCTGGGGTATTGATCTCAGGGCTCGTGTTTAATTCCCGTTTTGTGCCTTGTAACAAGTGCCTACACACTCAGCACAGGTTTGCTAATGAATTTTTGGCCTTTCTGCTGCCCTCGGCCTTTGCTCAAAGCCCATGTTCCCCCACCTCTGTCAAATATTCCCTGGAAATGTATAAACTCTGCCAAAGATTTTACTTTCAGTCATTCCCAGCTCCTCTTTAGGGATAAATAAATGTCTAAATACAGAATATGAATGGCTGGAGGAGTAGGGAATAGGAGAGAGTTGGGGCAGGGTCTGCTTGCCGTGCCCATCCCTTTCCTCCCTCGGAGCTGCTGGCACCAATCCCTGTAGGAAACCCCATGAAGAGGGCAGCACAGCTCATCCAGGTGTCTGTGCTCACCCAGGCAAAAAGAAGTGTAGGGGTGGGTAGTTCATGGTGGGAAGAGGTGGCTCTGCCCCGAAGTGACCTTCCCCATCCTGGGGCTTCCTTCCTCCCCCTTTCCTGCCTTTCTAATCTTTCTTTTCCCATTTGTCTAGGCTGCATTAACCACAGTTTTGCCATTTTTGGGCTTTTAGACCCAGTGTGCTGGGATGCTGGGAGCTGTCCCAGGGAGAGGCTGATGTTGCAGAGGGGTAAACCCTGGCTGTGGTCCATGAGGTGACTCCTTTGCCGAGATATGTGTGGGAACATCTTCCACTGTGGAGTCATCACTGAGGGCTTTGCTACTCGAAATCCTTGTTTTCAAGCATTTTTCCTTTCCCCATCAGTTTTCAACGTGACAGGAGAGGGAAATACAACAAGCAGGGATCAAGCAAAGGCTCTGTCTGGTCTGAGCAATGAAGCTTGGCAGCAGCTGCTGCTGCAGTTTGTCTCCTTGATTTTCCAAGAAAATGCAAATAATCACTGAAATGCTAAATGTATGAAGTTGGAAAGACAGTGGGTAAATCCTTCCAGAAGACACAGTCGAGGCTTCCAACCACATTTTCCCAACCAACAAAGAGAAAGAAGAGAAAGCTCATCCCTGAAGGAAAAATCCAGCCAGAAATGAGGATTGAGGTGGAGGATTTCTCAGGGACAAACTCTAAAATGACATCGCTTGGAGAAAAGCTTAGAACAACCCATCAGGACTTATGGAAGGCAGCACTGGAGGGAGGTGGGGATGGAAAAAGGAGTGTTGTGATGGTGTGGGTGATGCTGAAGCACATCTGTGTCATCCCATGACTTGGTCGTGCTCCTCCCCGTATTTTTAGAAACACAGAGGGGTAAATAACAGGAATTAAGAAAGAGCTGCCATCAGTGTTGTAGTAACTCCCAGGCCAGAAGAAGAAATATTTTTTAAGTAAAGTAATGCATGTACATCATCTTTCAAGAGAAAGCCGAGCACAGATTGCTTATTTAGCCCAGGTCCTGCTGTCAGCCCAGCCCACCATGTCTGCAATACATATATAAAAATGTGTATATATGTGTATGTATATCCAGATATTTTTGATCACATACTTTTTTTACCCTTCATTGAAACTGATGTTGGTTGGGGTGCCAGTCTGACCCAGCACCCCAAATCCCTGCACCACCCCATGCTGCATCCCCAGGGCCTTGGTGGTATCTTTGCTGCACCCCATCTTCCTGCAGCCTCTCGCTGGTGATCTGCCTCCCCAGTGCTCCCCATGTCCCTAGTGCATCCCACCTCCCTGCACC
>VXBB01010690.1:20764-47752 GCA_013399915.1 Illadopsis cleaveri
CCCCTTCCCCGGGTGATGTTGTTCTTTACTGCTCTTCCCGCCCCCCGTCAAGGTCAGCCAAGGGAGAGCGCTCGGGGGGCTTCCCGAATCCCGGTCGGTGCGACGGCTGGGAGAGGGGCAATGCTAGTCGGGCTCTGTTTGCTCCCTTTTCCTTGGTGGCTTTTCCAGGAAAAGCGGGGACTGGCAGTACACAGCTTCCTATGTGTCTCAGGGCGGATAAAAACTGTAAAGGCAGCAGGTTGCGTCTGGGAGCTCGAAAGATTTGCTAAAAATACCGGGAGGGTTTTCTCCCTCTTTTTTCTGTTTAAACTTAGGGAACAGTGTATAACCGTGGGATATCCTTCTGGCTTTTGCCACAATCTGTTTTATTGCTGCCTCTAAAAGACCTTCTGTCGGAGGTGTGCACCTGTCGCTCCCTTGTTTTGCTCCAAACAAGTAATCACGGAACTACGTGGAGCCACCCAAATTGTGGATTAATCAGGTGACGGAGCGGGCTCTGGAGCAGCGGATACATCGCTGTGGTCCCTCGGGTCTTGTTTAAAGAGTTGTTTGTGCCTGGTATCTTCAGGGTGCCGCTGGTTCCTCCGCCCCTGTCGGTGTGTTTTGGCAGCCAGGGGATGCCGGAGGTTCCGTCGGTATCGGGTGTCTCCATCCCGGCAGTCCCGCATTCGCAGCGCGGTCGTTCCCACGTGTCAAGTGGGACTTGCGCTGCCGTGTTGACTGCAGGGTTAATCCTGGCACCTGCTCAGGTGTGGAATGGCCTTTCCAGAGTCCTTAATTAATATTTGAGCTGTCTCCTTTAGCGGTGTGGCCCTGGCAAATAATTTGTATTTCTCTAAATATAAATTGACCTTTGCGATTGATTTAACAGAGACTCACATTCGTGGTTGGTTTCACTCCGTGGGCTAAGTGTAGCAGTAAATGTGTGAGAAAATGATAATAAAATCCCATTAAAAAACTGTGAATCTCCCGTGTTTGCCCAGGGTACCAAGTGGACGTGACTGAGGTATGGGCATGTTAAAATCCTACTGTCAGAGCTGTCTCCTTCAGGATCTTGAGGAAAGAGGAGGATTTTGCTCATTTCCTGGGAACTGATGATTAGAAAGCCCTCCTGACTTTAGCTGGGCTGTGCTATTTGATTTTTGGCAGCCTGGCTGTGGTGTTGCAGTCATTAGTTTTTGGGGGTTTTTTTCAGCAGGGAGGTTGTGCGCAGGTCAGTTTGGTTGAATCTCTGAGAACCAAGAGATCGGGTGCAAGCAGCTTGGGATCCAGCATCCTGGCAGTTCCTTTTGGCAGCATCTGTGATGTGCCTGTTTATCCCCTCACAGCAGAGACGAGTTATCCTTTCCCTCACACCACACTTGAGAAACTGTGCAGACCACTGAGAGAGAGCAGAGACCAGAGAGCACCTGAATCCTGGAATAAATGATCTCCAAGGAGAAATTAAAGGAATTGGAGCTCTTCATAATAAAGACAAAATTGAAATGAAAGAGGAAGCAGAAAACCAGACAAATCCGTGTGCAGTGGGAGATGTAATGGGCTCACAGTGCGAGCAGAAGGGTTTGGTTGGGTGCTGGCAATCTTTACTGACAGTAAGAGCAGTGAAATGCTGAATTACTTCCTGGGAAGGCTGTTCAGTCTTTGTTATCAGAGGGGGTTAGGACAGGTTAGGCTCACATCAATCAGTTATGGCTGATGAAGAATTGATCCTGCCCTGTGATGGGACTGGCATGTACAAGCTTCCTGAGACCATCGATTATATTAGGAAAGACATTGGAAGAGTTTGTATAATATGGATGTAATTAATAGAGTGATTACATCAGGTGTGTCTGTGCAGTGTTGTTTTTAGTACCATCAGTTCTACTTGGATACTTCTCAGGGTGGCTGGTTTCTCACAGAGGTGATAAATTAAATGGGCTTTCTTTGAAACAGGGTGGAAATGCTAAATGGTCTTATGGATGAGTTCTTTCAAAAGCAATATAAATAATGCTGGAAGAAACTGCACCAGTAGACCACATTACTGTGAGAGGACAGTGCTGTAAAACAAACAAAAAACTCCTCCAGATGGATGAAGTGCAAAGGAGGAGGTTTCAATGACACCAAATGGGAGAGAGGGCGAGGAGGTCCCTACTCGTAAACAAATACTTGGATTATGAAGGAACAGTTGGGAGCCCATTAACACTGGGGGACATAGGGATGAATGAAGCATTCACAGCCTGTTTGAGAGTTCTGAAACCTGAGGAAGTGGGCAAAGCTCAGTGGGCTCAGCATGGAAATGTTCCCACAGGAGCAATCCCTTAGGGGAGAGGACCACGAGTCTGCATTCTGTCCCTAACAGGATCACAAGGGGTGAGAGATCTGGGGAGGGGGATGCAAGAAACTCCAATGAGAAGTTCGTTCACTGATCTTGGAGTAAGGGTAAGCAAAAAGAAGGAAGTTTTTACTGATATTTGTAGATTTCCCCTCTGAGCATGGTGGTGGTGTACATTTCAGGGTGTGGAGGCCTAACCATGGGGCGAGCTGGGCTTGGGCATCCTTAACATTGAAAGAGTGTGGCAGATCTGAATAAATGAACTTGGAGCAGAAGTATCAGAGGCTGCATCTCTTCCCAGTCTCCCTGTTCGGCTACACACACACACATGAGGGTGGAGAGGGGAGAGTTCCCAAATGTGTTTGCAGTGGGGGAAGCGCTGGAGTGGGCTAGGGGGTTGTAAATGTGAGGGGGAATGTGTGGGAGGCCGCACATCCTGTTAGGCAGCTTGCCCTCTGAGGAGTATGGAGAGAGAATTAAAGTGGGGCTGTTCCTCAGGGGAAACTTCCTAATGGAACAAGGGAAGGCCTTTCCTGTCTCCTGCTTGTTCCAGGTGCTGTGGAAGTTGAGGGTCAGCTTCCCAAGGGCTGAGGTGTAGTGAGGCTGGAAAAGCTTCACAAGGAAGCAAACTATAAATGGTTTTCAATGATGTGGAGGTAGACAAAATACTTAAATAAAATGCTCTGCTTTTGTGTGTTGAATGCCTAATCCTCATGGCTTTCTTCTCATGGCAGAGATGAGAGGCTCCTGTTACTGCGTTTCCTGGTGCCTGTAGCCAGGGGTTGAGTTTTGTTGGATTGGAATGTAGTTAGCTGGTGCAAAAATACCTATAGAAAATCAAGGGCTTGGCCGTGTGTGGCATTCCTGTGGTAGTTCATCCTGGGCAAGTCAGGAATATTGACTCCTAGTGCTGCCTTCTAAGCCTGAGAAGACAAAACTGAACCCAATTGAGCTATGACCAGATTTTGAGCAGGTATTGGACAACCTGCAGGCTTTTCTTTCTGCTCCGGATGAGGACCGGGGTTACCTGTGCTGATCCATCCTCCAAGCCAGGATTTTTGGAGGTGGCCAAAATTTAGGATTTTGGTGCATCTTTCATGAATTGTATGATGTAGCGGAGAGTGTATCCTGCAAAGATCTTGCTCTGTGCCAAGGAGAGATGGGGTAAGCCTCAAGAGGAGGATGCAGGAGACATCCTGCTGTGGCTGCCCTTTATTCAGCAGAGATACAATGTGTATTTAGTGGGGTTTTTTCCTATGCTGCATTGACTTCCAGAGAAGCTCTAGCTTAGTATCCTGGTCATCATTTCCTGTGGGACCACCTCAAGCCCTCACTGTCACAAAAGCTGGAGTTTACTGCCCCAATTTTATCCGGCTCTTGAAGCAAATTGTCAGGTGAAGCCTGGCACTCCCAGAGCTGAGGCAGTGTCAGCGGGTGGCTGCAGGGATGGTGAGGCTTGGAAGACTGTGGAGTGTGTTTTTGCTGAGGATGGAAGCTGGCAGACTTGTTTAATTAACTGTACTGCTGTTTTCCTGACGTGGCATACTGCTGATTTTGATTTTCCAAGGAATGATAGAAAATCTGTGAGTTTTCTTTTTTTTTTTTTTCTTTCATGAACTAAAGTTTTGAAGGGGGTGATTAGCAAATATATTTGGATGTATGAAAGTGGCTAAAATGAGAGAACACACTTTCAGGGCTCTCTCTGTGTGAAAGAGGAGCACAGTACGAGGACTAGATGTTGGTTTGGGGGTTTTTGACAGTTATTTGATGATATTACTGCTTTTTATTTATTATTTAGTCCATGGGAATAATAAAGACTTTGAATCTAGAGTCTATGATGGGAAAGGAAGTTACAACCATGATCAAGTTGATGCTGTCACTAATATAAAAATTTCAGAGTAGTTCTTTTTCCACAAGGGGATTGTTTCTCAGCTGTGCTCAGGAGGGGTATAGCTCTCCTTACCAGAGCCAAGTCTTGGAAAGAGAAGAAAAAAAGTTGTTCTTTTTCTAAAGCTGTTTTAAGACTTATCTTAAAGAGGAAACTTTCTGTGAGGTTAGGCTCCACCCAGTCTGGAGGGTGAAACATAAGTTTTACGAGTTAATTTCTGATTTGTGCAATGAGTCATTGGTTTGCCATTCTATAAAATAGCATTGAGCTGACTCAAATATGCAGTTTAAATTATTCTCCTGATTGTAGATGTGTGGAAATGTAGAAGTTGTTTTAGATTTGGGTGGCTCTTTTTAAAATAATTATTCATTTATTGCAGTGTCAGTTGGTGGTCAGCCACTCCTCCTAAAATCCCAACTGCTGCTTTCTACTTCTGTGTCTTCTGGTGAGATGAGGAACTGTACTAGAAAAAATTGAAATTTGTTGAAACTAGATGAAGCTGCATCCTCTGTGCTTACCACAGGGGCATACTACTTATTTCTGAACTGCTCTCAGGGTGAGAGACCACCTGTGCTATTGCTGGTGGGGATTTCATCGTATTTCCACTTTCCCAGTGCAAACTACAGTAATCAGTCTTTAAGAGCTATTTTGTCCTTGAGTATTTAATGCTGAAAATGAAGTGACTTGTGCTTCTGCTATTAAGATTCAGCAAAGGGTTTTCTCCATGTTGTTAAGGTCTCAATTGGTCATCAAAATGAGATATCATCTTAATGAAGATGAAAATATGCGGCACTTGAGTGGAATGAGGAATTAGTTTCCAGCAGGACAAGCCTGTGGGGTATGGCTTTTGTCTCGTGTAAAACACAGAGCATGTCCACTATCTTTTTCTGCATTCTTGGCAGCTCTTAAAGAATTAGGAAATGTAGAGCTCATTTCAGCAATTTGCTTTTGTTGGCTTCCCCAGGAGGAAAGAACTGCCATGCAATGTGGAAACTCTCAATCTCTGACACTGCCTGTTGGAATAATTAAAACTCGAATTTCACTCAGATATGTAACTTGTGAAGTATCTACAAGGGAACAACCACCATAAAAACCCACTCTGGGTGATTGTCAGTCTTGTGCTCTGTCAGTCTTGTCTTAAACCCTTGCTTTCTTCTGCCCAAACTGACTCCTGATGATGCTGAGCTCTTTTGGATTTGCAGCTGAAAACTGTAGAAGGAGTAGCAAAAGGATGTTTGCTGGCCAGGGTGCAGGTTGTGAGATGGAATCAGAGTAGGAAGGAAATTAGCTGTGACAGATCATTGTAAGAGGAAATAGTTATTCATTCCACTTCAACTATTCTTTAAAAATACATCCTCATAATTTAGCCTTGTCATTTTTCTTAGATGTTTGGACTTAAGTGAGAATGATTTTTCTGCGTGGCAAAGCAACTCCAAAAATGACAATTTTAAGTACTATTCTGACAAATGAAGATAGTAAGAGAAAATGAGCTGCCCAAGATAGCACAGGAGTGATGTGGGATTTTTTATTTTTTTTTCCCAACTCGTGTGTTAGAAGGAAATACCTGGGTTCTGGATGATGGTTTTTCTTTACAAATTTTCCTGCATTAATACTGTTCTGTCATTATTCATGCTTGCCTCTGAGAATAATTTGATATCCCACGTCACGCTCGTGTTTTCTGCTTCTAGACAAAACTCACACACCGTGAATATGCAGTGCAGCAGCAACCTTTTAATAGTCATTTAAATTAATTGGAAGCCTGTCCCACATATCACAGAGATTCCTGGGGGGAGGGGAGATGGGAGGGAAAACTGGCAGCAAAAGTTATTTTCTCCCCGAAATAACAGTGAACTGAAAAACTGCAGTTTTCCCAGGGGGAGAAAAATGTGATTCCTTTTTTGGAATGAAAATGCCCTGATTTATCATGTGACTTGGGAAATCCTCTTGGCTTCCTGCAGAGGGGGGAGAGGATGAATTGAAGGTTTGGTCGGATGGTGGAGCCTGGCATGTTTGTGGTGCATGAGGGTGTCTGCAGCACAAAGGCTCTCCCGTGGGAGCCTCCTGCCTGCTGCAGGGCTATTCCTGTTATCCAGGGACTTGTTCCTTAGGCAGTGACAACAGAAATTTCGTTGTCTAAATATTGAGTAGATTGGATAATTGCACTTGTACAGCGCTGTGTGGTTTCTTCCGAGTTTGGGGGTGTTGTATTTAAGTGGAGAGTGGGATCCTTCCCTTGGATTTCGGTGTAAGGGGTTCAAGGGAACCAAATCCAATGTCTCTGTTAAGGGAGAAGAGTTGTTTCATGAGCAGTATATATTGCTAGTATTGAAACCAGCTCCAGGTACTCCCTTCTGAGTTAAGGGAATATATTTAAAATTTTTCCCTTCTCAAGATGAGAAGCTCACGATGAGCTGTCCTTGTGTGTCGTGAACTGCCATGAACTTGCGAGTTTGGCTTTTGTTCAGGCTGTGGTCAATGCCCTGCATCAACAGGAGGAGTGTTGTTGTTTTTGAACCTGGAGACCGTGGTGTTGTAAGGGAGGGAAACCACTGCAAGTGTTGAGACATCTGTTCCTCGTTGCTTGGCTGGGTGATGTGAGTCTGATTGCTAAGTAACGACAAGCTGATGGTCCCAAACAGGGCTTTGGTCTGAAGCCCAAAAGCCACGGATTTCTCTGACCACAAAGCTGAAGGGTGCTAGGATGAATTTTATTTTAAGGATAATTTTGTCTGAAGACAAAGACCGTGACTCAGATTCACACATGTTCTCATGGAAAACAAATGCTGGTTTTGAATCAGCCACTCACTTGTGTGTGTGGGAGTGACCATTTCCAGATTTCCTTTTGGCATTTAGTGCTCGAGAGAGTAATTTTAAACAAACAGTTTCACAAAAGTACCTCGTTATTGAGCTAGATTGAGCAGGGCAGGATATGACACCACACAGATATGGGTTTTTGAGCTGGCAAGGAAGTCAGGATTTTGAGAAGAGCGTTGATACTATGCAGGCACTTGTGAAATGAATTGTTTTGTAAATGACATTTTTAACAGATGTTGGTTTCTCATCTTTCCGCAAAGGTGGGTTGTTTCTGATGGCTGTCCCTGCACACCATTCAGTTTTTCTCCACACAAGAGCTCCTTTGCTTGTGCTGAATTGTGGGGTTTTTTCCATTTGCAGTCAGTGGCACACATTGCATCTTCTGCAGGATGCCCAAGCACGCTGGTAACACACAACTCCAGTTTGTGTGGAGCACACAGGGCTCTGGATCTGGGGCGGGGAGTTTGGTGGAGCTGCTGGTTTCATGACCTACTTCTCCATGGAAGTAGAAAACTGCTCCTGGTGGCTCAGAAGAGGGATTTGGGCTTTTTTTGAACAATAATCAGACTCCAGTTTGATTCAGTTGTACTCCTTGAGGTTGGTCCCTGAATTATTCCAGTTTCAGTGGACAGAAAGAGACAGGAACACCTATGCCTAGAGCAGTGTGGCTTTTGGGATTTAAGGCAAGCACTCTGTGTTCCTGAGGAATTGTTTGTTGTTGTGGTCAGTCTGATGTAATTAATTTCTTCATTTCTCCTTTTGTAGAGGGGTAGATGTGTAACTGACTCATCCTCAACACTGTAACTCCCGTTTTTACTCCTGTTTAGGACATTCGGCAACACTCATAAAGCTGAACTGCTATGATTAGCCTGACATTTTATGTAATAGAGTGCACCAGAGAGGGCTGTTTGTTCTTGGAATTACAATGTCAAAGTACCACAGCAGTTTTCAGGGCAGTATTTACATAATTTGTGTGGATTTCCACTGAGATGGAATCCACACTGCGGTGTGACAGGCGGATCACAGGAATATCTTCCCATTCCCTGTGTATCCGCAGTAGCCGGTGCACGGGTTTGATGGCACTGCAAGAGCTCTGCTTGCCTCCTTCAGGAGCTGACGATGCTCCAGGCAGGATTCTGACTCATAAACGCTTCCAAGCTTCCTTACAGCCTTGGGAATGTGGAAATAAGTGGCCTGCAGGTGCTTGCAGAAAGCTGAATTCCTGCCCTAGCCGTGGCATCCCACAGAGGATGTGGAGACCCCACTGGCTGGGTGTCAAGTCCCTGTTTTCTCAATTTCCTTGGCTAAAATGTTAAGCCAGCCCTTACCTCCTTTCCACTGAACACCCCCCCCAAACCTCCTCTCTGACTGTTTTCTGTTAATTTCTTTTAATGTACTCCAACTCTTTTACTTTGCCTCCACCAAGCTTTTTCTAAAGAAAACTAATAAAAAAAAATACTAGTAAAGCTTTTAGCCTTCTATTGACATGCTTCCCATTTTTATAATACCAACTAGCATCCCAAGAGTTGTTTTTAGGTTAGGCTGATTTAGTTCTCAAGTGTATTTCCCTTTTTTGCCATTTGCGAATGCGGGGTAGTTTAAAATGTGTGTTATTTTGGCCATGATTTGCCTTGGAAAAAGCATTCTCTGGAACGCTTTAATACAGTTATTTAACAGCTGTAAATAACTGAACTGCTAGAGAACAGCTTGGCTGACCACTGGCAGTAATATGCATGAAACTTATTTAATCCTAAGTGATTAAACTTGAATTTTATGGGTTGTGTTTACAGTTGCAGTTCTCCAGCTCTGATTTCATCTCTGTGCTGCTTGAACCTTAATATTAATTTTCAGTCCTGGTGGTTACTGACTTATGTGAGGCTTTTCCCATGGCCAGATCTACCTCAGACTGATTTCTGAAGGAATATAACAGTAAAAAATAGAATAAAAGATGTATTTTTTTTTGTTGCTGCTGTTAATGTATCTTCCTTCTATTACTCTGGTGTTTTGCTGAGTCCCTCAACTTCTGCTCTTGGCTGTTTGAGATGCATGAAGAGCTCCTACATAAACATGACAGAAATCCATGCAACTTCTTGGTAGAGAAATTTTGATTTATTGCATATTACCTGAGTGCAAAACCCTTCCAGCTCTTGCTGTGAAAAATATCTGCCTATTTCCTTGTAGGTCGGAAGAGCATCATCCAAGTTGAAAGGACATTTTAAGTGTAATAACTTCCTGGTTTTGAAACCAGTTAATGAAGTTCAACTTGTGTAATATTCAAAATCAACTCGCTAGCTTGCTGATCCGTGTGAATAAGTCCCAGTGGCTCCCTGGGAAGGTGGTTATTTTCCAAAACCAAGGGAAAGGACAGCTGCAGGTAGACAATCCAAAGTAGTGGGGGTGGGAAGAATGTAGATGAAAAATAGGATGCACTTGAGCTGTTGTCACCTGTTCATATTCCACTTTGCCATTTATCACTATTATTGTAATAAGTACAGGAATTTGAAGGCACATGAAAGCACTTCAGTGACTTCTCCTGTATTCCTGATTTATATTCTGGGAAATTTGGTGCAAAGATGCTGTTCCTGCTCATCCTTTGGTCTTTCTAATGCTGTTACTGCAAGGTTACTTTCCCCTCCTTGTTTAATAACGTATCCATAATGATAAACACAGTTTTTTCCCTGTGCCAGGGCTTTTGTCTTGCAATAGGGTTTTTTTCCCCTCATCCTTGCTGTGAGAACAAGACTACCAAGTCATTCTGGTGATATTAATTGCACTTTTTCACAAGAGGCTGAAGGAGCACAACCTTAATAAAAAGTCTTAACTTCTAACAGTTATAACTGCTGTTTGCAGCTTTAATTGTGATGTGGCTTTTCCAAGTAGATAATCTGATAGAAGAATAACCAGGCTTTGACTAGACACTTGCTTCATTTCTGCCCACACCTCTGACCAGACATTAATTTTCTTTCCCTCTCCACAGTAATTAGCGTGGAGCTGTGAAGCTCAGAGGTTGAACACAGTATATTAACCCTCGTGTCCAGGAGAGAGGAGATTGGAATGTTGGCCTTCAGGATGGCCTCCTGTGAGAGTGCAAATCATCTGCTTTTTGTCGAGCTGGTGTTCATAAAGTTTTTCCTTTATAGAAAAGCTTTTAAGTAATATTCAGGTAGGATTTAGAATAATAAAGCTGAATAAAATGTGTGCCCCTTTGCTGCTGCAGCTGCTTGTTTCATTTTTTTTTCTTAGTAGGGCTAAGTACCAGTGGCTGGCAAGATTAATATTATGTGATGTGCTGATTTAGCACTCCAGAGCCTCCAGTGGTAAATAACTTCCTCCCTGTCCTCCCCCTTTTCTTCCATCTCCCACCAAGTTCAGTTTCTAAGGCACAAACCCAAACAGAATATGTAGAGGTGTAAAATGCCCGTTTCATCCAGCACAAGATGTTAATCCACCTCTGCATGGTCTTACATTTCTACCAATTAATTTTTTGATCAATAGTTAGCAAAAAATTGTATGAGAATGCAAGTGAAATAGCAAAAAGTAAACAACCATGGTTTAGGGCATAGTTGGTTGAATCATCTCCTTCAGACCTTTGACTGATGATTATTTTTGGACTGAATTGTCTGAAAATTTCCTCCACTCTTAATCCCTACACTCCCACTCAGAGGTTTTGGGGGCAACCACAGACTTCTGGGGGCAGTTTTCACTCAGTACAGGTTGCAACTGATTTTTAAAAGACAGTTTTGAAGATATCTGATTTCCAGACAAACATCTCCTCTATTTACTGTTCTTGTGTTGAGATTATCCCAGTTTAGGAAAATAATCTGGAATTACTGTCAGTGAGACGGTAATCTGGCAGAGTGCAGGCTTAAATGGATACTGCTAACAAATCCCAGGCAGTGAACTGAGCAGAGCTTCAGCATCAAAATATTTCTGGCTTTCTTGTAGTTTTCTAAATTCAGAGTTGCTTTACATTTTGCTGATTATTTCACAGCCGAGACAGTGGAAAATGACTTGTATTTTTTGAGTTTTAGGGCCACCATGAATTTTTTTTTGCCCTCTCTTGCTTTCCTCGAATGTGTTTTTTGGCAAAGAGCCACTTTGCCAGACATCCATCACGAAACTGAGAACACTGGACTGTATACAGCCTCACCAATTTTGTGGTTGCAGTTGTAGGATGCTCTGATTTACATCTGTTTGCTGTGGGAAAAGTTAATGTTTGGGTTGGAGCATGGCAAAAACTGGTGTTTTCATGTCCCTCTGTCAGTAAAGACGTGCAGAAGGAGCAGCTGGTTGTTCTCCAGGAGGAGTCAGCCTGGATTGGAAAGCAGGAGCTGCAGGGTGGCCCCGGGGTAACTCCATAGTTGCCGCTGGCAGAGAGGCCTCAGAGGAAGGAATTTTTGCAGTTTCTGTGCAAGCAGATGATTTGCCTTTATGAATCCTTCCTTGTCTGGATGCAGAAGAGCTTTTCAGGGAAGGCTGAGGCGGCTGTGGGGATTCTCTCAGGGTTTTTTTGAGTAAATATTTAGTTTCTAAGAATCGCTGCCCTTTGAGTGGTGATCATGAGTCCCTTCCAAAGAAAAGGGCTGTTTGGACCTCTTGGAGGACTTCTGGCCTCTGACATTAAACTTGCTATTTGTTCTCATTTGGAAACTCTCTTTGGGATTGCAGAGTAGTTCCTGTTCCAAGTGTGAGCTGTGAAGAAGGAAGTTTAGCTGGTGAGCATCCTTGACTCCGGGATCCTGCAAACAGATGGACACTGGGCTGTTTGGGACCTGGATGTCTTAATGCAGCTTGTGTGGCTTCCTGGGGGATAAGCAGGAATGGATTGTGATTTAATGCCACCAAATGGGGAAAAAATATAATTAGTGTCACATTTATTCTGTATAGATACATAACACTTAACTGTGTTTTCAGAGCAGTTTTCCCTCAACTGATAATACCAGCCATAAAAATTCCACTTCTGCAGCATGGCCATAAAAAATAATGACCTATTCCAATGTACTATTGCATTCCTGAGCTTTAGGAAGTGTCTCTGTGGTATCAAATCTGCACTTGGGGCTGTGCTTTGGAGCACCAGGGTTAGAGCTCGATTAGTATGCGAGGGAGGGATGTCGGGGTGGTTGCTGCTGCAGAAAAGGAGGCAATTTGTGTGTGCTTGAGGAAGGAGCAGGGAGCTTGAAGGGCAGAGCTGCTTACTGGCTGGGGAAGCTATCCCTCTTTTCCAGCACCTCCAAGGAGGGGAGTTTATGTCTCTTCTGATATTGTGTGCCTCTCCTACCACTGCAGTATTTAGCTGGGCATTTTCTCCGTGCGCTGTCTAGAAAACATTTATTTACCAAGTTTTGATGTTTTAAGGCAAAAATCCGCAAATGTTAGGATAGGGATTCAACCAATTTAACAGCTTTGCTGTCACAGAATCCCAGAATGGTCTGGGTTGGAAGGGACCTTAAAACCCATCCCAGTCCATCCCCATTTATGGGCAGGGACAAAGTCTACTAGCCCAGGTTGCTCCAAGCCCCATCCAGCCTGGCCTTGGACACTTCAGGGATCCAGGGCCAGCCACAGCTTCTCTGGACAGCATGTACCAGGGCCTCACCACCCTTCCAGGGAACATTTCCTTCCCAATATCCCATCTAAATCTCTCCTCTGTCAGTTTGAAGCCATTCCCCCTTGTCCTCCTACTCCATGCAGTTGCAGATAGTCACTCTCCCTCTTTTTTATAACCCCCTTTTCAGGTACTGGAAGGAACTCCAGGTTTCCCTGGAGCTTTTTCTTCTCCAGGCTGTACAGCCCCAGCTTTCCCAGCCTGGAGTCCCTTTAAAACCAAGGGACTTGGTTTTAAAAATAATTATCAAGGGGGAACATAATGGCTCTATTTTTGTGTCCCCTCAGCAGCTTTGCTCAGTGCCCAGGTCAGAACCAGCTGGGCAGTGGGTGACAGTCCCACCCTGGTGGATTTGAAGGGATGATTTCCACCTGACCCCGGGGGCTGGAGAGGCTTTGTGCCCATTAGGGCAATGAGGAGCAGCTGGGTGTGGAGCAGCCTAATGAGGAGCAGCTGCACCAGAGCCCAGGTGAATGTGGGGAGTATAAAAGGGCTGGGAGAGCATCCCTGTCTCTCTCCCCGTGCTCCCTCAGTTCTTTGTTTTCCTCAGCGTGGAGCTGAGGAGTGAGGTGTGTGATCCTTCTTATTTCTGCCAGGAGAGTTTTGGGGCTCTGCTGGAATTGGCCTTCCAAGTTGTTTAATGTGTTGTGTTGTAATTATCTGATATTTCAAGTCTTCCCATCTTCACATGTTGGGCCAGAGCTTGGAATGTGTGTCACGAATGCTCAGCAACTGGGGGAAGTAAACTTTTTGTAGAGAGAGAATGTACCACTTAGCACCAGGATAGACCTGGGGGAAGTGAGGTTTTTGTCTTACAAGCCTTGTTTTCTTCTCCAGCCTTTCTCCACATCTCAAAGGGAGTACCTAACAACGTTGAAAACTATGTCAGGGATGTTTTCCATGCCTCTTACCCTTGTTTATACTTTAGTAGTAACTCCATGAAAAATGTCTCAATTCAGGAGAAAAAAATGGGAAGCTTTATAACCAGCTTGGTGTCTTGGTTATGTGTGTACTTAGATGAGAATGAGCCTTTTATATTGGTGTAGGGCAAGGGACAAAGACATTTTTAAGTTTTTTGCCTTTTTAAATATGCAAATTGTTGGATAAGTTAAATGAAGGTGAAAACACACAAATATTTGCTGCTTGGATTGTTTGTGATAGGGCGCTGGATATCGTGATAAAATAGTCCTCCTTTTTGTGTATACAAACTCAGTTTTATTCTTGGTTTTCAAGCTAACAAAGAGGTCTATATTAAAATTCTGCTGTCACCTTTTCAAGGAAATCATGTGGGCAGGATTATCTGGCTTTTCCTAGAGACAGATGTCTAAACAATTGTCACTAGCAGATGTTCTGCGTGAAGCTTTCTTAAAAATGTCAAGTTGCATTTCTAATGACAAAATTCAAGTCGACTAAACCTAAAGTTATATGTATCTTGTTTTTTTCCATACCCAGTCTGTGTGGGGCCTTAAAGTATTTACCAGCCAGGAGTAGGGCTGCTGCAGCAGGAATATTTATCAGCGAAAGTATGAAAATCCAGGTCCTCTATGAGCTTATCTTACACTGGAATGTTAATTTTGTATAGAAGGAGTTGATGAATTTACATACAGATTTAATCATCTGAACAAGAACTGCTGAGGAGCCATTCCTGTTGTTGAAGGAATAGCAAAGTTGCCTGTTTCAACAACACTAAAATTGGTAAAACTAAGCTCTTTGCAAGATAAATGTGTATGGATTTCTTGGAAGTTTCTAGGTAATGCCAGCAAAAGTCCAGAGTTTACTCCCTAAGTGACCCCCTGGGACTGGGTGTTACTGCAGGTGTACATTGGTGATTTAATTAGGTGGGGACATATTCCCTCTTCAAAATGGGCTCATGAAATGGGTTTCCTTTTGCTCCTTTGCCAAGCAGAGCGTGGAGGCTGTGCCTGAGCATGGGACACAGCATGTGAATGGTTTTGGTGGCAGTGTGACCATGGGAGAGGGAGAACGAAAACTCAAATTCACAGACAGATGATTCAAAGTTTAAAAGGTGCTGGGATAAATCCAAGTACCAGTGGGTGGTATTGTGGTTTGAAAAGTTACCATGGCCAGCTTCTCAGCTGAAATTGCAGCCAATTAGGACCTATAGCTGGGGCTAATCATCTTCTGATGGGCAAAGAACTGGTTAACTAGTCACACCTGATAGGTTAAAAGCCATGTTCAGGGCTAGCTGTTGGTGATTTGGTTGGCAATATGTTGGTGTCTGAGTACACCCGTGTGGGTTTTTCCATTGAGAACTTTTAGATTGAAGAATTAGATCATCTTGAAGGAAGTTAGGATATTTTGATTTATCCTTATCATCGCTTAGTCAGTGTTCCTGCTGGAAGAAGGTCAAATTTTGCAAGTTTTCCTTATGACTGTTAATCAGCAGTTAACCTGAACAGTTGTTGGGAATGACTGGGTAGTTTTTTGTTGGAGGGAGTCCTTGCAGCTTGGCAGCTTCCACGTTTTTGGAGCATGGCTGGATTCAATGCCATATCAGGTTGCTTAAGGCGTTATAAATCTTTGTCATGAAGTGCCTGAGTTCTGGGGCTGGATACTTCTAGTCCCAGGTAACTGCATTTTGAAGTTGGGCAATGCTGTTCTTTTCACTCTTTAATTAAACTCCTGCCTGACTAATGAGGTCCTTCACTACTTCCTTCCCACCCCTGCCATGTTACTTGTTCTCTGCTGACATCTTTTTGTTCCTCTCTTCCCTATTTTATCATCCTGATCTTCACCCTTATGTCTACCAGCAGGAAAATAAAAACCTGGAAGTCTCAGGTAGTAAAGATTTCAGCTCTTGGAGACGTGTTAAGAGGTGTTGAATATCATCATTGATTCAAGTTTCAGTGTCTGTTCATGGCAAGGAACTTCTGGGGCACTTTACGTGACATGTAAAAGGGAAAAAGAAAATACCTGTTCTTAAAAGTTCCAGCAAAGGTGTGAGCTGGGAATGTGATCAGAGAATAACTTGAAAAATTGCACCTAAATCCAAAAGGGTTTTGACTACACTGGATGTATCCTCCTCTTAATTGGGAAGCGTGACTGAAAAATAGTTTGGGAGAAAATAGATGGGATTTGTTAAAAAAACAGCATTAATCTGCATTTGTTTAAGGTTAGCAATAACTGATGCATGTTTGAGTAGTAATAGAAAAGGCAGTATGAATTATTATGGTTGAGATGGGAGTTGATAGGTTTTTCATTATCTGATGATAAGGGAAATTGTTGTGGCATTTCTGAATGAGGTCGATATGGAGACTAGTTCATTTCATCATAGGCCTCTGGCTTTTTGCATGAGGGATTTTAAGTGTACAGGAAAATTCTTAAGTCTAATAATTCACATTCATCATGGAATTATTTTTTAGAGCTCTGTCTTGCTGGGAAACTGGCTGGATATTTGCCCAAGTTACAGCTTTTATTTAAAGTGTTCCTTTTTAGGCATTTAGACAGATTCAAAGGAATTATCATCTTAATTGTCCCTCTTCAGGCTGTAACAGTGTCTTAGATGGCTGTTAAGTTTCTGAACACTGAAAGGAGCTGATGGTCTGCACTTCTGAAGGACTGTCAAAACACTGCATTTATTTTTTCAATTCAGGCAACCCAGTAGGAGAAAGTAATTGGGTGATTTTCCTAGCTGAGAGTGTTTGCTGGGCAGAAAAATGTCTTGGGTTACAGCACCCTGGGTTTTTCCAATCAAGCTATTCACCTTCCTCGCATTTGACCTGACAGGTGATGACAGTCTGCAATTTTTTCAATGAAAAATAATGTAATGGCAAATAAATTCAGTTTTCCCAGTTTAGGACTGACTCCTCCTTTCCTCCCTCTGCCTTTAGCCCAGGCTCAGTTACATTCTCCATGGTGAGACTGTTTTGTTGGAATATCTCACGCGTCAGCCAGAGCCAGCTTGGCAAGATGTACATTCTTGGGGTGGATTTATCTTTTCTCTTTTGAAGATACTGAGTATACTGAAGGCTGAGCAGGTTGTAGTGAGGGAGTTCTTTTATAGCTCCATCGCTTCTGCTGGAGGCTATAAACAGCAGGAGCGGGAGGACTGGTGCAGGAGGATGGATTAACATTCATGCCATTATTGGATAAGTATTTGTTTGCTGTTTGTAGAACTTCTGAGTACTATGACAATTAATCCTACCTGCACCCTCCTGAACTGCCTTTGCTGCTGGGACATCCCTGAGTTGCTTTTCCAGGGAGTGTGTGATGTTTTTGTTGATAGCCTGAAATTGTAGGTTGGGCCTGTATTTATGTACCAGCTGTACGTTTTGGATAACTGGGAGTCTCTTGTGCAGTTCTGTACCATTGTGGCTGAGCAGGGAAAACCATTTGTGCACCCACTTTGGCCTCTGGAAACACACAGAAGCTTCAGTGTGACCCTCTGACCTCTGTCTCCTCTCTAACCAGTTCAAAGGTTACGGGAGGAATTCATGAAGAAGCCTTTCAGGTGGTGGTGTGTCTCTCGTGACTTGTCTGTTTCTGTCTCAGACTGCAAGAAATACTCTCATGTACCTGATGGACTTAATGCTTCTGCCTTGTCTAAGGTGGATTTATTCCTGGGTTGTGGGCTGCCCTGATTGAGAAGGGACTTGGCTGATATTCTGTAGCAGGTCAAGTATCTGGGACAAGTTCTGTTCAGTGAAATTGTTCTGAATGATTTTTAAAAAAACAAAACCAAAAAAACCCACCATGCTTTAGAGAATCATCTGTCCTCTACAGTGCTTCTGTGGTAGATTTTGGCAGAAGGTGGGAATATGATCGCGTGAGTTGGATTAAAAGAAATGTTCTTAGTACCAAACTGCAGGTGCTGTCCTAGTGTTAGACTGTGGTTTGACATTACAGGTACACAGTGTTTTTTTTTTCTTAGTCTGTTTTGGCAGGAGTAACACAACATTTGTATTTTGAATGGGTAATGCATGGTTTACAAACATGAGAGATTTTCTTTCTTTCCTGTTATCTTTCCTTGTTGAGGTGTTTCAGGCTGGAATCCCTGATGGGGTGGGATAACCAGATAGGGAATGTTGCCTTTTTCAGCTGTGACTCAGTTTTGCTTTATTCAGGTCAAAGCAAGCACCTTGCTCAGTTTGACAGACATGTAGCAGGGAAAAAAAAGCCAACAAACCACACTAAAACCCTCAGCACAGATTGTATCAGACCTGTTCAAAATGGAAGCAAAACTTGTGTGATTTTTCCGGTGATAAACACAATTCACATGCTGATCTCTGGAGAGGGAAATGGTTTACCAGGAAGCAAATGGAGTGGTTTTTTAATAAGTGCATTTAGTTCCTTTTGGCTCCCCCAAAATCATTTCATCCAATAGCTGAACCTGGGAGAACTTTATCCATATCTTCATAAACTGAGAATCAGTTTGGCCTTGGTGTGTGAATTGTGTTTATCACCTGAAAAACCACACAATTTTAATGTTAAATGTTCATTATTTAATCCTGACAGCATACTCATACAGATTCCAAATACCTGTTATAAAGCTGGTTGAACCAAGCTCACCTGCTCCATACTTTCATTTCAATGCCCAGTTTGTTTGCAGGTAAACATGTGGAGGAAGGTGATGGCAAATACTTGTGGTTGTGCACTTGTCAGGACTCCCTCAGTCAGTTATTCCTTGGGATTTTGAGGTCTGTAGATCTTCGCTGATCCTGGGCAGGATGTTTATACCTGCAAGGCATTGTCTGGGTATTTTTTTCCTGCCCCTGGAAACATGTGTAAACATAAGTGTAGTGGAAAGGAATTTCTTAGTAGTTTTTAAATGAAGATCAGGGGTAGACATCTATACTGCAAGTCTCTATAATAGCAGTGATCTCTATATAATATATAATAGCAGTATAATGATAGCTGTATATGTGGCAAGGGACTCTCCGTGGTGCTGCTGGCTGGGATGGGAAGGGCAGGCAGGATGTATCTGGCCTTAGCCCCTTACAGCCCTAATCTCCTGCAAATTTACTGAAATCAGAGACTTTTATCAATATGTATAGAGATTTGTGTCTGTAAATAGTGTGAGGATGTTCAGACTTATGTGGGTTGGTTTGGGTTCTTTTTTCTCAGTGTTATCTCCTGGTGCTTCCCCTTGTGTACTTTGAACAAATTGTGGGGGATAGTAGGTATTGATGATTTAAGAGAAGCTTTTTCATTGTCTTTGGTTTCCTGCTTTTGTTGGAGGTTCTATCAAGGTCTGCTAAAGCTGCAATAAAAGGGTTCCTGAAATACAAGACAGGATCCAAACATGCTTTTCTCATGTGATGGGTGAGAGTTTTGGTGCAATTTCATTAATACATGACCGTGATTTCTGGTTTTCAGTGCTGCTGTTCATTTGTTTTCCCTGCTTTTATTGCCATAATCTTTGGGATAAATTCTAATTGCAGAAATGTTCTGATTTGGGATCATGTAAGGTGTCCCTGCCTGTGGCAAGGGATAGAATGAGATGAGCTTTAAGGTCTGTTCCAATGCACACCATTCCATGATTGTATCTAGGGACTGAATGGTATTTAGAGCTTTAAAAGCCCATGGAGAGTCAGAGGGAACATTGCCATGAGTACCCTGGCTGTACTGGAGTCTGATCTGCTAAGCTGATGCTCCTGGGTGGGTTATTGATCTGCTTATTGTCCCCTGCACTCTTGACAACTGGGCTTTCCCAGATCAGATTTTCACTCCCTCTTCAGAGGTCTCCAGTCTTCTGGCAGTGGTCAGAGATCCGTCTGAGGGTGCTGTGGTGGCTGATAACTACTGGGAGTCACCAGGCTGTTGGACAGAGAAGCAGAGCTGTCAGGCTGGATGCTTCAAGAAGTGTTCTCAAGAAGCACAGGCTGTCCTGGTGGCCTGGGAGCACTGCAGGACTTGTCTGTGCTCCCCACTGGCTTTAGCCTGACTTAGGTTTAGCAGGATTTTGCAGCAGCCACAAGAGTTGCGTGGGAGAAGGTTTTTTTTTTTTTTCTTTTTTTTTCTTTGCAGTACCTTGGAAGTAGGAAAGCTATTTCAAACACTTTGCTTTATGTGCTTTCCTAGAAATTCATGTGGACTAAATGGTGAGGCTACAGTTGCCAGCTGGGGAGTGCTTTTCTTCTTTTGATGTACCTATTTTATAGCTGGTCTGGGGTGGGGGGATGTGTTACTGTGTTGGGGTGATGGGAAGGCTGACTAGAGGAAGAGCAGATGTGTGTGGCAATAAGGAGCTGTGCAGGGGTCACACTGAGGCATTTTACACTCTAATGAGAACAGATGGATCCAGACTTCTGAGTAATGTAGTCATCTCAAAGGCAGAAAAGTTGTACTGGCATGATAGTGCTGCACAGTGCCTGAACCACAGCTGCTTCCATCCCTCAGTTTTGTTCTAGATTATTGACAGAGAAGGCTCCTGACTGGTTTTTTGCCTTTTGCTGTAGATCAGCTGCTCTCTGAATTTCTGAGGCAGAAATTCTGGTACTTGTGTTGTCCCTGTCCAGCCTTCCTGCAGCGGCTGTAAATAAAAAGCCTGGCACATCCAAGAACATTGCAGATGCTTTCAGCCAGGAGGATCCTGTTGAATTAACCTTGTGGATCCTCTCCTTCCTCCTCTGCTGCTCCTAGAAACCTCCTATACTGAGGTGGTCTCCAGATTTGGGGGAAGCAAGTGTTGGTTTTGGGCATTTTACTGAGACAGGACAAAGCCTTTTGCAACATGAGGTTGACATACATAAAAATATTCTTCTAACAGGCAGGAAAGATGTATCAGATTTTACTACTGAGCGCTGCTAGAGCTCTCCAATTCAAATTTGGTACCCAGGCAGGGGAGTTCATGCAAAACATCTATGTATTATAGATAATTTTTAAATGCTCAGCATCATTTTCAGAGAAAAAAAAAGTCCTGTGGAGAATGGATTTCCTCTGCGAATCCCTGTGGCTATAATAATGATGTTACTTTTGGCAAAAATGACACAATTTAATCCTGCTTAATACATAGTTTCTGATTTAACAGGTGACAAAGGAAATGTAAATTACATTTCTCATTTCAATGAGATGGGGTCTGTCCACATCTAACTGTTGACAAGTGAAATTAATTATGGCAGTCTTGCTCTGGTATTCAGTGGAGCTTTATGTAGTCTTGCACAAAAATATAATGGAAATCCAGAAGTTCTCCAGACAGTTCTGAGTACAGTTTTTTGTTGCCTAATTTTTGACCATTTAAAGAGCTTATGTTCAGAGCCTGTCAAAACATACATTGAGCTTTCCTTTTTCCTCAGTGTGCTTTACAGGAACCCTGTGCTGGCTCCTTGAGTTACACCACGTCTGGCACGGGAGCTCTGAGCCCTTAGGAGCAAGGGGAATGCTGTCCTATTTTCTTATCAGGAGGACTCCCTGGGAAGCACAAGCAGCTACAGTGCATAACTCTACAGGCACTTTGGGTGTTTTCCTGGTGCCTGTGCTTGTGTTTTCCAGCCTGTTTTCTTCCTAGAGTTTTGGGAAGCGCAGCTGCTATGCAATAAATCCACCAAATCTTCAGCTTGCATTTCCCTCATAAAGCTGCAGAGAAATTGAAATATATTGGGGCTGCTGTCTAGGGTGTGTTGCCAGGAGTTTGTTCTCCTTAGCTCTGCGTGGTGTACGTGTGGTTCTCAGCCATGGAAAGGCACAGGGAAGCCTGTCATGGATAGGAGGCTGTAGGGAAAAGGAAAGATGAGGCACAGAGGAATGTGCTGAGTGGCTTTAGCAGATGAAGATTTCGTTGTCACACTGTCAGGGCACTGCAGCCTGGTTAAATGATGTAACACTCTCCTTGCACCGATGTCACTTCTTAGAAATGACACTTCTTTATCTTCCTTCCATTATAAATACTCAGGAAATGTGTGCTGTAGTCCATTTATCTGGGGGTTGGTGTCCAGCTTCTGCAGAACAGCACAAACCCCTCATCCTTGGTCACTCCTTGCTGATCTCTGGGCAGTGGGAGCGTCCCTGGCTTGGGAGCTCTTTTGGCAGGGAGCCTGTTCTTGGGAAAACTGCGTGTGTCTAAATAAAAACAAAAGCTCTGCCAAGCTCCTCTGGTATTCCTGGTATGAAGCTTTCAAGTTAGGAACCCCAAAGCCTCCACAAATCTTTTGGTTCTGCCCTCCATTCATTCAACACGTTCTTAGTGATCAGCGTTACAATCGTGCTCTGTATAAAATGTTTTGTGTGGTTTGAATCCATATAAGGATCTTGCTGTCAAAACCACAGTATCATCAAAGGCCTCTTTCTGAAGGAGACCTTCCATAGAAATGCTTTTAAGATTATGCAAGTTGCTTATTTTTGAAATATTGGCACCAGAGCTACTTGCTGTGAATTCCTCTTTCTCCTTTACAGAGAGGCCGTCCCTGGCTGTGATTCTAAAAACAAAACAAAAACAACCTCCCCCTCAAATTACTCATTAGAGGCAGCTCGGAAAAATAATGACATCTCTAAATATCTTGGACAGGAAACCTAATTTGAGTCTCCATCTTGAAAAGAAAAATTGTTTAGTCTCAAGAGTTTTGCTTGGAATTTGCTCTAGAAATGATATCAATATGTGGAATAATGAGACATTGCTGTCATTGGCCACATCTTGTTAATAATAATTCTTGTCAATAAATCTCTTCTAAACAGCATTTATTTAAAAAAATGTTCTTTCTTACAGTGGGACAATATTTCCATAAAAGCAGATGAGTAGACTCAGTTAAGCTTCACTGGACAGTTAAGAACAGGGTATTTTTGGTTTTTAACTTACCCATCCTGCTTTGGGGAGATAAAAGCTGTGGGTGCCGTCCGTTTGTCACATCCCTGGATAAGGAAAGATGTTCTTCCTTCCAGAGCCTGCTAGAGATATTTTGAGCTGTTATGTTCCATGTTAAAGCTGAAGTAAAAGAGAACAGCTTCAGATGTCTTGGAGGTCCCGTCCGGCCTGGGATGTGCTGTGCTGCTTCCCTTGTCTTGTCCTTGGTGGCTGGAGTTGGTGCTTTGCAAAATTATTTGCAGGGAGGAGGATGTCATGTCATAGTGGCTTCAAATCCTCCTGGGAGCTTATATTTCTCCAGGCAGTTGGTAGAATTGGAGAACCAATAGATTTGAGACAAAGGAAAAATAAGTTGACCCTACCAAAAGGGGCTGTGCAGCTGCTGTCACAGCTTCTGAGATGGAGCCGGTTGGTGCCAAGTAATTACATGCTCTCAGCTGGAAATACCCTGCTGCCTCATTCCCTCTAGCAGAATATAAAATTAATTTCCTGTGATTGGCTGCTCAGCCCTATTTGAATATCCTGTTTAGGAGTTTTTTGAACTGTCAAAAGGGTGAAGTCAAGTCCAGTGATGAGCTGGTCTGCTTCTTAAGTGACTTGAATTGAGAGATGCTTGTGAAGGTTCTGGCTTCTTTTTTTCCTTGCCGAGGTCGGGATGAATACACGGGAAACGTATGTTTTGAGTTTGGACTTGGATGTTTATTGTTTCTGATCTATTTACAGACTCACCAGCAGTGAGCTCTTAACTAGCAAATTAGAGGGATGAGGTAAAATGGGGTGCTTCTAACTCTTTCCAAGGTTATTTAAGCACTAATTACTCAATAACGAGGTGATACCTATGTTATTTATATTTCTGACCCAGTAATAACCACCCAAGACCCGCAAATGTGGATCTTTTTCACCCAATTACAGAAAAACACCCAAACCCGAGAAGAAGGAAGAAGAAGGACCCAGACAGCACCCAAAGCCCTCCATCTTAACTCACATGCATTACTATATACTAAAACCCCAAAATCTAAGTTTCCAGAATTCCATCAGATGCTTACTCTTTTTTTAATTTTTTTTTTTAAAAGCTGTCTCCAGTGTTTTGCAAGTGTTTTGCCAAGTTCAGCCTTGCAGAAAGCAGCAGCCTGGGCTGTTGGAGAGAAATGTTCCTGGCTGGAGTTGTTGCTAGGAGTGCTATCTATGCTCCAGCATGCACATGATGGCCAGATCGAAGCCTTGCTTTGTTTAAAGACCGTGTTTGCATTCCTGGCCAAGGCAGCCCTCCTTGAGGGGAGGTGGTGTTACAGGAATTACTGGTTGCAATGGCCCACTAGTTTTAAATCAGTGTAAACTCTGCCTCCTCTAGTGAAAGATCCTGCCAACTGCAAGCCTTTAACCCAATTAATTTAGGAATTAGCTTAAAAATGAAAGTGTGAGGGCTTGATCGCTCTTGTAATCCCCCACACTTGGAGAAACACATCCCAAACCTGGAAATCTAGGCCCATTGGTGTAAATGAAGGTGCCAAAACAAGAACAGATCCAGAGTGACAGTAAGCACCTCTAGGGATAATTATGCATTAGGTAATTGGGAAGTGAACTACACCTACTTAAAGGAGAGAACAAGTGCCTTCATCTGGTCTTAATTGGGTGTTTTACTTCCCCCAGCCCTCTTTGGCTGTGAGATGACTTTTCTGTGAGCATGCTGGCTGGAAGATACCTGAATATCATCAGGAGCTCTGACACATCCCGCCTTCCTTGCTTTGGAGTAATTAATTTCCCTTTCCTTTGAGGTAAGGGAGGGAGGCAGGAGACAGGCAGTGGGAGACTGATGAAATAGCAGTGCGGATGTGTGAAGTGTTTGTTGTCTTTCAGGTGTTTGAGCTTGGAGTCTCTTTCAAGTCCTTGTGTACTCTTTGTTCCCAGTGCAGCCAGAGGGCTGCAACACTGGGAAATAAATGCAGTGCCTCCCCTGTAAAGCCTTGGAAAACACTTGGATGATTAGAGAAAACAAATGTTAGGGACCGACCAAAACCCACTCTTGCTTTCCCTTGGAACAAATTCACCTTAATAATTCACTCAGGTAAAGGGAATTCCTTTTTCTGAGCTGATAGGAAACACAGTGACAAAGGAGCCTGCGGATTTGCAGCCTTCATTTCAGATACCTGTGTATGTACACACACAGTATTTTGAATTGTAATTTAAAGGTTTTTTATATATATATATCTGCACACACAGAGTATTTGAAATGGTAATTTGCCTGGGATTTGGGGCTCTTGTGAAACACGAATGTCTACAGAAAGAAAAAATGAGGCAAGAAAAAACCTGTTGATTAAATGGTGTATTTGATAGAGGAAAAAACATTATTAATGGTTCAAATATATTCAAGGGGTTTTAAAATCCTATTTTCTCCTTTTTTGCTGAGGGCATGGCTTTTTCCTGTCTAGGAGAGCCTGGAGCACTCTCTCTGTGTAGCCTGGGCTTTCCCTTTCAGCAGGGTGTGTGGAGCTGTCCCTGTGCTTTTGTAAGCATGACTAATCTTGCAACTTGAGCTTCTCCTTCCTGAAGGAAAAACCTCTTAAAGATGCAATTGGATTCAGTCCTGCAGCATCCAGCTCCTATGGCTTGTAATGAGTTTTTGATGTCTCATGGCAGCAGGTCATCTTTAATGACAAATTAATTTAGAGTGAGGAATCAACTGTGGTGTCAGGACAGAATTTAAGCCTCTGGAATTTTCAATGATACTAAGCCTGATGTAATTCTTCAGTTAAGGTGCTCTGAACCAAAGTGGCCCTGATTTGGCTTTGCTTTCTTGCTTCTATCCCCATGTAGAAAACCCCTCGTTAATTTTTTTCCCCCAGACTTCCCAATCTGGCTGTTAGAGCTTTTAAAAGCTGGAAAATACTTGCTGTGGAGTTAAATGCTGACTTACTTTGCAATCCTGGATACTGGGGGCTTTTTAGAGAGACACTGCAATTGTGGCTTTTAGCAGCTTAATTGATGGCTGAGCTTTGAATCAAAAAGAAATCTGCACGTAATTTTTTTCTTTGTGTGGAGAAGCTGTTGTCAGATGTTATGAACAGCCTGAAATGACATAAGTGCTTCAGGTAGGATTCCAGAACTGCTGCTAATTAATGGATTGTCCCTTACCAAGGAGGGAGATGGGGAGCTAATGAGGCATTTTGATCAAGGAAGCTGAGTGTATTGTCTTCAATGACTTGCAGCACATGTCCCTTAAGAGACTTCATTGAGAGCAAAGTCTAACTGGATCCAGTGGCTTCTGGCATTTTTTACACAATGAAGCAAACTGTTCCTGGTGGATGCTGGTGGAACCACTGGGGTACCTGGGGCCAAGGTCCCTCCAGGGCAATAACCAAATAATATTTAGCCATGACTCCACCCTGCTGCTCTCTTTCCTTTTGCTTCTTGCTTTCTGTGTTCCTTGGGTTGAAGATATGTTGATTGTGATTTCCACTTTGTTTCTTTACAAGGGAATTCTCGTGGGCAGGTGTTTGAGTCCTCTGAAGTGGTTTATTCCATGGAAATTACTGCATAAGTTAGTGATGTATGCCTGTGCTCAGGTAGGAGGATGGCAGCCAAAGTCAGGTTCAGCTTACAGCCAAAGTTATTTGAAAAACTCTGTAGTGATATTTGCATGGGAATACTTTGGCAAGTGGTAAACATTTGTGTTGGTAACTACACAAAGCAAAACGTACAGTTAGCTGTTCTCAATATGCACATTTCTGTAACTTCCCAGCCTCTTAATCTGTTTATTTCTCCAAAACAGCAGGAACAGAAACCTCCTGACTGTTTGAGCTGAGCCTAGTGGGCCTTAATTTTGATAGTTTCTCTATAGCTGTGCCAAATAGCTGCTGCATTAGAGTAAATCTTTGTCTCTTCAGTCTTTGTGCTTCCCTCAGTGATGATTTTCCCACTCGTTGCCTGACCTGTATTCCCGTGGCCTTTGTGTTGAATGTTACAGCAGTAATTCCTTTTTCCCCTCTCTCCTTCCCTGTCATCCCAGTTTGATAGGCTGCCTTCTCATTTCTGTTGACATTGTAACCTAGTCTGCTCTTACTGAAAAATCCTCCTGTTGACACCCTTGCACCTCCTAAATGGGATAGAAACATCCTTGCAACCTCATGATTGCCAGGTTGTTGGAGAGAGTGCAGGAAATAAACCTTGTTTAGAAAAGCACAGCTTCTGTCAGTACTAAGAGCAGAGAAGCTTCTGGTTTCCTGCCAGTCTTGAATTTAAATAAATGTTTCTGCTGAGGAAAAGGTTTTAAGGAGAGAAACATGGTCAATATTTCTGGTAGGACTCAGTATAAGTTGTCATGAATTTCAATATCTCGAAAGTTGGAGTCAGTCATGCAGCACCACCCTAATTTGAAGTGATGAAGGATCCTGGGTGTTGCTTGAGATGAGAGTTAGCACCTTAACGTTGTTTTGGAATTAACAGTAAATATCTCTGACCTTTAAAGGAGGACTCAAAATTGAGACTTTGAATTGCCCTCAAATTACACCTTCCACTGGCTGCATTGCAAGCCTCTGTGTGATGCACCAGGTTGGGATATTTCTGGGAACATGTAGAAATAACTGTGTGATTCCATTTTTTTTTTTTTTTTTTTT
>VXBB01010690.1:47800-170758 GCA_013399915.1 Illadopsis cleaveri
TTTTTTTTTCTTGGCAGCTCTGAACTTTGAAGGGCCTTTGAAGGCCTGTGGCAAAGCAGTGTTTGAGCTCAGCATCATGGCATGAATGTGACTTTGGATCATCAGTGTAGAAGAAACCTGGGTGATTTGGGAGCAACCCTCACCCTCTGCCCCTTTTCTCAGACTCTATAGTCTCTTCAGCTTTTTATTTTTGTGGCTGCTTGGCAAATGCCTTAATCCAGAGATTCTTTAATTTAACCTTTGGGTATTGTACCTGTTGTGCCTGACTTGCAACTCCTTGTTTGGGCTGTAACCACTCCATCCATCCTTCTGCTTCCCTGTGCCATTGCTGCCCTGATCACATTTTGGGAGAGAGTGTTTATCTTTGCCACAGAGAACCCTTCTGTTTCCTTCCCCTCCGTGTAATTCCTGGTGTGTCGTGTGTTCAAGAGCTGTGGCAGCTTTTACAAGCACTGCTCTCTGGTGCTGTTGTTGCTCATTCCTCCCCCCATATGGTTGTATTCC
The DNA here is from genome assembly GCA_013399915.1 of Illadopsis cleaveri. Lineage (NCBI taxonomy): Eukaryota > Metazoa > Chordata > Aves > Passeriformes > Timaliidae > Illadopsis > Illadopsis cleaveri. The sequence continues at coordinate 48,305 of VXBB01010690.1, forward strand.
TAGTTCAGGCTTAAATAGTAAGTTGGAAAAAGCTTGGTATGTTTAGGGAGGTGATGAGGGCTTAGATGGGATTTCCCAAAAATGCCTTAATGCCATCAGTTTATTCCTGATGTGTGACCAAGGTGAGTAACTTTATTCTCCTCTCCTAGAGAGAGAGAGGATTTTTTTTCACCTCATACCTTTTTTCCAGTTGAGTGTGCATAAGAAGTTTCTCCAAATATAGTTTATTTCTTAGGTTGGTGACCCAACAGGACGCTGAAATCACTTTGGCCTTCCATGCACAGATTAAAAGGGTGGGAAAGGCCTTTTGCATTCCTTGGGCTTTGCCCAGTGCACCTGCTGTGAAGTTTTTTTGCTCAGGTGGTTATGATGACCTGATTACAATTATGATTATATATTAGAGATAACTGATATTTCAGTCTCTACACTTTGCTTCTGTCTGACATGGGAGACCTGCTATCTTTTGGAGGCTTGTCTTCTTCCTGCAGGGAAAGGGTGGGGATGAGATGAGAAGCAATATTAACATTGTTAAGGTCATGTTTATTGCTGGGTGGAATCAGTGGAAAGTTCGAGGCTTTGCAGAGGAATTGTGCCAGGGAGCCTCTACACCTTTAAATGTGTGCAGAATGTTCTAGAAGAGTATTGGGGAACTGATTCCTCACCTGTGTGTGCTTTGGTACATGTCTAGAGAGTACTTGTTCCATCTGTTAAACTGCTTTCTTGGTGCTTTTACGGATTTTTTGTGATTTTACTGCACTTTCTTTTGGCTTTTGCCTTCTTACACGGTGCTGCACATAATAGGTGCTTTTAGCCAAGCTTCCCAGTTCTGTAAAAGTTGGCTTGAAATCGTTCAGCAAAAGATCCAGGGAGAAGTGTTGTGAGCAAGAGATTTTGGTTGTTGGGCGGGTGTACCTATAAAAAGATCTGATGAATAATGCACTGTGCTGGCAGGAGTGGTGGAAGCTTTTCCTGGGAGTGCCACGAGCTGTGCAAGTTGTAGTAGATACTATTGCCTGGGCACTGCTCTGTGCCTGCATCAGCAGTTGTGGACAAAAAATTAAAATATTGTTGTGTTGCTGAATGCACAGTTAGAGACTTTAGTGTGATATGTTGTAAAACAAAGCATTTAATGTTCTACCTCTGTGAAAAAAAATGTGTCTGCAGCTGTTTAAAAGAAAAATATTATTATAAAATGCTGTAGGAACCAAAATGTTTTTGTAGGGTCATTGAGGCTTGGAAAAGTCCTCCAGTATCACAAAGCCCAAGCTGTGCCTGATGCCCACCTTGTCCCCAGCCCAGAGCACTGAGTGCCACCTCCAGCCCTTCCTTGGACACCTCCAGCCATGGGCACTGCAAACCTCCCTGGGCAGNTGCCCACAGCAGTGCTGATGCCGAAGGATCAGAGGAGGTTCTCGTAAAGAAGGCTTTTGTAGCCAACATATTGTCTGCAAACTTACTTTCTGTTTGTATAAAAAAATCAGTGGGACAGATTGGCAAGGATTACATGGAGTAAGTGTAATAATAAATGGCACCCCGAAAGCCCTGAGTTGTGGTGGGGGATGCTGAGGAACAAGTAACAGTGTGCTGTGAGCTAATACTCTGTTAAAGATCTGTTGTGACACATAACTGTGTAGCAAATGGAGACTTTTATGTATTTAGTTCCTCTGCACTCTTTTGCAGATTATCAATTGCTTCATCTCTTGCTTGCAGAGCTGTAGGTAAGAAACCTCTGACAACCTGCAATGAAAAAGATATAAAAAACTTTTCCAGCTGCATCCAAGGCTTCCCATCATCCACATCAGCAGCTGCTTGCATCACCTCCAGGCTGTGGATTTGGTTGTTTTTGGCTCCTGATGTGCTGTGTGGAGCACAGAAGAGTGTAATAGGTGGTATAATGACCAGTTGGGATCTCAGTTGGGTTTTCTGTGCTTCATCTTGCTAGTTCATCTGTGCTGCTTTGAAATAGGAGTTCACTGGAAGAATCCTCCTGGGGATAAATCTAGATGTGATCTGGTACTTCTGAGAGCCAAGAAGAAAGTCTCTTTTTTCCTGTGTGGTGGGGGGGAGGTGTAATTAGCAGGATCTTGGGTACCTGAATTGTTTTGGAATAAATTTGTTGTGCTGGAAAATGTCAGTCAGTTGAGGTACCAAACCTGCCTGAAATGGAGATCTAAAACTGCTGGAATTTGAGAGGAAGAAAGGAGGTGACTTGTTTTTCATGGTGTTGCCCTAAAAATCATGGGGTTTAGCAAATTTTATTTTTGACCATGTATTGTTTTTCTTTAATGTTTTCCGCTCTATGCTGCCAGCAAGAACAGCTGAGACTCTAAAGGGCTGTTTAAAAGAAAAAGTGGTGACTTGGGGATTCTACCATGAAATTAGGAAGAAATGAGCATTACTTCTGAAAATGCTTGAGTCCTGTTAAAAAGGCATCACTGAATTATTCAATTGGTCAACCAAACAGAAAACTGCCTTCTGGCCACAGCCTTCCTGTGGTGTCAGTAACCTGACAAAAACCCTGCGGTCCTGTTTCTCTCCTCAAACCATTTCACACAGTGCTGTGTGGGGAGTGCTGTAGCTCTGTGCCATGGCTTTGTGTGTTATATTCTTGGCTCTGTGTAGCTTAAGGAAACCTCTCAAGGAGTCTGTGCTCACTGAAGTCCTGCTGCTGGAACTCTGCCTGCTCTGCTTTGGCTGTTTTCTCCTGGATGCTGGCGCAGGAAATACTTGGTGTTCAATCTGTAGTTAATAAAGAAGAGGTCAGTGAAAAGCAGATGCCTCAGTGGACTGCTCTAGCAGTTTTATCATCTTTCTTTTCTCTTAAATAGCCTTTCCAGCTCTTTTAGGGGATGTGCTGCCCCTTCCATGCTCTCTACATGGAAGAGCATGGAGGGAAGCGATGCCAACACCACTGCACTTGCCCTTCAGGGTGTGAGGGAGCAGAGGTCAAGCTGCTTATTTCATGTGTTAGAGCTGTGAAATGCTGGCACTGACTAATGTCCAGCTCATGAAAACATCCTGCAGTAATCCCCTGTCTCCCCTGAGGACGTGGAGCAGCAAGTGTGAAACAGCAGCTGCAGCTCTATGTGTCGCTGGCCCAGGAGCCCTTCAGAGGTGCCTTGTCCCCTCTGCCCCTGGAAAAAATCATCTGCCTTCTTTTCCTACAGCCAGGATTTATGATTCCCTGTGGATTTATTAGTGGGCAAGGACGTCTTTTAGGCACCAGCATGCAGAACTGGATGTAGTAAAACCCAAGCTGCAATCAGTGCTGTTAACAGCGGGATTGATGAGCTCTGCTTTCCAAAACTTGGGCTATCGTTCTCCTTCCGTAATGACGTGCATTGGGAGTTCTTCTTGCATGTTGTTAATTATAAATGTTGATAGTAATGATGATAAAGTAAAATGAGGATTAGCTGGGACTCTGATGTACAAAACAGGTATGGCTGAGAGTTGGGAGAGCTGTTTCTGTTGTGGGTCTGTGGCAGGTGGGGTATTTTCTGAACTCGCCCGGGTTTGGATCTCCCTTCACAGGAGTGCGTAGGCTTTTTGCATTATTTATTGAAGAAAATGCGTAATCAGGCCTGGTTTTCTATTTCTGTCTTAAAGCAACAAGACCTCTATGGCAGAGGTAACCTTTCAGAGTTCCAAGTGCAAAAAGCGATGCTAAAGCTGTTTCCAAATTCGCTTTTTCTGTTTTGTTGCACACATTTTATTTCTGCAAACAAATCAGAGGCAGAAATATTTCCCTCACTTAAAACATGAGTTTCCTACATCAGTGGCTGCAGGGGAAATGGTTAAAGCGTGGCACAACTCTCCTCCTAAAAGACCTATCCAGTGAGGATGGCACTAATGCTGCCTTGGAATGCGGTGGATCTCACAATCCATCCTAGTTATGGTGAGAGGAGATGGAAGGGCTTGCTTCTTTATAAGCTGCTTAGATCAGAGACAAAGCTGATGGGCTAAGTGCCACCTTTATGTTTTGCCATATGCTGCTACTCCTCAGTGTTATTTGCTACTGGTGCTTATTGTATAGAATTAAAAAAAAATTCTCTTTAAAAGGCAGTCTCTGGAGAAATATCTTCTGACTCAGAAGGAGGGGATACAAACATCTCAAACAGCTCCATATGAGCCATTGCAAGGGGAAGAGGTGACTATATTAGGAGATATAATTAAGTATATTAAAAGAAAAATCACTATTAGACTGGGCAGGCAGCTGCCCAGCATCCAGATTTGGCTTATGATATCTTTGACCTTACAGGAATGTGTATTGGAGCGTGGCTGGCTTTTCCATGCTAGCAATGAGCTTCAGGAGAGATGGGTGAGTCACTCTGGAAATTGGGAATGCCCTCTGATGGGATCCTTCTTAACGGCCCTAGATAGTTTCCATCTTGGCTCTCTGTGTTCAGCTGAACCCCAGGGAGCCAAGGAATATCACATGGAAAGGACTTGGATGGCTTTCTGAGCTCTAATGAAAAGAAAACTAAAATTGCAGGTTTGCTGACACTGCCTCAACACCATTAGAGGGATGAGGGAAAGAGCTTTTGCTCACACAGTGATGGATCAGGAGCAGACTGCAGTATGCAGGGTGTTTTCCAGTTCCCTGGCTGTAATATAGACACACTCTGTGTGTGTGAAGGTGTGGACTCCTATTCCATGGCTGATGGGAAGAAGGAGAGAGTACCTCACCAAGGGAATAACCTTTGCACTTCCCATTGCTGTTTCGTGTCCCAAGCATAAAAGATGGTGTATCTGCTGGATATCACAGGTATTATTAAATCAGGCAAACAAGTTCACCAGAGATTATTGTTAACCTGCTCTTGGCATCTTGAGCTAAGCCTGAAGGCAGGGAGTGCCTGGAGCTTTTGAAAATGCAGTCAGGCACCAAATTCATCAGCAAGTTTGTCATAACCTATTGCCACAAACTACTTCCCAGTGTCCTTCCAGAGGCCTTTTGTGCATAACTGGTGAAAATAAAATAGCAGCCAGATCCTTGCTGGCAGGTTTAGCTGCATAATTAGATACTAGCTCCCCCCAAAATAATATTCAAATAAGCTCAGCAATCTAAAACCCTTTGGCTTCAGGGCACAGTCATGCAATGTGTGGGTGTTCTTGTTTTCCCTGTATTTTAATAAGAAAATTATTGAGAAGGTGTTGAAGGGCATCTCCAGCAAAGTCAGGACCATTGCCTCAAGGTTTCCAGAGGTCACTTAACACTGAAAAATTTTCCTCTTGGTCAGGCAGCCTCATTAAAAGCCTCAAAAGAGGAAAGAAATGGGATGCTGGGACTGCACTGGGCTGCTGCTGCCTCAGGTATAGCTGCCCAATCTGTGGGAACTGGGGTAATGAGTATCTTGTGAATGACACAAGAATCCCTTTTATGCTGTCTCTGAATATTTCCTTTGTGCTAATAGAAGTGAAAAGTGTTGCTTTACCTTTTTTGCTGTTAACATTAATCTGTTCTGAAGCAACATTCCTGTACCAGCTGGGAAATAATGCCATAAAATCAGGATCTTTGTAGGAGAACTGGAGATTTTGGCTCCGTTGTAGCCAGCGTAAAGATATGAGAGCATATGTTGTGAAGCTGCCCTACATAAATGTATGAAGAGGGAACTTTATTTTCTGAAAGTCATCCCTTGAGATATGTGAATGCACAGTGTTAGTTAAATATGCTGCTAAAATTGTCTACAAACCCACACCAGGATAAGTCAGTGTGTGTTCCTGTGTTTCCCTTTCTACATAATGTGGTTTATAAATACCTCAAACCCCATTGCTTGGGCATGCTGTGTGTTGTGTGTGCCTGTCTCAAGGTATATGGGGTTGATCCCAAGAGTAATAGGTCCTGGGAATAGCTCCAAGAGGATGCCAGTGCAGCAGGAAGGATAAAGGTGATATGGTGTGGACAAGAGCAAATCTTAAACCTCAGCTCATTCCAGCCTGGCCTTGGTTGCTTCCAGGGATCCAGGGGCAACTACAGCTTCTCTGGGCAACCTGTGCCAGGCCTCACCACTCTCACAATACAGAATTTCTTCCCTATATCCCATCTATCCCTGCCCTCTGGCAGTGGGAAGCCATTCCCTGTGTCGTGTCCCTCCATCCCTTGTCCCCAGTCCCTCTCCAGCTCTCCTAGAGCCCCTTTAGGCCCTGGAAGGGGCTCTGAGGTCTACTTGTTTTCTCCAGATTAAGTAACCTCTGCTCTCCCAGGCCGAGGTCTTTTAGCTGCTGACAGCAGCTGGCATTATTTTGCTGGGAAGAGAAATTGTGAAGAGCTTCCTGCAGAAGACACTTGGATATAGATAGGCTCCCTAATGATGGATACAAAAAATGTTCAGTCAAGCTTTATAGTGATGTCTGAGTTAACTGAGCTCACAGCTTCATTAAGAAGGATGTCTCATGGCCTGGAATGCTCTGCTGTGTGGAGATTGGGAAATAGAATATTTCCAAAGAAATCCATTCTTTTGTTCTTCCCCTGTAGCCGTGTTGCAGAATGCTGTGTTCTTTTTCACAGCTATTGATTGAAATATTTTGGTTTCTTTGCTACTCCGTTTAAAGCCATAGTAAAAAGATGCTGGAAAGAACTCTTAAAAAAAGCATCTTGCTCCTTGGTTTTTTTAATGTACTGCCTACCCAAGAAAATTTCACATCAGAGCTGTAGCAGGGTTTGGGTTTGATTGAAAGAATAGTGGCAGCTCCAGGCAGTAGTTAGTCACTGTCTGGGTAGATGTGAAAAGGTCTGTAATCCTCAGAGATGTGCAGTGGTCATCTTGTTCCAGTTGCCCTGCTTACTTGACCTTTGACCAAATACCTCTCTGGGAATTATTTCAAAGACAGAAAAATTCTGGATTTGTTTTTTGGAACAGACTTTCGAATTTTGTTTGCATTAAAAAAAAGCTGCTTGTGGCTGAAAAAACTGCCCTTGCACAGGAAGATGATGTAACTGCTCCTGCTCTTCACTGGTCAGAGCAAGCAGATGGTACTTAAAGTACACTCAGGTGAACAAAGGTGGCTCTGAGTATAAAGCAAATAAATACCTGCATTCCCCTGCCCCTTCCCATGAAAGTGTTTGTGTTGCATTTTTGATGCTTTTCTGGAGAAGATAAAATGACCTCTGATTTGTGAAATGGCTCAGGAAACTTTAATTACTTTAATACCTGAAGCCTCAGCTGGTTTTGCTGGAGATAAGCCCTGGCTGTCATGACAGTAGGACTGTCCCTATTTAGGGATGTCCAGTGTCTCAAACACTGTGAAAAGAAAGGCATTGGTGAAATTTCTTGGGACTTTCTCATCACAGCTTTCATTGTCATGTTGCTGTGGAAAAGATGTCTACCTCCACATTTTATTAAGGGAGGGGGGGAAAAAAAGCTTTAATATTAGAAGTGCTGCTTCCATGCACCTCTAAGGAACTGAGGTTAATTCAGGGAGTGAGAGAAATTCCGAGGCTGCTCTTTGGCTGAAATACAGGTGCCCTGATGGGATAATAAAGAATTTCCAGTTTCTGGTACAGCAAACAGGGAACTTGTGTGATGTAAATATAGTTATAAGAGATGGGAACAAAGAGGAGATGTCTCAAAGCTTAGAGCTGAGCAGAGACATGTAAGCTCTCTAATACATAGGTTGGTTGGAGTGCCTTTTTTTTTTTTTTTNAGCACTGATCTCATCCCACTGGGATGAAAAGGAGCAGCACAGCCTTGAGGTATGTTACCTACTGCAGGAGGGATCTCTTTTTCTCCACCCCACCTGCCTGTCCTTCCTGAAAATCTGTAAATTGAGGATAAAACCAAGTTCAAAACTGTGATGCATGTGATTGTTAACAGAGGCAATTACAGCAGGAATGGTGTGGACTGCAAATAATGAATGTGGGTTTTTTCCTCCCTCTGAGGTTGGATAGGAAATCCAGTGTTTTGTGCCAGGCAGACTGTTGGAAACACCTCTGGGGGTGAAGAGTGAGCCCTGTGAAGTTATTAAACAGGGTTGTGCTGCTGTGACTGTGTGTTTGCTAAGCTGGTGGTATTCAGGTTGTTCATGAAGTACCAACGCAGATTTTCTAAATGAGTATCAGAATTAGAAGCTGAAAAAAGCAGGTGGTTCTCTAAATGAATATCTGCCTCAGAGGCCATCCTGAAAAAAAGGGAGGAAGACAGCATTTTATTGGATGTCATAAGAGGCTGAAGATTGCATTTCCCTTTTTCACACGACTGAAAACTGGAACATTGTGTCCTGAGGCTGGGGAATCTCCCGCTTCTTGCTACACCATTTTTACCACAAAAGAGAGGGGCTGTGTTTTCATTTGTAGGCAGCCAGGTAGGACTGAATTGAGAGCTTCAATAAAAGCTTTTGATTGCTGGTTACTCTGAGCTTGCAAATCAGTTTCTTTCTGGCTGCTCTTCCAAGCCCTGCCACCTCTGTAAACCGAAAGCACGGCTCGCTGCTGTCCAAGAGTGAGTGAAACCGTGAGCACACAGTGGGCAGTGGGGTCTCTCTGTGCTCTTTATGTGCTCTAAAGCTCAGTGGTGAACGTGCCAGAGCACTGAGAACAACTTGTAAGCAAAGCTGGGGCGATTCCCATGTGTGCGTCTGGTGTTGCTGCGGGAGATTTTTAATGTGTAGTGTCACTCGGGGAGGTTTGCTGCCTGCCACTACCTTTGGAGTCAAATCCATGCTCCTTCCCCTCTCCTTTCTTGCTGCTGATATCCCTCTTGCACAGATGAAGGGCACTTTTGGAAATGTGTTCTCCCAGCCTGGGAGCTGATGCCTTTAAGGAAATCATATAGCAGAGCCTTGGGGAAAAGGGAGGGCAGGAGTATGTTTACTGTTCCTCTGATTTGGAGACAGAAATGATCTCATCATGGAGCATATGCATTTTTCTTACTCATTGATACTGTGAACATGATTTTTTCACTAAAGGGACACATTTTTTCTTGGGAAGAATGATTAGAAGTCTTCTATTTCTTTGCTGCCTCCCAAGCAATTTTTTGTGCATGTGGTATCCAAAATGTGGCTGACGTTTACCCATTCATCAGTTTTACTCATTTATCAGTGTCCCGCTGTTCTCCCTGGGTGTTCATAAAATGAAGCCTGTAACAGGATATTGGATAAATAACACTGAGCTGAATATGCCTGTGTCGAATGAACAACCAAATTTAAATGGGAAAACTTTAAATGGGAAAGTATACTTCCGTGTTCTGGCTGCAGCTGAAGGCTGATTTTCCGGATGAGTTTATTGAAATAACTCCCAGTGCGAATGTTGACCTTCATTAAACCTGATTTCACCCCTCCCCTTCCTGTAGCACTAGGCTGTGGCTGCAACAGGGCAGAGAAAGTTGCATTTTCATTTTCCTTCCCTTTAACCACTCAAGAGGTGCTGAGCTCTGTGGTTTGAGTGTGCACACTCAAATGTCTGCAATAAAAGCTTCAGTCCTAAAAATTCAGTGTGTAGTTCAGTACCAGGTGTGGTGGAGCTGCCAGCTTGGGCAGGATGGCAAGTTCCTCTGAGCTTCAGAAATGGAGCCAAATCCTAATCTGAAGAATGTTCATGTGCTTCAGACAACATACAGAAACGAGTGGTGTGCAGGGGTGCGAAACCTCAACTTCCCAGTTTAGTGTTTGTGAAAACGTTGTTGTTACGTAAACAGAAACTCTTCCCCGCTGTGTAGGTCTGACATCTGCACTTAGTTGAAACAGATACCTAGCTCAAATAAATATAAAGTATTAATACAGAATTACTTGCAGAGTACAGTTTGTTGCTCCCCAGGAAGGCAGCAGTTGATGCAATCCTGTGCAGTTGTGTTGCCATGCTCTGCCTGGAGCACGGCTCTTTCCCTGCCCAGGGAATTCAGTGTAGGTCTCAGGCACTCCTTTGTGTCCTGTGGAACAGCATCTGTAGGAGCAGTAATGCTTGTTTAAACCTCCTGTTGGAAAAATGGGCTTCTGAGGGAGCATGAATGTTCAGAAAAGAGAAAAATCTCCAAGAGCTTTTTGCTTAGTATAAAGATTGTGGTGTCTAAGTTTCATTTTTCTAGTTAAAATCCCTGTTTGTGTTTCAGAACTAAAGCACTCTGCCCACCCATCCCAATTTCTGAATGCAGTTAAAACCACTCTTATTTCTCTTGAAGCTTGACTATTTTAGCTTTCTCAAGGACAAGACATCTGTTGGAACAGGGGAAAAAATTCCCTGTGTTGAGACTTTACTGTGATCTCTGTAATTAGTTCCAGTGCTTAGCCACTACACGTGGGTAGATGATGTTCCATTGACAGGTACTCCAGACTAAAAAGAATGAATTCTTAGAACATCGCAACGATTTCATTCTGCAGCAATAGCTACAGTAGAGGCATTTGGCTGCAGCAGAAGGAGCAGAATGATTTCTGCAGGAGTAACTCAGTGTTAATGCAACTCTGTGTCATGCACTTAAGGAAATACATCTCCTTCACAGGGAAGAATTATTTGTTTAGCAAGATGAGTGAGTGCAGGGGATCTTGAAGGGTTAATAATTTCAGGCTAATTTTTCGAAGTCCATTTATGCCGTATAAAGATGGAAACCAATTCTGTGTGAAGAATTCCTGCGTCTTTTTGGATGGGTGAGTTGTTGCAGTCCGGAATCGCCCGACTGCTTTGTCAACACTCTCTTCTGTTTGCTCATTTCCTGCTGTTCTGTGGATTTTCTTGCTTTTGCTCTTAGAGCAATGTAATTCTTTCTGGGAGCGAGTTTCCAAACAAAAAATTGACGAGTTAGGAGTGTAAAGAGCTATTTATGTATCTGCTGGTACGGTACGCCGTGGTCTGCTGAGAACTGGGGGAGTCGATGACAAAAATACTCGGCTCTGTTCTCGTCCAGCGGTCCCTCCCTGCAGTCGTGGCTGCAAATGCAGTGCAGGAATCTGAGGCTCTGATTTCAGTGCATCAGGGGAACCCCCAGCACGCCGCATCCCGGTGCTGGGCGTGGGAGTTCCCTGCAGCATCAGTGATTCCCCGCGCTGGGAGAGCCCGGCCAGGGATGGAGATGCGCTCTGGCTTCTTTTCAGAGCCACCTTTTGGTGGAGATGTGCGCAGCCGAGGCATCTCGGTGCCGGCGGAGCTGGGATTCCTTGGACATCGCTTAGCAGAAGGGAAGAGCCGTCCATGCAGCGGGGGCATCTCCCGGCTCCGGATCGGCGCCCACCGGCTGCTGATGCTCCGCTAATCACCTTCAGGCTCCTGCGGCAAGGTTGTCGCTGTGCCAGCGCAAAGCTGGGACTTCAATTTCCCATGTCGGCTTCTGGGGGATGCCCTCGGTCTCTAAAGCAACCCCCTTTTAAAATAATGTCAAATGAGAGGATTGCACTTTGCAAGCACGCCGAAGTGGCAGAATTTGTAGTAGGGAGCCTGCTGCTAACAAGTAGATTTCCTTTCTTAAAAGAGGGATTTGCATATGGAATAAGGAGGCTGGAGCAGATGGTGTCAGCGTGTTTGATTTGATCAGTGAATTCAGAAACAATTCGATTGGAGTTCTTGTCCCGGAGCGTTAATTGTCTTGGGGGCTGTGGAGCAGGGAGAGAGAATGGAGATAGGTGTTTAATCATGAGGATTTGCTTCCCTGTGCCGTGCACATTAACTGGAAATCCCTTCGTTTGTATTCATAGCAGCCATCGAGCATTCTTCAGTTTGAGTCAGAACGACTGGGCTGGTTAAAGCCATTATTAGATGTAGGGATTTCCCCAAACAGCCATTTTTGACATTATCTCTCCTTTCAAAGTGACTCAAACGTTTTGACCTGTAGGCTGTGCAAGAGAAAAAAAGGTCACCGTTAATTAGATTATTGCCCATCTGTATGTTAACATGGCTCTCTCTGTTGGCTGTGCATTATTGATGATGTGTAGTAGAGATTAAATTATTTTTCTGTAACTCTCTGCTGAGCTGGACTTCAGCCCTGTTCCCTGCAGATGAAATATGATTGTATGTGATTTAAGACTTGCCTGAAACACAAATGTGAGTGTCAAAGAGGTTGCAGGAATGAACCAGGATCGCCTGCAGCAAATTCCAGCATCTGCACTGAGCAATTACTTTAGAAGTATCAGAATTAGTGTGACTGTTTTCAAACTAACTTGTACAGAATATACTGAGATTTCAGTTCAGTTTCCCTGTGTGTTTCTAAATTTTGGGGTGTTTTGAATACCAGCCCAGGTCTTGGTGACTCTGCCAAGCCTGGCTGTGTTCACACTCAGTCCCAGTGTGGAGTGCTCCCACCATCAATATCTGTGTGGTTTTCCACTGGCTCTGGTACTGTAGCTGTGGGGAAAAGCTGCTGGCCAGAGCTTTGTATTTATTTATTTGCAGTGGTGTTTCCAGGTAGAAGTTTATCAAAATGTCCTACCTTGTTTGGCTTTGATGGTGTTTCTCAGCATGTGACCTGAGAGAGGAAATGAGGCAGAAGAAACACGTCCTTGGCTTGTCCTGCAAGCCCTGTGGAGGCACCCTGAAAGTGTTCTTCATTTATTTTGAGCTCAGTGTGAATTTGAGACCTTTAAACACCATTCCTCCAGAAATCTGGCAGCTAAAAGCAGCTGGGGGCATCTGTGATGTTCTGTTTCCCAAAGTAAAGATACCCTGTGAAAACGGAATGGCACTGAAGGATTCACTGGGTGACATTTAGGGGGGAATGTTTGGGGTGCAGCAATGCCTGTGCAAATTGGTGCTGCTTTGTTGTGTGGTGGTGGTTACAAATGGTTTCAGCTCTGGTGGCTCACTCAGCACTGGATTTCAAAGGATGCTACTCACTCCAGTTATTTTGAGCTGTGCATCGATTTGAGGTGTGTTCCCTACTGGCAAAGTGTGGTCTTGTCACTGACCTGAACAGCAGAGAAGTTCCTTGGCTTGCCTGTGAAACTCAGGTGCTTTGCATTTCCTGCCCCTGAACAGCAGGGAGTTGGACTGGAGGAGGAGGGAATGGTGTGGCATTAATTCTGGGTACTTTTAACCATAAGCTTGGAGGGCAAAGCAAACTCAAGATGGTGCTTCTCTGCTGCTGCAGTGCTTGGGAGGGATTTAATTTTCATTTTGCTCATTGCAGCATTGAGAAGCCTTCTCCTGCCTGAGGGAGGGCTTAAATTAGACATACGCCAAAAACATGTGCGAGTTTCTGAGGAAAGATGAGTTTGGCTGATAACTTGGGTTTATTACAAACTGATATTGGGGTTCATGAGAAAAAACCTAAGCTTTTGTGTGTGTGTCTTATGTGCTGGTGTATTGCCTGGTCTCTAGGGTGAATTTAACCCGTCCCACCCCCTTGAATTAATAGTGGAACTTTTACTGAACTGAACCTTTGTAATTTATTGGTCTTCTCTAAGCAATGAGAAGACAAAGGTCTGACCCAGCCTTGTGACAGTTTCCACCTGGAAGTTAAAAGTTGCAACTCTTTTGTGGAAATAAAGTTAGCAGAGTCACATAAGGAGAGATGATTCACGGGGAAGAGAATACTCCTGAACCCTTAATGCAGTATTTGAAGGTTTGATTTTTCTTAAAAAAAACCTGTATTAAATTGTAGCTTAAAGGCTTCAACCCAGTTTTGGTGATGCTTACATGGCTCTCACAGGGAAGCAAGGATGGATGCAAAGAAAGATCTGCCAGCAAGTGGTATGGTATGGTGCCCAATTAGGGTAAGTTCCACTAGTGCTGGCCTTAATTTCTGTTTAGAAAGAAGTTGTCTACCTCAAATGTGACCAGGGATGATAGACAGGGTATTTCTCATCTTTCAGCTGCAAGCAGGCAAACCAGCAGCTGTGTGGCAGCACACGGTATTGATTCCCTTATCTAGCTGATAACAGCCTGCAGAAAAAAAATGTGAATAAGCTTGAGTAAACCAGAGGCTATGGGCAGGAGTTGGGAGGCAGGCCCTGTCACTGGCAGCATGGTCTGGGGTCTCCTTTATTAACATTGTAAATTAAGGGACATTTTTATAGCAACAGCACCTTGTGATTTATCTAATCTGCTTTTGTTAGCATCCTCTGCTCCAGGGAAGCTTCCTCCCTAAAGCTTCCTTGGAGGGAGAATGCTGTGCAAACACTTCAGACCAGTGTGAGATGGATGGTGCCTGCTGGCAGCCCCTGAGGAATATGCTGGCAGCAGAGACTCAGGGATGCAGCAGTGCCAAAACTTAGTCCTGTTCAAAATGCCGTCCCAAGAGGGGAGGTGAGGTGTTGGTTCCTTGCCTTTCCTCTTGGCTGCAGTGTTGAGCAAGATTCTGTGTCAAACTTGGTTCTCTCACAAGAGCTCCAAGGTGTCTTAGAAATTAGTGTGAAGGGTGCAGGGCTGTGGGTTGTGCGAGCCTTGAGCAAGTAGAGATCAGAATGATGCTGACATACCACGTGTGGTAATAAAGGTAACAAAGGAGGACCAGTTCCCAAAGGCAGAGTTTGGTGGGGTTGCAGAATCTGAGGTTTTGGACTGTAACATTTGTCAAGTACACGAAACCTTGCCACACGAGGCCAGTGCTGCCTGCAGCAGCATTAGCAAAGCATTGTGGTTTCTCCAGAGGATGGAGGAGTTGCTGGTTTTTTAACCTGGGAGCAGTATGGGCTAAAAGCAGGACTTGGGATGGAGGCAGCTTCAGGTGGGTGTCTAGTTCTGATCCTGACATGCCTTGCTGTTCCCTGTGGCAAACTGTTCCTGTAAAATAAACTTGAGAGTCAGCTTGGTTAAGGAAATGCTTCCCTGCAGCAGTTCATGTACAGTGCTCTGAGCCTTTGGGAGAGACCAAGCCAATCTTGTCCTTCTCATTGTCCTGCAGTGTAGCAGCTGGATTAATTTTCCACAATGCAAGACTCCTCTGCTTCAAAACAAAACTAAACCCCGAGGAATTTCAGCTTGTTCATAGATAGGATCTGAAACACATGTGCCTTCAGGTGGAATTGAAGAATTTCTGTATCTCTGAGGCTGTTTTGTGCTGAGATGAAAAATCGTGAGGTTCAGTTTCTAGAATTGCTATTAAATAACTAATTTTTACAAAAGAAAACCCAAAATCTTGCTTGTTTATTCCCACTCACTGATGTTTAGACCCACTGACCACTGTAACTATAGAGAGGCTTTTCAAGTGGCATCTCTTGACAGGATCCAGAATTCTCTTCAGGGATTTGTCAGTTCAGTGCCAGTCTGGGAAGAATTTGGGTTGTTTGAGTGGCCTTAGCCAGGGGTCAGCGTGGGCTGGGTGAGCAGGGCTGCTGAGCTGGCACAGGCTCCTTGTGCTTCCCCGGAGCCGACAGCGCTGGCGGAAATTCCCTTGAGCATTTTGGATGAGATCTCCCCAGGGCCTGGCTTTGTCCATGCCCAAAAATAAAACCAGGGATGGGCGTTCATCTTTAATTTTTTTTTTTTTATCACAAGGCAGGTAAAGCTAAATGGAAAATATTGACTGTCAAAATCCAAAGTCAGGCTTTGAATATTTGGAATATTTTGTGATAAGGATACCTGAAGACCTCTTTGTTTTGTACATGTTATCTTTATCACACCTATTTCTTGGTAGAAAATAATTGGTTTTGCTTCTTTTTTCACTTCCATAGAAGTCAGACATCAGCTCTCCACTATTTCACAGAATATTCTGATTTGGAAGGCACCAACAAGGATCATCATTTCAGATTTCTTCTGGAAGCTTCAAAAGTACATGGTTGTGGGGTTTTTTGCCCACATTTACTGAATTTTTATGTCTATTTATTATTAAATAGCTGGTTAGCAGCAGCATTTCTTAACCTAAATGCTATGAATAATATGTTTAGAGTATTGATCTATCAAGTACCCTTAAGGTAGCTACATTTGACTTGGAGGTTTATATTTCAACTTCAATTAGAATAAGTCATAAAAATGTCTTCTTTACAATTCTGTTTGGTTTAAATAAATCAAAAAGTATGTGAAATACATAGTGATTGACATGCTGTGTGTTTTCAGAGATAAACTGGGGAGTTAGGGCTATGGAAGCTGGATGGATGTAACTAAGTGCAGGGAAACCCTATTGCTGGATATGAGTGGCATTTCAGGAAAATAAAGTAGAAATGGTGAATGTATTTAAAGCTGAACTATTCTTAGTGAATTTTCCTGCCTGGTGGCTTGACTTATTGAAGCTCAATGTTCTTGAAATGGTCTGGATTTGAAATTCCCCAAACTGATTTTTGTTGTGCTATTGTTAAACCCAACTAGAAAGAACAGGGAATGAGATTTTGCCAGGCTTGATTAAATTCAGTAACACTTACTTTTTCCTTAGCTAAAAGTGGATAGAACTTACCTTTCTGCTTTTGAGTGTTTCATCTCTGAGATCTCCTCCTTGACCCAAGCATCAATTGCTGCTCCCGAACTTCTACACTGAAGCTTTATCCCCTCCTGTGCTTTTCACACTGAAACCTGTTTTGCTTTTTATCATGGTCATTCTTGCCTTTGAAGGTACCTGAGTTCCTATGGGTTGGAGTTTTTCCTTTTTCTTCCAGATATATCCCAAATATTTGGGCTGGAGGGAAAAGATGGGATGAAGAAACAATAATAATAATGTGAAGATTACTTTTTGTCGGAGCCAGGATTAGCTTTAGTGACCAAATTCCTCTCCCTTTCCCAAATGCAGGCTGGGGGTTGCTGTGACATTCCTAATGGGTACAGGGCTTTCAGGGAAAATCCCCAAATGCCATGGTCACATCTGGACAGGGCTCATCTGCTGATGCCCACGCCAGGTTCTGCCTTTCTTTGCGCAGTGTTTGCTTTTTTTCCCCTCTGGGTGCTGAGAAATTCCACCCTTAGAGTTCAGATGGCAATTAAGAGTATTTTTTTTGCCCAGAATTTCAAGGTGCTTAGAGAACTCTGTACCCAATCACTCTGTGAAACAAATTGTGTGGAAATAACAGAGATCATAACTGGTTTAAATGGTTTACCTTGGCATTGTCAGGTGGCACTTCTCATGCTGATTGTGCTCCCTGGAACAGCTGGATAGCTCAGTGATGAGGTGAAGTGAGTGGGCAAATGCAGGTTAAATGGTCTGTGATACCTGTTTCCTAAGCTCTTATTTTATTCAACGGATAAAACAGAGCAGGGAAGGAGGAGAGGAGGATGCTTTCCTAAAGCAGCGCCTAAAATCCTGCTTCCACAAGTAGAATTACTGAGGTTTTTCTCAACAAATTTCTGAAGCTACACCTGAAACAATTAGCTTGCAGAGTGGCAAAGTGATTTGAGCTGGGTTTCTGTGAGCCTGAATGCTCATCCCTCACCCTCAGAGACTTTTGCCTCAGAAAGGCCACGGGTTCTTGTAGAAACCCTCCCCTCGTGTCCTTGGGTGGAATGCAGGCTGGCAGGGGGATTCCAAATGTTTAACAGAAAAATTGCTCTGAAATATTTATCCAGTAATTGCGCTGAGCAGCTTTTGCTCTCCAATTTAATCAAGTATTTTATCACCACTTCAGGCTGCAGGTAGTAGACCGAATGGAATATTTTGGATCTTACCCCTCTTGCATTATTCATGGTATGTTGTCTCTGTTCTCAGCTTGCCAGATGAATTACTTGTGTTTCCAATAGTTAGGCTTGATTTATTCTTTTTTTCAGCCTGTGTAATGCTTAAACAATTCCCAGGCAGATTTGGAAAATAACTTCCTGAAGACTGAAAGTTTAGGATCGCATTGATCTCGCATGCACTGATGCATCAAACTGACACCATCCATTTGAGGGCAGAGCTCACCAAGAGAGACTCATATTTGAAGACTGTAAGTTGTCTCTTCCACAAGCGTTTTTTTTTTCTTTACTGGCAATATTAAAAAAACTAATTTCTTTTAATCTTGCCCTGATGACTCATCTACACTTTGATACTATAAGGATATTGAATAGCAGAAGTTATAGACTCTGCCTTTTGGCAGTAGAACTGAAATATTGGAGGGTTTGACTGAAGTAACAGTGTCCTGGCAGTATTTCCTTGCACAGTGGGGAATGGCCAAGGGGGATATGAGGAGTCTGGGGGAATAAAGCAAGAGCTGGTAGCACTGGCAATTCACCCTTAATATAAAAGGGAAGTTTATTTGGCAGGGATCACAACAGAAATAAAAATGGTGATTTGTAGAGTGTGTTTTGACCTGTGTGCTTCCCACTTTGAGCTGGACAATCTGTTTGTGCTTTTGATGTCTGTGTCAAATCCTTCCCAAGGAGGAATAAAGTTTATTGACTGGAGGAAGAATGCTGCCTACCTGGAGGTACATGGATAAATCACTCACTGTCTACCTGAATTACCTCCTTTGCTTCTTCCCTACATGAAATCTTTCATTTGAGAGAACTGAGTGAGTACTTTGAGTGCTGTGCAAACAGAGGGCTGTAGTGAGTAAAGCAGCAACCACTTGAGAAAGGACACAGCCAGTTTGTATTGTTAGTTCCTTTAAATAGAAAAAAACGTTTTCAGTTCAGAGTTCAGTCTTGAGCAGCTCCTCATGCAGGAGGATGAAGAGTATGTATGTGTTGCCTGTGTTGGGGAGCTGATCTTCAGGGTCTGTTCCGTTACTCTTCTCTTTTTGGCAAATCCTTGCAAATAGTTTTATGATTCATTGAGCTTTTGCTGTACACTACAGAGTGGTGATCTCATGGATAAACTTGCTTAGAAAGCCCTTTCTCATCTATTGTAGCAAATTTAGCCAGGCATTTGAAGCACTTCATTTTTTTATTGTTTCTCTGCCAGAAATATTTTAACCGTGTTAAAGATCTTTGTATGAGCCAGTGATAACTTTTCTTATGAGCTGTGAGCCAAGAAGCTGCTGAAGGTTGCACAGTTCAGAAAAATGTTTTTCCTGGCCTTGCTGCTGTAAGGAAATGGTTGTGGAAGTTTCTCTAGATTGTGATAAAGGGCAAGGAGTGATTAAATGGCAGGGAGCAAGGATACTTGGAGAGAGTGGATGTTAGGGAAGCCTGTCAGGAGCACCACACAGTGCTCAGTACTGGGGTTTGGCTAGTCCCTGTGAGATACACTGGGCTGGTAACAACATAGTACAGTCCAGGTGACTGCACACCTGGCACAGTGGAAGCAGCCATTGGCTTCCTTCCCCTGGTAAATTTGACTTGCAGTTGTTAAATGTTAAAATACAGTTGGTATCTGGGAAGAGGGAAAACTTAACATGAGTAAAATAGCTGGGAAAGGGAGAGTTTTCTCTTGCTGAGCAATGTGCAAATGTGCCAGTGGAAAAGGAATGCTGAAGTGGCTTACTTGTGATCCATTGCCTGCTCCCTGAGGATGGGTTCTGGGTTCCATTGCTGCACACTTTCATGCAGTGTGCCCTGGGTGAGGGGATGGGGCTGACACCTCCATCTCTTTTAGTGACCCATTAAAAAATCCTGAAACATGATGTATGCTAAGGGCCAAGTGAATATCTTCAGGGCCATACAGAAACAGATTTCAAGTCTGTACTTGGCATTTAAGAACTGAGAATTCCATTTGGTGTGTTCAGTTTTGATCCTCATCTCTTGTATTCACTTTCTCCTACCAAATCTGGTGGTGTGAATCTGCTTCTGAGTTTTCTGAGAACCTGTGAGTTTGCTCCTGAGAACTACAGTTGAGCCATTTCTTCTTTCTCTCCCAGGAATGCAGCTTGTTTCCCCTATGCAGCTCTTAAATGTGTTATTCTTTAAGCTGGTGACTAGCAGAGGCATGCTTCACTCAAATTTCAAATGACAAAACTTTTCACTTTAACCCTGTAACTCTCTCCCAGTCCTACAGTTATAAAGAGCAGGATTTAGCTTCTTTATTTTTCTCTGGAAAGATGATGATGGAGGAGTGCCTGACGTGCTTCTGCTAGTGGGGATGTGCTGTATGCGGTGCCATGAACCATGTTTTAAAGATGCAGGAATAGATTTAGAGATTTTAGAGATCAGGAATGTGGTGAGGGGACCTGGCTAGTAGGGCAAGGGCAGCCTCTGCTGTCCATGAGAAATTCCCAGATGGCTGATGGCAGCTGAGGAAACAGCTGCAAGTGTAACCTAAGAGGTTGCCTGATCTGTGGCGTAGCCCAAGCATGCATCCATTGTATTTTAGGATTGCTCTGAAGAAATATTCTTATTAAATCCAGATGACTGTGCTCTGTTAGTCAGTTCAAGATAGGCTTGCTCACTACATTTTGAAGGTGATTGTCACTGGCTTTAGACCCTACTGGGAGCTGAGCCTCTTCCACTGTGCTGCCTGTGCCTAGCAGACACATGTGGGTGCTTTGACACTGTTGTGCTTGTCCCTGTTTTATTTGGGGTAACAATGTGTTGCTGTTCTGAAAGTTTAGTTACCCACACTAGTTACCAGTGATCATGGGGATCACTGGTGTGCCTGTTTGCCCCTGTTGGCAATATGGCTCCAGCTGTAGACATCTGTGCGTCAAGTGTGCATGCCACATGGATAATAAAAGTTGTTTTAATTCCTACTGGAGCCTTTGTTGGTTATTTCCAAGCTGGGTTAAAAAAAAAAAAAAAAAAAAAAAAAAGTTTTGGAAAACTGCAGTCT
This sequence comes from Illadopsis cleaveri, assembly GCA_013399915.1. NCBI lineage: Eukaryota > Metazoa > Chordata > Aves > Passeriformes > Timaliidae > Illadopsis > Illadopsis cleaveri. The sequence goes on from VXBB01010690.1 coordinate 68,761, forward strand.
GAAATATGTGTAAGCTGTTTGAATAAAGTCTGCCTTGTGCTGTAGGTGTGTGTGACTTCTACCAGTTGCTTGCTCCATGCAGTGAACTGGATAGTGGTCTCCTTAAGGGGGGAGGAAATAGGAAGTACAAGTTATTTCAGTTACTCCAGTAAAATGAAGTGGAACAGTCCTTTTGGTCATCTTTGTGTTTGTTGTTTCAGTGTATTAACTAAAATATGATGTATTTGGTGTTTATAAAGCTTTGGGGTTACTTGAAGCTGCTAATTTTTCTTTCATAGTAAAAAAATATATTAAAAATTCGATTGTGTTTTAGTGGCATGAATATTCATGGACTTTCCCAGTAGTGCCATTGGTAGCTTAGGAATTTCCCCTCCATCTTACTTCTGTTGATAGCCAGTAAGCTGCTACCAGCTGATGGCTTCAGAAATGTTGTTGTAACTACACAAATCATAGATGCTGTCAGCAGCAGCTCTGAAATCAGCCAGCTGACTCTGTGTGCCCCCTCCTGTTGGTAGAGCTTGTACCTTGGCTGTGGTGATCCCTTCTAGGATGGCCCTGGTCACTTCATGGAGATGATCTCTCTCTGTGCCCCCTGTGAAGCACCAGTGACTTTTCTTGGCACATTAAGGCAAAAGAGCTGCTGCAATGAGCAGCAGAGCACTGACAGTCTGTGCTGTAGTTTAAGATCAAGTCAGTAAAGGAGACCTTTAAATGCCCATCCGGAATTCTGCCTTGTTCTCCAGCTGTGCCAGGTCAGCTGCTTCTCCATGACCCAGCATCGTAAACTCGGCTACTACAGTGAATAGCAGGAAAAATGGATCCCCAGGATTGATTTGCAGGAGACCTTGGAGGGTTTTTTCCCTTGTAATGTGGTAAAATAGTACAAGAAGCATTCATTGCATTAGTACTTGAGCCATTTTTTATCATGTGAGATTCCTTTTAAGGAATCTGGAACATCTTTGCTTGGTCTCAGACTCCTCTTGTTCCCAGGTGCTGTAGCACATGGAGAGGCAAAGGTGCCAGTCACCCAAATGACTTGTGAAATGTACTTTCTGTGAAGAGCAATCACTGACAAGCAGTTAAAACCTCCACTATTATTTCAACCTTTTCCCTCTGTTCCCAAGGACCAGACAAAGGCAGCTCATCACTTGTCTCCTTGAGTGAACTGGTGTTTCCATCTCTCAACACAGTCCACTGTTAACAAGAAACTTCAGAAGAAACACTGTTTTCAGGTGTGTTTCAATCATGGGCAGGACTGCAGAAAGCCCGTGATTGTGGCTGTAAATCCACTGCTGTATAATCTGGACTGTGTAACTGGCTTTCATCCTCACGCCAGCACAAGAACTTGGTGCTTCAGAGATGGGGTGTGGAGGGAATGTGTTGCTGAAACAGCTGCTGAGCAGAGGTAGTTGGCAAAGTCAGCAGCTGTGGCTGCTGCTGCAGGAGGCTTTGGTGTCACAGACTTGCAAAATGGTTCCTCTGTGCAAATTCGTGTGCGTTGGACAGAAGGCTTTCCTGGAAGGAGAAAGGAGCTGTTTGAACTTGGCACTAATGACTCACTGATGCCCTAACAATCAATTTAGGCCCACTGAGTTGTTAAATGATGTCTTACTGTTTGCTTAAGTACTTCATTTGGGATCCTTGAAGGAATCACAAGGTGGAATAGGTGGGAAAAGGCTCCCTTCATCGAACTTAGCCAGCTGTAATGTGGTTTTTGAAAACCTCCTTGTTCTGTCTAACTTAGTGTTCATTTGAAGTAGTCCGCTCTAAATGGACGTGAGTGAGGCACAGGAGCCTCTTGCAGGCAGCAGCAGATGACTGAACCTGCTGTGTTTTCTCTTGGAACAGTAAACAGGTAAAGCAGCATCTCCGAATTAGTGCTGATGGGCTCCAATGCCCTTTGCCAGAATGTGCCACAGGCAGTCTCAGAGCCTGGGGTTGTCTAAATGGGGCAGAGGAAGGGTCTTGCACAGTTGGTGTTCAAGTACAGAAAACTGGTTGTCTGCTTGGTTGCTGCAGCTCCTGTGCTGCTCAGGTTCCTTGGTGGTTGCAGGATCAAGCTGTCCTGTTGTCCTTCACAGGTGACCTTGGATGTAGGATGCCAGGCAGGTTGGACTGCAGTTGCAGCTGCTTGTTTTGCCCCTGTTGTTCATGATAAAGTGGATGTGGTGGCCCAAGCAGTGCTTTAACAGCTGTAGCCTGTTAAATCTAAGGCCTGGCAGGGGTAGTTTCTCTGGAGTCTCCCCCCATCCTCCCCACTGCATGTGTCTGTCAGATGGAGAAGGTACCACATGTCAGCTAATGACTTGCTTAATAGTGTGGTTAAGCACTAGTGCAATCAAACCAGTGACAGAGTTAAAATTATCTCCTAATTAGACTTAGAATCAAAGAAATCCTGGCTTATGGGAAGAGGAGGGGGAAGCAGGGAAGGAGTTTGCATTTAAATGCAGTTCTAGGAAAATGTGGGGCACCAAAAGAAGTTTGTGTCACCCAGTTAAGGTGAGCCTCATGCTTGTGTGAGCTACCTCTAGCCAGATCAGAATGAGCGTTTTTAAGCCTCTTGCCGGGCTGTAAATAGTGTGGGGAAAGCTTATTGAAATCTGTTGGGGCACTGTGCAGGCTTTATGTCTTCTTATCTTTGTAAATTCCTTTCATACAAGGTCCATAAGTCCTGATTTTTCTTACCCAGCCACCACCTACACCTAAGATGTGTCAGAGGTGTCGGTGGTTCTGTGCAGGGCTGTTAAACGGGAGTAGGGGGGCAGTTTTACAGCTCCTTTCTGTAACCTCCTGATACCCAGGAAGGTACAGGGTGGGCCTCTGCAAAACTGCAGGGGTTTGTGGCTTGGTAGCCTTGAGGTGGCTGCAAAGGAAACATCCCCAAGGGCTCCTGCAGCCAATGCCAACTCCCTGAAAAGAGCTGCTGTGATCCGGTGACACCCTCAATGTAGATCAGCAAGGGAGCAGCACCACAGCGTGAGATGGAGTTGGCTTTGCACGCTCATGGCATTCAGCCAGCAAGGACAAGAGCATTCTTATTTCCTGCTGGGATTTCTGCAGGGTGCTGGGGGTTTTAAACATCAGAGGAGCTGCCTCTGTCCAGGGAAATTATGGGTCCAATGCTTGGGTAAGAGGAGTGACTTTTACAAGATGCTTTGCTAGAACTTGCTTTTTTTGGAGAAACCTGGTATTTAATCTTCCTTAGGTGGGACTTTCTGTCGGGAAGATGCAGAATTCAAAAAAAAGAGTTTGATATTAATTAATAATAAATGTGCATGGGAATATTCCCTCTGCTGGATGTCATCCCCTGAACTGCCACACGCTCTCCTACAAAATTGCCAACGCATTTCTCACCAGCCTGCAAAACCAGAGGAGTGGTGGTTGCTCAGTGGTCTGGGAGATGATACTTCTGAGTTTTGCAGTGTTCTGGAGAGTGGAGATTTTGCTAATCCAGTCTCATAGTGTCAAATTCATGACACTTAATGTTTTACTGGATTTAAATCCATCTTTCATATCTATAAAAGGTGAGAAGAACAGCAGTTATTACTGATCGGACTTACTATGTCTGTTAGACTGTGTTGTTAAACATATATATATTAATAAAAAATAATATCTGAGAAATAGAACAGGTCTCATGAATCTTTCCAAGCCAAGGACCACACAGACTGTGTTCTAGACGGTAAAACTGTTAATGTCTCTCTTTGTTACTGTTAAGAAGTTGAAATACTGTGTTTTTTGAAGTATTTGGTGGCCCAGCCCCTTGCTGCAAGTAGGGGATGACAACTTGGTGATGACCTTGTTCAGAAAGGCTGGAACAGGCCAAAGCTTCCCCCTGCCCCTCTTTCCAAATACAGCATGACTTCATAAATACCTTGTTAGCATTTGCCTGCTGAGAACCTCTCAATGCCAGAAAAAAACTCAGGTGAACTTAAAATAATTCTGTTCCTCTTGCCTGCAGGCATGTTGGGATGAATCTTTCTGGGTTCCTAATATGGAAAAGAAATTTATGCCCAGAGGAGAAGGGTGTGCCCATCACTCACCATTCAAGCATGATTCCCAGAGTGTATTCAAACTCTTGCAGTTGTAATTTCGGCTGATTTTTTTTTTTCACCAGTTTATAGTGATATTTGTGAATTCCAAGAACACAGTGTAGAGATGAGACTTTTGCCTTTTTAAATTGGCTTCAAAACACTCAAGTACCCTGTGCCTGCTGTGTGAAAGGGCAAGATCAAATTTGGGGAGGGGGTTGTTTGCTCTACAACCTCCTTATTGGTGATGGTACAATGACATTGTGAATGTCACGGCAGAAACGGAGCTTGTCTGTAGACAATCCATGTGGGATGTATTCTGGCTGAGTGGATTTGCTGGGTTCTAGCATTCCTGAGCAAATACGATTGCAGCTGGTGCAGTGTCCTGCAGCATTGTAGCAAGGCTGTGACCTGTGTTCCTCCTGTTTCCCTGCTCTGTGCTCATCTAGCTACTGCTTTCCCAGCTGTGCTTTGTGCATGTTTTTAGTTTCCATCGTGACTGCTGCCCCTCAGAAATGAGTGATCTTTGATATTTAGTCTGAACTTGATGCAAGTGTTCTTGGTTTGCGTGTCTGCCACAGTGGTCTGCTTTCCCACTGAGGATTTTTTTGCCTCGAGAGCTCTTTATGGATTCTCTTAGTATTTGTCTGGACAGCCACTTACGCTGCTCCCAGCCAGCTATTTTAGTGCTCCTCTTAATGCTTTCTCAAGGGCTAATGTGTTTTTGCTGCTGTGCTGGGAAAGCACGCAAGGTTTCGGCTTTGTGAGGCAGTTCCAGAGTGCCATCAGGCCTCCTGCTCCCCAAAAGGATAAGCTCTTTGCTTGGAAATGCCTGGGCCTCATACCTAAACTCATCACCTTGCTGCTTTCTGTCTGATTTTAGCAGTAAGCTTTGTGTATACTGAAAAACAAAACAAAACCCTGTGGAAAGAGGGATCTGCTTTCCACATCTCATGTGTGTTTGTGGATGTGCATGCTCTTAGCAGGGCCTGTTGGAAAGAATTGGGGCTAGCAGCTGTGGCAGCCAGCTTTGGTTCACTTACAAGTTGTTTGGATCCAGTTCACCCATCAGGGAGGGATGAAAGAAACAGATTGTAATGGAGGCCCAGCCCTGAATCACTCTTCCTTTATGTCTGGACCTTCTGAGTTGTTGATGTGTATTTTGAGGATGATTTCAAGCTGCACGTATCAGACTGCAGAGCTGTGAACCCAGCAGATTTCACAGGCTTAGAAAACCAGGCAGAGTCCTAGCAGCATGTCAGCTGGGGAAACTTGCTCTTTCCATTGTTTGTTTACCCTACACAGCCAAAATAATTTTAAAAACAAAGGAGAGAAAGGGACTTTTGTATGGGCAAATAGTGACAGGACAAGAGGGAATGGGTTCAAAGTGCCAGAAGGCAGGGTTAGATGGGATGTTGGGAAGAAATTCTTGCCTGTGAGAGTGGGGAGGCCCTGGCACAAATTGCCTAGAAAAGTTGTGGTTCCTCCATCTATGGGAGGTGTCCCTGCCCATGGCACGGAGGTGGAATGAGATGGGCTTTAAAATAAAGTTGCTTCCGACCCAAACTAGTCTGTGATTCTGTGATTCTCTCTGGCCTCTTAAGGTTATACCCATAGAGGAGCAGAAACTCTGGGATTCAGAGCTGAAAGAGCTTTAAGTCATAATTAGCATTGGATCAAAGGAAAAGTCCTGCCTCCCAGGGCTAGTTAGTGCAATGGGAAAGCATTAAAAAGGTTCTTGGAAAGAAAGTATGGAGAGTATCCGAGTCTGTGTGAGCTGAGCCAGGCTCCTCACTTGAATTGAAAACATATGTTTTGAAGTATGTTTTGAAGCCCTTACCTTGATGCCTGTTGCTTCATGCCTTCTCCACAGAGGCTTTTTTTTGCTCTGTTTTGTGTGTGTATTTAATTTTCCAGAGAAGAATGGTTCAATTTTCATTAACTAACTTGAGACTGTCAATGAAAATACAAACTGTAAAGGTGTCACTGACAGCTTGTATAACTCGGAGCCAAATTGTAAATTGCCTTCTTCTAGACCACTGAACACCTATCACAGTGTATTAAACCCAGTTTAATTGATTTGGAAAAGCTTGAAGGAAGTGATCAAGCCAAAGATCTCCTGTTACTTTCCATTCCAAATCCTCTCTCCCAGGATAATCTCTTTTCCCAGGACTGTTCATTCTTAAATGGCCTTAATGACTAGAAAACTGGTCATTTTCCTGGTAATTTTTTCTAGCGGTTCATTTCCAAGGCTTCTCAATCTGTCTTAATATGAGTTAAGCCTCAGTCTTCATGTAGGAAAGAAGTGTGACCTGCAAACCCTTTGCAACATGTGTTTCTCTGATGTGTGCTTTGCAGCTTACTATTGGGCAAGTAATTCAAATTGGCTTTTTGGGACTGGCTGTTGAAAATGGATTTGTTTTGTTTTGGATCCTCCTTGTGTCTTATTCTTTGGGTGAAGCTGCAAGAGTTTCTATGGGGGCAAAACTGTAGGTAGAGGTGTAAACACAATATATTACATGTTCTGTGCTTTTAGAACAAAGTAAACATCCTTAAGCTGAAACAATTTGAAAAATTTCAATTAAAATCCTACTAAAACAAGCCTTGTGATCTGGGGGATAGAAAATTTATAGGAAACAGTATTTTTAAAGAAAGAGGTGAAATGAAATGTTTGAGTAATCCTGGTTTGTCACGCATCCTGGCAGTGGTTAACTTGATAAGTCAGGGGAAGTCTTAGGTCTGTTTTTCTTTTAAGATTCTTTAGTGATTTTAACTTGGATGCCTGGACTTAATCATTATATAAACTGAAGGTGGTTTTGTGCATAGTGCGTGTCCATAAACCCCGTTTTGACCAGTTTTACCAAGACAGAGGAGGGAGGTTTGGGAGGGGACAGAGTGGCTTGGTGCTGAAGGTGACGTGGCCATGGGCACTGTGATGGCACCTAAAGGGGAGCAGCAGCCCTTCCCGAGAGCATCCAGCCTCTTGTCCCTACAGGCTCAGCCTGAAGGAGTGATGGATGTGACTGAGCTTTGAGGGTGGCACTGGCTGTTAGATGAAGTGATAGATTTCCTAAAACTTTATCTGTTCATGCCTTCGTTGTGCTTTCATGCATTTGAGCATAATTACATTCAGTTTTGTAGCACAGTAATGGCGTGCAGGAGATGCTCAAATGAATAGCTCTGAGCTATTAGGAGATGCTGTTGCAGTCATTCCCTTTATCAATGGTCAATTAAATAAAAACCTTTTGATCTGTGAGCCTCCTGCTTATCTTACCAGAGATGACTGATGATGAAGCAGTGAGTGTTCCAGTCAGCCCCACCTGCTGCCAAGGTTGGGGTTTGGGGAGCAGTCCCACAGGTGATAAAAGCTTTCCTCCTCCAGAGGAGCCAGGAGCAAGTCTGTGTTTCTGAACCCATGCACAGAATGCTGCAGGGTACCCTATGGGTGCTGCTTGTGCTGTACAGAAGGGGTCAACCCCACTTGCCTGTGGTTAGGGAGATGGAGCACCTCTGCTGTGAGGAGGGAATTGGGGGTGGTCAGCCTGGGGAAGAGAAGCTTTGGGGTAACCTAATTGTGGCTTTCCAGTATGTGAAGGGAACCTACAAAAAGAGAGACTGTTTACAGGGGGAAATGGCTTTAAACTGCCAGAAGGCAGAGTTAGATGGGATGTTGGGAAGAAATTCATCCCTGTGACGGTGGGGAGGCCCTGGCACAGGGTGCCCAGAGAAGCTGTGGCTGCCCCTGGATCCCTGGAAGTGTCCAGGGCCAGGTTGGGCAGGGCTTGGAGCAATCTGGTCTACTGGAAGGAGTCTCTGCCCGTGGGAAGAGGGGGTGGAACAAGATGATCTTTAAGGTCCCTTCAAGCCCAAACCATTCCAGGATTCTATGATTCTATGACCTCCTCCTCTCCCAAATAGACCAGATGAGATGAGCAGGAAAAAACTGAACTGGGAAACCTTCAGAACTAAATTTAACCCGCTAGTGAAGTGTCAGGTTCACAGTTAATGTGTTTGTGTTCTTCCTGCACTTTGTTAGTGTGTCAACAAAGATCTGCCTCTGCAGAGCACTGCCTTTCACTCATGCTTTAACTTCTGCCAAGTTGTCTCTCCAGGCACGTCCCTGTGGGATACAGGAGGTGAGCATTGCACCATCTCCTCTCTCAGGGCACAGGAGGGAGGCCGTCCTGCAAAATAAGTAAAACTACATCATTAACCAAAGGACATTAAACATTAACATATAGGGATATTAAGTTTGCATGTAAGTATCCTTGATCTGTGGTCTCGTAGCACAATGAAATGGAGTTCTTTAATGGCTTTAAAACTTTCATACATTTTTATTGGAATTTTTTTTGTTCCCTTCTGTTACTCTAGTCTTGCCCGGGAACATCAGAGATTTAGAAGCCAGAGTTGCACAGTAACAATCCTTATGGTGGACAGTGTATCCAGGGGGAGAACATCAATCATCCACCCTTAATCAACTGGAGGATTCTTCCAGGGCTTTGTGAAATGTGTGTGGGACTAGCAAAAGGATTGATTTTTACTGTACTAATCACACCTGGTGGTAAACTGCTGCAAACTGATTGTGGGAAGCAGGGAACAATGCCAAGTTAAACGTCTTACACTTTGGTATTTCTTTTAGAAAAAACCTGTCCAGTGTTAACTGGCTGCAGGTATTTGTAGCCAAACTTGTGAGAATCAGAGTGTCTATAAAGCTTGTCTGGTACTTCTGGGCGACACACTTAAACTTCCTTGCTAAATGCCTCATAAAGGATTCAGTCCTAAAGTGAGTTTGGCCTCTCGGCTCAGCCTACTGTAAGGCTCGTAATCCAAGAGAAGGAATCACTTTTTTGTGGACTGACTGGATGTGACGTGATGGGCACAGCCTCTTGCTGTCTGAGAATACTTACCTTTCTGTTCCACCACTTTTTGGACCAAACTCAGCTGTAAGGTTAGCCAGAGAGATGAGTTTCTTTTGTGTTGCGCTTTTCTGCGGGGAGTTGATGGTGTAGGACTCCCCCAGCAGTAGGATGTGCTGGGCTGCTGTGGTTTCCAGGATGTTGCACCTCTCCATATTTCAGAGTGTGCAGATCCTCCCAAGCTGTGCATGTGCTGGCACCAACTCCAAAGTCTGCAAGAGCCTGCTGTGTCTTCTCAAGAGCTGAAAGCAAGGTTCCCTCATTCCTGAGTTTATTTCCCTGGAAAACCAGTGCGAGTTGGCTGCTCCCCAGCATGCACTGAGGCAGAAGGAATTTCCTCACACTTGTGGGAATCTCTCTCCATAACTCTGCTTATTGTTTCATTCTTGATGCTGGAAGTGCAGGGATGTCAGTGAGGTGCTGTCTCCTCCCCGGGAAGCTCTTTTTGCAGTGGGAGAAGGGCAAGAGCTCTCGTTTTAAACTGGCTCTAACAGAGACTAAAGGAGTGGCCTTAATGGGATTGGTAAGTGGTAGAGGAAAAAAATCAAACGAGAAACCAAACAACAAAACAACAGCTAAACTGCCCTGGGGAAATCGCTGAGGGAAATCCATCTGATGCCTTCTCTCTTAGTTATGCAGTTTTCTGCTGTGAATGGCTGAGAGAGACAAAATCCCGGAAATTAGTGAGTTCAGAACTCACTGAATTCTTCAAACTTTTTTTAAACAGTGGTTGACAACCCCGTTAATTTTGAGAAGAGAGTTATAAACCTTTTCAGTAAGATTCAAGTGGTGAATCTGGAAATCAGGGAAAGAAATTTAGCTCTCAGGTTTCAAAGCTGACAGGTTTAAATGCATCCTAGTGTTTTGTTTGGGTTCTGTGTTTCAAGCCTTCAGGATTCAAAGGAATTAAAGTTCTCAGCTTTTTTTCCCCCAGTAATCATGAGGATTGTATTAAAGAAGTGGAATCCAAACCATCCTGCTCCAGTAAAGCAAAAATATTTTCATGGTGAAACTGCAATCTGGCACCACAAACTGTCAGGGAGAAGTTCCAGCCCTGTTTTGTGTTGTCTGCCAGAGGCAGGAAGGACTGTGAAGGTTGGATAAAAGAGAGAATATGAGGGTCTGGTGTACCCTGCCTGTCATCTGTCCTAAGTTAGAAATAGGGTAATTCTCTGTAAGTTGTTGACACTTGCAATAAAATTAAGAATATAGACTGAGAGAGGTTTTGGTTTTGGGGTTTTGATTTGGTTCTTAGTTGGGGGGAAATTGATGTGGATGGTGGCAAGGGAAGCACCTGTTAAAAGCAATAGATTCTGCCTGACTGATGTGCTTAACATGTCAGCTCAACTTTTTTCCCTTTTATTGCTTCCTCTTCTCTCTTGTCTCCTAGAGGCTCAATCAAAGCCATCAAATGCAGTGATGTTCCTACTCAACAACAGTTCTTGCTGCAACTCCTTGTTTCAGTATCTCCAGAGCAGCAGTAATGCCTGGGAGAAAGGCACAGTGAAGGATGAGGAACAGTTACTTCATCCCTGCTTTTTCCCTGTTCTGCAAAGAATTAATCTCCTTCCTCCTACCCCCTCCTTTTCCTGGACACTGTGGATTACCTGCTTCTTTTAAGGCAGATGGGCAAAGGAAGCAGGATGAGAAATGAGTATTTATAGCTCACCTCCTGTTTATGTTCCCTTCCTAGCAGATGTGATAGAGCTTTGTACTAATGCTGGAAACAGAGAAAATTCAGGCAGGAACGAGAACTGAGGCAAATGAAGATAATTTGCTAACGCGTGGGTCATACAGAGTGCATCCAAATGTAAAGAATAACACTTCCCACATCTTGCTGGCATTGCCTTTTTTTTGTGTCCATCTACAACCTGATTTTAAAATACAGAAGAAAATAATCCATGAAGAAATAGCACTGCAGTTAAGTCTCGTTTGCTTGACCTTCATCTGCATGAAACGCTGCCCTGTGGAGGCAGTGGGCGCAAAATGTTCTTTTTGGTGCAAAATCTGACCTCTTGAGTGGGCTGGAGTAAGGGCGTGCTGTCAGAGAGAGGAATGAGTTCAAGCCAGCAGGATTTAATCAGACAAGTGTTTGGGTCCTGGGAGACAAGCTGTATGGTTGAAAAAGGCAGCAGTTTGAACTTAGAGAAAATTGTGCTCAGCAGTATTATGGCTTGTTGCTGTCTCTGTGAGGGCACAGCTCTTGGGTACAGGGGTTTTTCCCACTGTGTTCCCTCTCCAGCCAAATCCCTGGGGGTTTGTATGGATGCAGTGGGAGCTATCACATCCCAGCCTCCTGAGCAGCAGCCCTGTGTATGCCTGGAGGGAAACACTACACAGCTCTGTTGGCTATGTGAATGTATCCAGAGACCATAGTAAGAAGCTGGAGAATGTCTTCCATACAGGATTGCAAATCCCTGGTAAAGTTGGGCTGTTTCAAAGGAAGATTGAGATTATTATTTTTTTTTTTAATATTTTTTTCCCTCAAAGAGAGATCCTGGAAGCAGGCAGTGATGTCCAAGCACTTCAGAAAGAAAATGAGGGGGTGAGAGATGCAGGCAGATGTCTCCAGTGGCAGATAGGCCTGTTTTGATCCCTTTGGAGAGGTGTCTGAGGAAGGCAGGGAGGATGCTGAGAAGGAATTAGCTGAAGTTGGCAGAGCAGTGCCTGGGTGTGGGCAGCAGGTGGGTCCCTCATAAGGTGCCGCCATCTTCCCCTCATCACCCCGCTGCACTCAGAGGCCCTCAGTGAGGGGCTGCTGTGGGCTGGGGAGGTCCTGTGAGTGCTCAGAGCCCCACACTGGCTCCTTTGTGAAGGGTTTTATTGGCAGACTGGTTCAATACTCGCTGGATGGGTTGCCTGGGGCTGGGAGGGGTCTCTGTGAGGTCTGTATGGGGTTCCTGGGGCTGAGGGGTCTCTGAAGGCTGTGTGAGGTGTCATGGAGCTGAGGGGGGTCTCTGACATCTGTGGGGTGTCTCAGAAGGCTGAGAGGTGTCTGGGGTTGAAGAGTCTCTGATCTCTGTGGGGTGTTTGGGGCTGAGGGGTCTCTCTGTGGGGTACCCAGGGGATGGGGGATCTCAGTGTGCAATGTCTAAGGGATTTCTGGGCAGAGTTGGATCCTGGATAAAAGGCTGGGTGAGGGGGAAACTGTTAATTTCAGCCTGTTTCTTGTTATTACCTACTTTAATTGGCAGTAAATTAACTTTCCCTTAGTCTAGTCTGTTAAGCCAGTGAGGAGTGGTGACTGATCTCCCTGCCTTTATCCTTTTATCCTGCTTCCTCCTGTCCTGTTCCTGAGGAGTGAGAGAGCAGCTGGCTGAGCAACTGGCCCCAGTCAATCCCTCACAGCTAAATGTACTTAAATCTAGTCAGAGCTTACGTGCTGGTGCAAAAACACTGGCTATGTTGGGAAGTCACACATCATATCCCTGGGACAACAGGTTTCTGATCAGGGCATGGTTTTGCACTGAGTCTCCTTTACTTTGCCAACAACAGGTGTGAAGGAGAGGACAGAAGGGGACTTTGATAATTTAGGATGGAGGTACTGTTTGAGAGAACAAAATCTAACAGATTGAGTACAGGAGCAGAAATGAGGTGAAGATGGATAAATGGAGCCCTTCAGCATGTTTGAGGTGGGTGGCTTGGGTTGCTGTGGCTGCTTAGGGAAGCTCGCAGCAATTTTCATCACTGAGATTCCAGCTTGGAGGTTTTAGGATAACCACTTTTAGAGCCAGGAAAGACATTCAGTGTTTCATAAAGCAAAAGCCGGGATAGAGAGGAAAATAGCTTTTCTTGTTGGAAAAGGTGAGCTGCTTTGTATCAGACTTAAGGCAGCCTCCTATAAAGGAATCCTCTTGTAATTTGTAAAATAGATGTTGCCAGAAGCACTTGCAAACGTGTCTCTAAAACGCTTTACTTGTAGTAAGCATTATGCAGAGAATGCTCTGTTTTTCACAAGAGCTCTGCAGTTCTTGCTGCACTGGTACTCCAGATAATGAGTTAGCAGCATGTTCTGGAGTAAGATGTTCACCTTTTTTCATGCTTGGGGTGTTTTTTTTTTTCCTGGGCAGCCTCTTTTCTGGTTTTGATTAGGGTTTGGAGACTCAATCTCCTAAAGTTGTTAGTATTCCATCATTGATAATTATGTACCTGGAGAGCAAGAACTGCTCCTTCTTTTTCCATCAGAGAGCACTCACTGGTAGCTAAAAGGTTGATTTTTCCAGCAAGACTTTGATTAACTTTGTCACCCAGGTAGTGTTGAGAAAGCTACATTGGGACCTATAGAGATGCTGTTATTTTTACCTTTGGGTTGTCTAACATAGAGCTGGACAAGGCTGGAGGAAGCGTTAATTTTAGGTAGAGGACTGGGACTTTTTTCCTCTTGCTCCTTGAATCATTTTGGGACCACAGCTGCTGCATAACCCTGAGCCTCTTAACATGCATCTTACTGCAGATAAGGCAGGAAATGAAGGATCTGATGGATGTGGAATGTGAATTCCTGCGTGTGTTCTTGTGAGACCCAGAAAGTTATCCTTGTACTTAAAGCTTCTCATTTCAGTGCTCTGGCTTTGGTGCTTTTCACACTCCCAAGTATTGCTTATTTTGGGAGAGGTGGACAAGTCTGTCTCGACTGAAATTTGGATGCAGCTATTCCACACTTTGTTGTTGAAGGGGAGGTGAGCTGTTGGAGGTTTGTTTACCTGAGGGGCAGATCTGGAGTTCCTCTCTCTGCCCTGCACTGCTCCCATCCCCAGCTTCAGCCTTCTGACACCTTTCAGTTTGAAGCTGTTGAACTGCAGACATCAGATAATGGCTTCAAACAGTTCTCTCACTCTCAGTTTTAAAACAACAGTCTCCCTTCAGGAATAAAAATGATGGATGACTCCTTAAGGCATCTTGGTCTGTTCATTTTGACTTCATTTGTACTTTTTTCCCCTTCCTACCCAGTAGAGACTGGTTTTGTCCATAAGGAATTGCACCAGCAGCACAGTTCAGAGCTGCAGGAGTGACAGATACGAGTGTTTTAACAACATCTCTCCTGTAAAATGTACTGGCAGCACACTGCTGGGGAGGGGAGTGAAGAAAATAGAGGGGTTCAGCCCATACTGGGATGCAGGAATTGTGCAAGAGGTTAAGTCTGGGGACACCTCAGCTTTTTGATGAGTCACCTAACATGCCCTGGTTTTTTCAGCCTGTTTTGCCTTTTCCCTGTTGTTTTATGAGAGCAGAGGCTTCTGGAATGAGCTTGTATCTGTCAGATACTCATAGCCTTAAGGTAAAGTCTTTGCGTGTGCTACCTGATAATATCTTCCAGCTACATGGTTACTTTGCAGTGGGATAATGCTGGGTTTAGTGGGGTTTAGGATGTTCTGAGAACTGCATTTTTGGGCTGCCATTCACATCTGGTAGAAAGGCAGAGTCCTGCTGTGCAGTGTTTGAAAAATGGATGAATTATGTTGTGTAGAGGGGGAGAGTGAAGCAGTAAAAACCTCGTATCAGTGCTAGCTGTGCTGTGGGATCAGGTAAAACAGGTCAGTAAACAGTCTTTGGGGTAGTGCTCTCTGACTGAGGAGGGTTTGTGTCTCCCTGAGTGAATTCTGCCCACTTGTTTTTGTATCTGATACTATTTTTGGAAGGATTGAAATTCCCTTTCTTAGGTAAAAACTGGTTCTGAAAATCGATTTGCATGTGGTACCACATCTAATCCTTGAAGCTGCTGACTTTGTTAATAATATAATAGTAACACCAAGACAACAGAGCTGGATTTGTACAGTATGTGAGGCTGCAGCTGTATTTCTCTCAGATAGTTTTGAGTCTAAAACCTGGCATTTTTTTAGGTGGGAGGGGTAGCCCTGGTTGCTCAACAGTAGCACATGGTGTCAGTGAGTCAAGAAGACTTGCTTATTTCAATTCCAAAAAGGCAAATTTGCCCTTTGCTTCCCAACACACAGGGGATTTTTTACAGCATTACTTTGCTGAAACGTTCAACTTCCCACTTGAGTTACAGCTGTTGGGCATCCACTTCTTTTCCTGTGTCTGATTTGACCCTGGGAAGCTGAAAATGCAGTTGAGATGAGGCAAATTGAAAATGACTGATTTTTCATTGTCAGAACTGATGGAAATGAAGTATAAATACAGCACATATCACAGTGAATTTTTAGAGCTGTCAATGCAGTGACCATCAGGGCCAAAGGTCCTGCTTTCAAGAAAGACTAGTGGAAACTATCCTTGGTTTGGATATCAGGCTTCAGAGGACAGGGGATGTAGCAGTTAAAGCCATTTAAAGTAGATTATCAAAGGCAACCTCATGAAACAGAGATTTGGAGAGTTTGGCAGAGAAATAATCAGCAACCTGGGTTTTGTTTGCAAGCTTAATTAGAAATTTACTTAAACAAGTCCTCCCTGTAAGATACCTTTACAAAAATGTAGGTTTGGCAGCTGTGTTTTAGCCATCAGGGAAGAAAAAAGTATCCCAGATCATAGGAATGCCCAAATTGGACAACAGCTGTTGAAAATCTGAGGCTAGCCACTGAAATATAAACCACCAGAGACAGGTGAGAGCTGGTGTGTTATGTTTTACTCTAGTTTACAGTTGGGCTGTTTTGTGCCACAGTTGTAATTTCAGTGTTGAGGAAGGATTAATATATAACCAGTGTATTACAATCTAACAGATAGAGTTTAAATCAGCCTGAGTGTGGATTTTCAGAGGCAAATGGGTTTCTTACTAAGCTTGCAGAACGTACAAACCCATTCATGTGCTTTCTTCCTGTTGGGCTGTTGGTTTTTTTTTTATTTTTATAGCTTAGTATTACAATTATTGCTTTTTATGCTGCAGCAATTTGTTCTTCTGCATACAGGTGTGTTTACTACTTCATGTCTCAGAGTTTGGCTCCCCTCTGTAAGGACAGAAAAAAAATAATGTTGGCATGGAAAACAGCCAAAGAGAATGAACCTGTTAATCCAGAACTCTGTAAACATCCCTCCTGGTTATGCAAAAAACTTACTGTTTTTAACCTTTAAAGCCTTGTGCTTTGATATGATTTCTACTCTGTCTGTGTAGTAAGCTAAATGGATTTCTTAAAACTGATTGACCGTGTGGCTTTAAAAATACATGTCACATCAAGGAAAACAAACCCCAGCTGTTCTGTTATAGACTCTCAGCTCTGTGTGTGGAGAGTGAGGTGTATGGAGGTGAACTTGGCTGCCGGGGGGAAGCCCTGTGGGGTGACAGATGGGAAGGGAAGAGGCTGTTCCTGCCAGGTGCTCCGGGTTTGTGGCTGTCCCCGCGGCGGGCGGGAGGAAGGGAAGTGCCTGGCGCGGGCATTGGGGAAGGGGGCACAGGAGGTGGCGCTGGGCCAGCTCCTGCTTAAACTCTGATCATTTGTCCTTTTTGCTGTGCCTGTTTTCCAGGTGCATCAGCGGCTGTCTCCTTGGCAGAGCGTGAGAGTGGTGTATTGCAGTACCGTAGTGCCCTCTGATGGTGAGTACACGCGTGCACCACCTCCTGCCTCACTGGGGCTTGCTGAACTCACTTCTCATTCCCTGCCCCCTTTCCTGCTTGAGGCTTTTTTGGCTGGGCACCAATCCAGTCTGGAGCTAAAGAAGCGACAGAGAGAGCAACATCAAGAGGAATTAAGGCAGTGGGCAACTTTTTTGTGAACTGTCCTTACAAAACTGGACGGGCTTTATAAAGGAAGATGGAATTGCGTGCAGCTGTCCAAATCTTTCTGCCAGGCTTCTTTCTGATGTAGCTGTGAGGTCTGTATGATTCCTACTCTTCAGGGTGCTGTCCTTCCTGGAGGGAGGTGCCAGAGGCCAGAGCCAGGCTCTGTTCAGTGGTGCCAAACACTAGGACACGAGACAAAGTGCAGAAACTGAGGCACAGAAAATCCAACCTGAACTTGAGGAAAAACTTCTCCTGTGGACTGGAACAGATAGCCCAGAGAGGCTGTGGAGTCTCCCTCACTGAGGTTACTCCAGAACCATCTGGATGCAATCCTGTGCTTTGTGCTCTGGGATGTCCCTGCTTGAGCAGGGAGGTGGCACCAGAAGACCCATTGTGGTCCCTTCACCCTGACCCTCCCTGCCCCCTTAAGTCCATTTATGTAACAAAAGTACAGTTCATGTCAGCTACATGGTCAAAAGCATCATTTACTGCAATGAGTAAGTTGTGAAGCCAAGGCAGTGTCATTCCTTTATTTAAATTCTGGGACAGCTCAAACATGCGGCTTTTTTGATAAGGTTGTCAGAGCATAAAGCAAAAGGATGCGCTGGTGGGACTTCAAAAATCTCGGTGTGCCACAGTGCAAAGAGGAAAGGAGCAGCTTTCGGCTGGCTGCCTGCTTAACATCTGCATGCTGTGCACAAGGAGTGGAGCACTTGTGCTGACAGACGTGAGCATTGAGTGGATCCTCTTCTTGTTAAGGCTTGTTAATAAGGTCTGAAAGCTAATAAATGAAGGGTTCCTGCTTCCCCTGCCAGGGTAACAAGTGTGCAAAGAGAACATGACTGACTGCTCTGCAGAGCTTACCTGAAAACCTGGGGCTTAAACAGGTACAAGTGTAGAGGATGTGTAAGGTTGAGAAGATGTCTGCCTGTGCCTGATTTGATTTTACCTCTCCTCATGTTGTGCTTGAATAATTCTCTCATTAATTCTTCTGATAACTTTGCCTTTACCAGTAGCCAAAGTTCAACACTGACTTCTTTGGCCACACTTTTTTCTCATACTGTACTTTGTTTTGGCCTCATTTGTTGCTCAGGCTGATTTTTAGGAAAAAATGGAAATCTTTAAAAAACAATACCCATGACCTGTTGCTGATGCACATATGGTTGAGTTGTGCTAATTGTGGTGCTTGGATGGAACTTACACCTCAAAGCAACCTCACACTTAACATAGCATGTAAAGCTTTTCAAATCCTCCATGGTCCCATTTAGCACCATTCCTGGCCAGGCTGTAAGTGACTGTAAATGTAAGTGAAGCATACTTGTATAAAATTAATTCCTTTTACTTGTCCCATGCATTTAAATCCTGACTTAAAATATAACTGGGGGAAGGTTAGCTGAAACCTTAGCTCTAATTAGTGAGGTGCCAAATGCTTTGTCCACTTAGTAACTTGTGAAGTAGATGCAGAAGACACTCAGGGCTGTGGGAGAGAAGAGTCAGGCAGCTGTTGCCAGGGTTGCCCTAGAGAGAGAGTTGGGTCGAAGCAAACGCAGGTCCAACCAATATGGTCACCACTACGTTCTTCCTTTATTTTGTCTAAAATGGCAGCTTATATACATTTCTATATAGTTTACAAAGTCAGTAGCTTTTTCATTGGCATACAGCAGAGAGAAGAATGCAAACACACATTATTGAACTTACTTTTAAGGTAGCTAACACATACTTACTAACAACTCCACTCAGTGACCTTCAAAACCCCATTATCTTTCCCTGACACCTTAATATCTATTTCTAACTGTGCCACAACTTTACCAAGTAATTTTAACTGCGTCACAGGCTTCACAGGCCTCAGGTCAGGCCTCAGCTGGGGTAACTCAGGTCTGGGCAGCTCATCCCTAAGAAAACCTGCTACAGGCAGCCGTATCATGGGGCATGTTAATAACTTTTACTGGAGCTGTCTGTTAGGTTTGTGTTATTGTGTCCTTCAGATTTCCTTCTTTTCTTTGCCTCTTCCCTCTTCAGTGCAGTAAAAATCTGGCCAGCATTTCTTGTGTGAGAGCTGATGAGAGGATTGACTTGGACTTTCCCCACTCATGAATTAAGCTAGGAAATTACTTTGACAAGGTTTTTGCAAGGAAAACATAAAGCAGCTGTATTGACAGACTTACTGACCCTGTCTTTTGAAGGGAAATGGTTTGGTCCTTAATACTTCACCTGAGCTGGAAATCCTAGTGAAAGGCTTTGTTTATTTCCTCCAGAGCTGGCAGTCCTGGAGCTCTGGTTGTGGTGGTGGTACCAGTGGGGGTACATGGAAAAAGTGTCAATGCAAACATTTTTCTCTCTTCTGCTTTGGAAAAAACTGCTTTACTGCTTGTGTGGTCCAGGTAGCATTTTAAATTTAAAGAAAACCTGATAGTTGGTGTCAGAACAGCTGCTGCTAAGTGGCTCTAAATTCTGTCTGGCAGTCCAAATAAATTAGCATGTTGCTTTATTTCTTTCCAGTAGGTACCTGATTGTTGTCTCTGAATTCTATGCTTCAAAACACTAAAGTTACTAAAATCCTGTCAGATGTCTGAGTCTTGAGAATAAGCATTGATAGGTTTTCAAAT
This sequence comes from Illadopsis cleaveri, assembly GCA_013399915.1. Lineage (NCBI taxonomy): Eukaryota > Metazoa > Chordata > Aves > Passeriformes > Timaliidae > Illadopsis > Illadopsis cleaveri. The sequence continues at coordinate 87,977 of VXBB01010690.1, forward strand.
ACTGGGGCCTCTTAGGATGCTTTAGTTGTTTTAGATGTCTATTCTTGGTTGCTTCCATCTAGTCTTTAAGGACTTGAAGGCAGGAATCCCTTGCAAGAGGGGAAAAAGCTTTTTTATGCTTGATTCATTTCATGATGGTATGTGGTAGTTAAGAATGAGAAGAGAATTATTCTGGTTTTGTGAAAGTGCACTTGGTACAGCCTTTCTTAATATCCACAATCCCCCAGTTTTGGAAAGTTGTGTTGCTCCAGGACTTGTCCTCAAAGTTCGCTTTGCTAGTTAAAATAACATTATTTGCCTTTATTTCTACTTCTGTTGACTTTTTGACTGACTGGTTTTGATGTTAGCTGCTTAAAATGATTTAGCATGTCAATCCATGAGTTCAGTGAGTTTGAGACAGGAGTTGACCAAAGCTACAACAGGTTGGGATACTGAGGCAGATGAATTGTGGGTGGGTGTGATTGCACCATCCTTGAGACACAGCAAACGCTCTGAGCAATAAAAAACCCTGTTTGTTTTTACACAAGAAAGATACCTATAAAAACAAATAATTTTGAGGCGTGCTGTTATATCTTAGCAACTACCTCACTTGAGGACAGTTATGGCTGTGGTTCAGTAAAGGGCTTAGGGAAGATGAACTTTTAACTTCTCTTTTCTATGTATGGATCTCACGAAGTACACGGGGCTAGTTGTGGCAGTAAAATAATAACCAGGTTACAGCTCATACAGGTCACTACCATGGATTTTAGAGTTACAGAAATCCTCAAGAACACTCTCAGAAAAGCTTTTGGCAGCACCAAAGAAATTGAAAATCCTGTTTTATCTACACCTAAGTAGTAATGCCTGTCTGGAGATGTACAAAGCATATTGATCTCATGAATTTTAGGTGATATGACCTTGAAGCTTAAACTCGGAGTGCTGCTCTCCTACAGCCTCATGCTCCTGACTGCTTTCTTACATGTCTTGCCTCAGGACAAGGAGGAGGAAACCAGAACTAAACAAGAATAAAAGCATTTGAAGTGGGTCCTTCCTTAATGTTTCCTAGAAGACACAATCTGCCTTTGTCTCCTGAGCTATAAATCCTGATATAAACAGCAGTGTTTTGTCTTCCATAGTCTAAAATGCTTTTATTCTCAAAACCTAACCAAAACATACTGTGCTGCCATGTTATGGCTTTTAGATATCCTGTTACCTTTAAAACAAAGGTGACTGTGTTTAGAGTAACTTTTACAAAGTACAGAAAATTACTGCCAAGTTACTGGAGTGAGAATCTCAGCTATACCTCCACTTTCCTTTGGCCACATCTCTTGGGAAAACCAAAAGTTTAGTCTGTTACATGCAGATTATAATCAGGTTTGCCTGTTTCTCCAAGTGCAGAAGATCTGTTACCTTTTAATGACAAGCTTGTATGTTTGTTGTCTCTGTAGAAGTGACGGTGGTTTACCAAAACGGGTTGCCTGTGATTTCTGTGAGTCTTCCATCGCGGCGAGAGCGCTGCCAGTTCACCCTGAAACCCATCTCAGACTCTGTTGGGGTGTTCTTGCAACAGCTGCGAGCAGAGGACAGAGGAATTGATCGGGTTGCAATCTACTCAGCAGGTACTCTTCGTTTGCAAACTAATTGATTTACTTGCTAGCTGTTTGCATCCAGCCCTTTGCTTTTGGAGTAAAAGTTTGCTGTGGTGTGAGTTCTTGGACCTTCCTGAAAGAGCAGAAGGTAGAAATGCAATTCCTAGAGTAAGAATATTGTGTAGTCAGGGCTGCCAAGGAAATCAGTCCTAATGGAGACGTTTTCTGGTGAGTTCCCTACTATTTAGTAGAAAAGATGCAAGCTATGGAACCTACATAGAGGTTCAAATCTATTTATAAGCAATTGGGTGTGGAAGGTGGTACATAGGAAACAGTATCCTGCTTTTGCAGTGAAAACTCAGTCATGTTTCACCTTTCCTTGTCCTGGCAAAAAATATCACCCTCTGGAAAGAAGAGAAACCAAACAGCTGGATTTGGGATGGTGTTACAACTTAGCCACAGCATGTTTAAGTCCTTTGTTCTTCCTGCTTAATGCATCATCTGTGTTTTCCTTACAGATGGCACACGTGTGGCCTCCTCCACAGGCATAGACCTGCTTCTGCTGGACGACTTCAAACTGATCATTAATGATGTCTCGTACCATGTCAGACCACCAAAGAGAGGTAAAGCAGCCTGCTTCTGCTCAGCACTGGGAGAACATTTCAGTATTCAGCTCCCTGCTTCATTGCAACATGCTTTATTAACTTGTTCAGGAGCATGAAGCCTTGTTTCTAAAGGGAAGCCTTGTGGTTTCTAATCCTGCCCTTGGAGCCCAATTTAGAGATATCCAAGTAATCAGAATAATCACTGATGAAAAGCAGATATTTCATTCTGTTCAAAGCTAGTGCCCCCAGCCCCCAAGAGGAATAAACAAAGAAACAGAATTCCTTTTAATTTCTAAGTTTTTCAAAATTTATTTTAATTACTGAAAAGTAATTTAATTTAACTCATTCTGAAGGAGTACAATACAAGATGGGAATTAGATTGAAACTTAGATTGTCTGGTTTGGAAGAATAAATTGTTGCTTCCCCTGACAGCTAGGATTGTTTCCATTTAAGTGTGGTACTTTGACTATTTTAGATAAACCTCAAAACCTTGTTAGCTACCAAACAGTGAAATAAAGGAGACTGTGCCCTTAGAAGGCTGCACTCTGAAGAATCAAGTAGGAAAGGAAGGGAAACGAAGCCAACCTATTTTGAGTCAATAAGAAAATCCATTTCAATAATATTCTTTGGACGTGTGTGATTTTCAAGATGTGAAAACCTGCAAGAAGCTTTTGAGACACTTCAGCATTACTGAGGGAGGCAGGAACTCAGTGTTTTCATGTGCCCTCTTTTTTCTGGGCAGCTTCATAACCTTCATAAAACACCAGATTCTTGCATGCCTGTAGTTACCTCTGAGGATTTAAACAAAAGGGACAGATTGGGAAATGTTCTTCTGTTTGGCTCTTGGCTCACAGATGTGGGGGATTTTATTATTCTGAATAGAGTGCAGTACTGGGTGAGATGGTCTTTCTCCCCTAAATGTGGGATAGACTGACCTCTACTAGAGATGGGTTTTTTTTTCCCCCATCCCATTAAAAGCACCTTAGCAGAAAGTTCTCCACTAAGACTGGATATCTAACCCACTGGGGATCACATACACACAAAGAAATTACTCTGCTCTGTCACCCACTGTGTGCTGATAGGTGAGCTCTGGGATCACCAAGGTTACAGGAAATTGTCTCCTAGGATGCACTTGCCAAGGAGATTATTTCTATAGTTTGTACTGAAATGAATGTACCTGCAAATAGGCACTGGGATTAGTTCTGTCAACCTTTGCAGCTACTGCTTTTGAATTTTTACAAGACCACCTTGTGTATTTGAAAATGAAAATGCCAGAATACTGTAGTTTTAAATAAGTACTTCTTGATAGTCACCTCAGTAGGAGCACATGAATTTTTTTTGGTAGGAGAACAGGAGCCCTGTAACTAGAATGAAATTATGTACTTTGTGTGTCTTGGCACAGGCAACTGAGTCACCTTTTTCCCTTTGAACTGTGGGTGTTAAAACTTAAGCTGTCCATAGCTTTTTGAGTTGGTAAAATTGTATTTTGATAACTTGAGGTACAAGTCCAAGGATGCAACCATTTTTTTTTTAAATTTGGTTAATGTCAAAATCTTTTACTTTAATTTCAAACTTCTTTTTTTTTTTTCCATGTGGCCTGTAAGACAATACAAATAGTCACAACTCTTTTATGACCTGCTATTCTCTAGGAATCCTTTCTGAGTTGGAATGCAAGGATAAAGGTGGTTTTGAGTTGTGGCCCTGTTCTCATTTCTAGATACCATGAGGCAGAATTTCACTCCTTTGGAGGCAGCACAGCAAGGGGTGTTACCCACAGAGCACTGGGAAACAGTTCTTGGCACTGGCACTCAAAATACTGTTGCTGAGGCTGTTGTGGGATCCCTAACCCACAATGTTCAGTTGCCACCACCAATAACTCTGCTGGTGGTCTGTAGTCTGAATTCTGCCTGTGTCCTGGCAGCTGGTGTGATGGATCATAGCTAGTTTAGTTCGTTTGTCTTATAAATATGAATCAGAAGCAGCTGTTGACATCTCACCAGCTCTATAGGAATCCCTCTTTTCCTCGTTCTTATCAAATTTTAGGAATATCCAGTAGTAAAGCCTGGTTTTCCTTCAAGGCAATCCCATTGTCTTAAAGCGCTGGAGCTCTTCCAAAGACTTCTTTGTTGGAGAGATAATTTTGTTTGTTTCTGGTGCATACTCATAGCGGTTTCCCAAGGGCACGTGAGAAGCCCTTTGGGCATAGGTGTATAAAGCAATCTCTGTTTTTCCCTAGAGCTTTTAAGCCATGAAAATGCCACAACGCTGAATGATGTGAAGACGTTGGTTCAGCAGTTGTACACAGCCTTGAGCATCGAGGAGCACCAGCTGAACAAGGAGAAGGAGCTGATAGGGAGACTAGAGCAGTTGAAGGAGCAACTAGCACCTCTAGAAAAAGTAAGGAGTTTCTCACTGTGTTGTATTTATCTTCCAAATGCAGCCTGAATGTATTTCCAGGTTTTAATTGGGTCCCTGGCATGCTTCAGATAGTTTTAAGATCACTGAACCAAATGTTTACCAAACCATGTCTCGTTCTGGTTTCTGTGGAAATACTTTGTTTCCTTGCTTTAAGTAATTGGAAATGAGCTTGTTAATAAATAAAGACTGGGGCTAATGCAACAGAAAGTCTCTGAAGATAGAGAAATAAATACTTTCCTGAGGCATTCAGAGCACGCTCAGAGTAAATATAGGGGACAGCAAGATAATGATGGAAAAGAAGTTTAGGTTTGTTTGTATAAGCATCATGTGTAATCAAATCATGTTTCGAAGCACTTAATGTTACTATTAATATCAGGGACTATTTTTACATTATTATCTCTTAACAATATTAACATAATTACTTCTGAGACTGCAAGGTGTGTGTTTCTGCCTTCTGCAGGTAAGGATGGAGCTCAGCAGGAAAGCAGAGAAGAGGACAACCTTGGTGTTGTGGGGAGGCCTGGCCTACATGGCCACTCAGTTTGGGATTCTGGCCCGCCTCACCTGGTGGGAATATTCTTGGGACATTATGGAACCCGTCACCTATTTCATCACCTATGGTAGTGCCATGGCAATGTATGCTTATTTCGTAATGACCCGCCAGGTAGGACTTGTTGTGCTGATATTGACACTTCAGTAGAAGGCTTTCTCTGGGCTCTATTCCCTAGAAAAATAGCAAAGGTGTGCCTGGTAGAAGCTGCTTTGCCCTTTGCTTATCCTGTTGGAACCCAGATGCCACTTGTTTAATTTGTGCTGGCCAGGGTGGTGCTGTGTGTGGGGTGTTCTTGTGGTGGTCCTGGCTGGTTGTCATACCAGAAATTATTTTCTGTGTTTGGTGACTGACTGCTGTAGTCAAACAGATTCATCTTCTGGCAGACAGGTATTGGCTGCATGAGGTACCTTCTGAGCTTCAAGGAAGCCCACCCCTCTCACATGCCACGTTGGCCTTTTTTAAAGAGCCCAGGGGTCAGGCATGTTGTTGGAAATGCCTTTCACAGATCTAGCCTCCCATCCATGTGAAGAATCCATCTCTGGATCCTTGTAATTGTGACAGATTCTCTATGGATTTTCTAGTGCATGGTTTGTCTCATCAGTTCCTAATCCCACCTCTAAATAATGAGGAAAGGAGGGCTCAAAGTCTCTCTCTGTCACAAGGCCATCAGAACAGATGCTGCAGGTGTTCCAGTGTGGTGTCCCAAGGGTCTGCCAGCTGCATCATTTCAGGGACAGTATTTATAGCTTTTCTCCCTCTTTTTTTCCCCACAAACTTGTCAGTATGAAATGTTAGTTCTTGTTGTCTCTGCATGGAAGAATTCACACACTGGGGCCAGGAGGAAGGTGATAGTAACTCACTGCTGGAGTGTAACAAATGAGTAGAGAAGCAAATGTCTGACTTTGCTGGGTCTGGCTGGGATGGAGTTAATGTTCTTCAGAGCAGCTGGTGTGGTGCAGTGTTTGGCATTTGTGACCAAGACAGCCTTGGTAACACAGCAGTGCTTTTGTTATTGCTGAGCAGTGCTGGTACAGCATCAAGGCCTTCTCTGGTGTTTGTTCTTCCCTGGTCTGCCTCCTCCCAACCCCCTGCTTCCCATCCCTGGGAGTGGGTGAGGTGTTTTGAGGGAGCACATCTGGGGCAGCTGCTCTGAACTGACCAAACTGATACTCCATACCACAATATGTCACATATTGTGATAAATTGTGAGGGAGTTTCTCCAAAGCAGCTGTTGCTCAGAGTCTGGCTGAGCATTGGTCTGCTGGCAGGAGGGTGGTGAGTGATTGCTTTTGCATCACTCTTATGTTGTTGAGGGCTTTTTTTCCCCAGTGATTAAACTGTCTTTAACTTTACACTTAATTTTTTTTTTTTTCCTACCTTTGGATTCTCCTCTCTCTCCCATCCAGCTGTGCAGCAGTGAGTGACTGGGTGGGGGTTTAGCTGCTGGCAGGGGTTACCCACCATTGTGTGAGCTTGGACCAGACTTGTGCCTTCTGTTAGAAGCTGAGACATACTGTGCTATGGCATCCTGTGCTGCCTCCATGCTGTAGCCTTATTCCTATTTTCTCTCCTTTTTTTTCTCTTTAGGAATATGTTTATCCAGATGCCAGAGACAGACAGTACTTACTATTTTTCCATAAAGGAGCCAAAAAGACACGATTTGATTTAGAGAAATACAATCAACTCAAGGATGCAATTGCTCAGGTAACAAGAATTTTTTCAGAAACAAGATAAAGAAATTACTGCTTGCTAGCTCTTCACTACTATTAATAGAGACACCTTAAGCAAGAATGAATGTATTTTGAGTTTTCAGCCCATTTTCTTGTCACAGCCCCACTGCAATCACCGAATTGGCTTTGATATTCCCAGGAATAGAACTGCTGGAAGCATAAATCAACATGAAACCCATATCAATCTTTAAGGGCCTTTCAGAAACTGCTGGCAGATCTTGAGTTGCTTCAGACTCTTTATGCCTCAGAGGAGCCTAATTCAAGATTTCTTTTCTTCTCAGCTCCTACACACCAGATGGATTTAGTGAGCAATGGAGACTTGCATCCATTCAGTTCAGGTCTTCCTGATGGAGTACTTCAGTGCAGTCCTGGAAAATAATGCTCAGAACATGTAGCTGTATTGTTAAAGTCAGTGGGGGCAGATTTTTCAGACTCTGGAGACAGACACGCTTGACAGATTATCCACATTGTGGGATCTGTTCAGCAGAGGACTCAGATAGAGATGTTTCCTTGTGTCTCTCAGAGCCTTATTGCAGAAGGATGATGTGAGCAGAAAAAGCAGAGTTACCACATTATTTTTCACTTCTCTCTATCATCCTTATTCCTATTTCTCTGGAAATGACATAGTGTAAGATATCTAGGGCAAGATGAATTCTACCCCTGCCTTGGAGAACGAACTGCATAAGGAGGGACCCACAAGTCTTTCTGGGGTTTCTTATGCCATGTTGAATACAGATGCCATTGGATGGCCATATTTTCCTGGAGCTTTTCTTCTACAATCAACCATCCCTAATAATCTGGTTGGGATGTTGAGTTGTTGTTGGCTTTTTAAAAAAAATATTCCAGTGAGTTTACAGGGATCTAAATCTTCCCTACCCTATTCCTTTTAGTGGCTGTGTGCAGACAAGTTCAGAGAAATACAGCTGAGAATGGTTTTCTTCAACATGAGCCTGCACTTTGTTTCACTCATTGGACAATTTCCTGCTGGACAGGGAAGAAACAAGGAAACGTGGGAAAGCTTTTCTTTCTCTCAAGGGAAAATAGTATTGGGGGAAGTTGTTTCGGGAGCTTGTGCTTTATAATGTATCTTTTACTTTTAGGCAGAATTGGACCTCAAGAGGCTTCGAGACCCACTGCAAGTTCATCTGCCCATCCAGCAAATTTCTGAAAAGGACTGATCAGCAAAGAAGCTCTGAACCCCGGCAAAAAACCTGTTCATAGCTCTTGCCTTTTTTAATTAAAGCATTGCAGGTGGAAGCTGGGACGTGGTGTGGGGGGTGGAGGGTTTTTACCTTTAATCGAGACAAAGGACTGTAAAAGGGGAAAATCTCTTAAATCTGAAGATGGGACGTTGTGGAATGTTAGTTCTGAAAAGGGCTTGGCAAATAGTCACATTTAAAAAACTGTCAGAGTGGCGATTGTGTACAAATACAGGATTGGGGGGTTTGTGAAAAGAATGTAATGCTGGGGTGTAGGGGTGTCTTCTTCCAGCTTTGCAGGGTCTGCCTCTTGATAAGACACCAGCAGCCTGCTTAGCTTTTTAAATTTTCCTTTACCTGATTCCAATCTCTCTTTCTCTCTTGAAAAAAAACAAAAGGAGAAAAAAAAAATGAACAAAGAATCCAAGCCACCTGGAGCTCTGGCTGGTGATCAGAACTTGCACTCCACCGCCATTAACACGCACACTTCTGGTCAGACCTGGTCTCTTTTATAAAGTTACTACAAGACTGCTTTCTACTGGAAAACCGTGAGCTTCCCCTTCCCAGCCCACCCCCTGTGCTCCACTGACTTCCTCCTTTGCTTATTTGTAGCACAGATTGGTTGTAGCCAAGTGAGAGAAGGAATGAGTTTTCTTCTGGACATTTGATAATGGATATTTTGGATTATTCAGTAATAACTCTATAAACTTTGCGTCCCAGTGCCCTTGAGCTCCTCCTAGAAACCCATGGCAGCATTGCATGAGCGGTTTTTTATAGTCAGTCTTAAAGGAGGGAGGTTCCCCTCTTCCTACCCCGAGTCTGAGAGCCACCTGGACTATGAAATTATGAAGGTTTAAAGGATTACAAAACTGTTGCCAGAATCATGACTCCTGCTTTTAAATGAACAGTTTTGAGACATGGAATAATGAAACTTGATACTTGACTGCTTGTGTAATGGGATAGAAGGTTTCATATATCATCAAAGCATTTCTCTTGCCCAGAGGCTTTTTGAGAGCCTGGGGATCTCACAGTGCAAGACAAGAACTGTTTGGGTTCTCTAGCACTTTCCCCTGATTAAGTAGCTTTACGTGAACTTTGTGCCCACAGGTCAGAATTTCTTAGGAGTGGCTAATGACATCTCTTGTTCTTAGCTAAAAGGAAATAAAGGAAGGAAGGTCAACCCATTGCCCTCTCTCTTAGCCAAGGCTGGCTGCTTTTTAAGCAGATAAAACATCTCTTCACTCAAAGCAGGTCAGTCTGGTTTAGCACCCCTACTGATAAATGCTGTGGAGACAGGATGAAGGTGGGAGAAGGACACTAAGCTTTATATACAGAAAGGCTGGCTGCTTCTTTTTGATGTTTCACTACTACTCCTCACTGTGTCATGGAAAGAGGCTTCTGGTTTTTTTGGAGAGCCATGTTTTAAAATATAGGAAAGAAAATAATTCAGTATTAACTAGATGCCAGGTGCCTTGCAGATGTGGAAACACAGCTGGGATTGCTGCCTCTTCTCACTCAGTGGCATGTTGGACCGAATGGGTGCATGTTTCTAGTTTTGTTTTTTTTTTCTTCCCTTCCCCTTTTCCTCTGTCTTTCCACTTAATTACATTGTGTGATTATTTTTTATCTGTTTTATCCTGTTTGTGTGATGAGTTTTAAAAGGAAAAAAGTGAACACAATCCTGTAGCTGAATCCTTGGTGTGTGTTTGGGATGAGGGAGGGAGCATGGAGAAAAGTCCTTTAAAAAAAAAGAGCAAAAAAAAAAAACCTGAACATGTGTAAAATCCTGTATCATTTATGAAATATGTATAAAAGAGCAATGTACTTCTGGAACAATAAATAACTATTCAATTTTTGAATCAGTGCTCTTGAATAATGTTATTTTCCCCAGCTGAGAATATTCCCTGTGTGGCAGCTCTCTCCTGAGTTTCCTCCATTTCTTTTTGTTTAGGTTGTGTCTTCTTGACTGACCTTACCTCACCGAGGCCGTGGTGATGCAGATAATAGCTTTGCTGAAGAAGCCTGGATGGAGATCTGGCTGCCAGGCCTGGCTGCCTAACACAGGAATCTCAGGAGCAGTTGAGGTGGTGAGGTAGAGGTAGAGATACTTGGTCTAGCAAAGATCTTCCTTTGTTTGGCCAGCATAGTACCAGGATAAGAATATATATGGGCAGGTAATGCCCAGCAACCAAGGAGAGGTGCCTGTGGTGTCTGTGTGTTTCTATAGTGCACTCAGGAGCTGCTTCGGAGAAAAACTGGAGTGTTAAGCTTCAGTTCCTTCCTTTCTGGGCCCTTGAATGGTTTGATTTGTCATGGTGACATGTGATTTGTTCATTACTTTTGGGAATCAGCAGAGTGTGCTTTGTCCTAGCTTTATGGGTTATTAGGGTGAGACGTTTGGTGCAGGTTTCCATTGTGCCTGTGGATTGCTTAAAAAAATTACCATCCAGGATTAGCTGGTTTTTGAAAAAGCCAACTCTTGTGTTTTTCAAAGCTGGAGGGGAAGGGCTGGAAGCTGTTTGTTTTCACCTACCTTTAATCACTGCTGACAGGCCTCCTTCCTCCAAGCAGCCCTTAGTCTGCTGCTGTCCCCAGGTGTGCTACTGCCACCCTTAGGTAAATTGTTTGGTTCAGTTGCATAAGAATTTGTCCATTTTGGCATCCAGAAGAACAGGAGATTCTGTGACATCTCAGCACCAGTGTCCCCATTTTGAATGCAAGAAGATGCTGTTACAAAACTGTTTCTGCACATGCTTTAGTGTTGTTCTAGAGATCGTGCGGGTAAGGAAAGTGTCTGTGGTTGTGCCCTGAAATCCACAAGCCTCCCACTCCTGTCTCAGTGCCTTGGAATGCTAACACTGAAGGGAAGGGCAGGGTTTATTTGCTCTCCTGACCCACCCTGTTGTATCTCAACATCTACACGCTCTCTTGCAGCAGCTCTTTGCCCTTTGGGAGCCAGGCAGGTGACAGGGTCCTGTCCCCCTGACAGCACTTGCAGAGCAGGCAGTGCTGCCTGAATTTTAATGTACCACTGCATTCCTCAGCCCCAGTGAGGGAGAAGCAGCAGGGTTCATTGCAGTGCTTGGGTGCTGCTTTTTCTACCAATTTTGTCATTCTTTTGATTAACCTCTTCTGTGAGAAAGCTTTCAAATAAATGTATGACCAGTTCAAAGTTTCATGCAGAGCTGCATTAAGTTCCCTTTGCCACACCTGTGAGGCTCTACCTTGCAGGCCCCTCCAGGGAAGGTGTTTATGGCTTTTCTTTCCTGAAGAACAAAGAAGAAATCCTTTTTCTTTTCCCCTGTAACCCTTCCTGCCTGGCAGGCAGCAATGATCACCTTGCTGCAAGTACTTATGCTGCCATTTTGGCTTTAAGAGGGTTTGCATGATGCTCTGAAGCTGCTGTTGGCTGTCAGACCATGGCACTGAGCCAGCCATGTTAGCTCTGGCTAAGCTGTCCTGTCTTTGAGCCAGTGGTCCAATTTCTTTGATATTCCTCTGGGGTTTTTGTGTATGTGTGGAGTTATAAAAGCAAGCTTCTTTCCTCTGTGCCCCATTGTACAGTTTCTTTTTCACAGAGGAAGAAGGTTTTTATATCTTAAGTATTCTTCCTACCTATCCCAAGATATGCTAATTTTTCCTTTTAAAAAACCCATCATACTTATTTTCTTTACTGACATTAAAGGGGTGAAAAGTAAAATCCAGTAATGAAAATTAGACTTGCAGTGTACCTAAGCCCTGAAGTAGGGCAGAAGCTGCTCTTAGGCTGTGCTGCTATGGCTCTGAAGGCTCTTTAAAGATGAGTCCTACTTCTGTTTCTGCCCCTGACTAGTTTTGCAGTTGCTGATGTGCTGTCCATGCCCTAATTCCTCCATCTGAAAATGGAGGAGCATGGAAAGTATGCTGGGTTTATAGGACCTGTGGAAAAACACTCACAGAACACCAAGTTCTGCGTCACAGTGCTCCACTAAGGGAAACAACTGCTGCTCTTAACCAGGAGTGATGTACTTGCCTGATTTTAATGGGTTCTCATGTTGCACTTGTGTTGAGTTTGCCCTTACTTCACTCAGCTTGTGCTCCCTCTCCAATCTCCACAGCCTTTCTCACTGGCTCTGAGTCCTGGAACAAGTTGTTTACAGCAGCAAGGCCTATCTCAAAGTCCTTGACTTCAGTGCAATCCATCTCAGCTGCCTGTCAGGGCTTATTGTGAATGTGCATCCTCCAGTCAATCCCAGACAAGGGAGCCTGTCCTGTGTGCCGGGTCCTCCTCCCTCTCAGCGCCAGGAAGTGCTGATTAGCTCTTCCTCCTGCTCCTTCTAGGCAGGTTGCAGGTTCCTGCACCCAGAGCTGTGCTTCACACACCTCCCAGGCATTGGTGTGTCCTGAGAGGGGGCTCTGACAAAGCCAAGAGCACCTCAGCAAATGCCAAAGCATTTTCATTCATAAGTCTGTTGCAAACTGTACGAGGCTTTCCAGCCCAACCAATGCTTTGAAGAATTTGAGTTCCTTGTGTGGGGATAGCAAAGCCCTGCAGAGATCTCTGGGGAGGGACAAGAAAGGTGGTTTCCACCTGCAAAATGAGCATTTTTCTTGTGTTAAGAACAGATATGCACAGGTTTTGTAGCAGGTTTAGAAAATTCCTTTTGGGTACCAAAATAAAATCTATGCCCTCTATTTTAATTTTGTTTTATTTCTTCTTATCTTTAAAACAGTACTGGTGACTTCTTTTAAGAGATGCTAACTTGAGCCTGATTATTTTGGGGATGTTGGGCAGTCTTTGGGGTGCATACGTGGAGGTCAGGAACACCAGATTTGCTGGAGAGTGCTGCTCCTATAGAATGCCCTACTGGAATTGTGTCTCTCCCAGAGCATCTCTTTGCAGGAAGGTTTTTTGTTTGGTTTTTTTCCTCCGTTTATCCTCTCAGGACTGTTACATCTCCCTGAGGCATAGATTGTTTGTGGGAGAATTGGAGCTATGAATATCACCCAAATTAACTTTCAGTGAGAAGGTGCTGATAGAAGAGTTGCCTCTGGTGCTTCTTCCCAGAAATGTTAAGAGGTAGCAGACTGTTTTCTCCAGCTTGAGACCACTTCCTTCAAGTAGATGCTACGGTGATTTGGGATAGTGTCATCTCTGGGATTGTTGGGGCATCTCCTGCTTTAATCCATTTTTGAGAACTTGATAGAGCCTGTAGGTGACACCTTTGAGGCTCCAATTTGTGATGCTGCAGTTCATTTCTCTGTGTTAATTGTCAGCTGTCAGTCACTGACATTTACCTGTCAAAACCTTCGTATAACAGGCTCATACAGCAGCTACAAAACAAAAGCAGCTGGTGAAGTGATGGCTCAGAGAGCTGTACACACCTGTGACACAAACAGAGCGTTCCATTCAGGCTTGTCAGTTTTATTTACCTGACATCATGAGTATGAACCAGCCTCTCAATGAAAGCGGCAAAATAGAAATTCCGGTGGCTTGCTGTGTTGTTGTCTGTCCAATTTTAGTTTCTCTTCTGGGAATTCACATAATCACCTCTTGAGGGTTATCTGCCTTGATAGCTTTGTGCAGTGAATCTGTTCTCCTTTCCTGTTGTTGGAGAAACCTTTCTGGTACTGCACAGCTGTCAGCACAATAGAGCTACAAGAATTTTATTTTTTTTTTTCCCTCATGGGAGCAATGACAGTAATTTGTTTGGAGGTTTTTTGTTATTCTCTAGAGTCATTCACCACTGAAAAAAAGATTCCTGTGCTGGAGTGGAATAGAGCAGCATATTGCACTTCACTCCCAGGGGCAGACCCCAACAGAGAGGCCATTGACAATTTTTTGTAATGTACAGTCCCTGCGAGGCAGACAAGCACCCAACTCCGTGTCTTGTGCAAATTCAACATGTAAGTAATGGAGCCACTTTTTTCCCCACTGGGATTTGAAGCTTAGTGTCATTTCTTAGGCCAGCCTGCTGCAGAAATTTAGGATGCCAAGGTAATGGGGAAATGCCCATGCTTGCCTGATTGTGTGATTACTGTAGGCTCAGCTGCACTCATTGCTGATGGAGAGCTCTTGGGGTGGGGTGAGAGGGAAGAACCCTTTCTGGGTTTGCTTAGCAAAGAACACATTTCACTGTGCTGCATCCAAAGCTTGTGGTTGTCACCTGCGACTCAGCCCAGTTTGGTTTGAACTAGTCAGGAGAGGTTCTCAGTTACTTGGTTTTGCATCAAAATTAATTCCATAACGTTGGGATTGGTTTGTTTTCTCAAACAAGAGATTGCAAGAGTACTGCAGAAAAGTATCTTTACTTGCCTTGTTTGATAATCTCACTGCAGTGGTCAGGTTGTGTGACCAGGAATGGCAAGGGCCTCTGTGTAGCCTAGGAACAGCTCATTTCCCTGTGGGACACCAGTCCTTCAGTTTGACTGATGTTCCCATTGTAGCTCTGCACCAAGCACTCCTCTGCAATCTGTGCTCGGAAGGATCAGTGCTGCTCCTTTGGCCACTATTTCCTGCAGTTAAGGCTCCTTAGTCGGTGTTTTCTGCCTGGAGGGAGCCATGGAGTATGAATTGTGGAAGGAGCACAGATAACAAGCACCCATCTGTTCTTCTTTTCCATCCCTTCGGGATGTCCGGGTGTCCCTGGTTAGAATTCTTCTGTGGATAAGATAGTGGAGGTGTCACTGCGGGGCAGTCAGGGCAGAAAACAATAGCAGGTCAAGTCCAGAAAACAAGATTGATCTGTAAGTACATCCCTGCTGTCAGTAAGGGGCAGAGCTGCTCTGGGGAGGTCAAGGCTGGAGCTGTAGCCCACGTCCTTTCCTCTGATAAACTTCCAGAAGAGCAATCACGTTTGTTCTTCTGGAAGCCTGGAGTCAGAAGCTCCACTGAGGCTGCAACAGCCACAGCCTGTACAAGGACTTTCAAGCCTCTGTCCCTTGAGTGGTGGCTCTTCCTTGGCTCAGTGGGATGTTCCACTACTTGTTTTTCTGTATTTACTTTGTCATTCAGCTCCAGCCAGTGACTTCGATGGGTGAGTAAAGAGGCGTTGCCTTATTTCTCTTTGACATCTCTAAGATTCATGGTGAGCCTTGGTATTCTTAGGTGAAAGACTGGAAGGTGGGAGAATAACCCTTTTCTTTGAAGGTGATGTGAAATTCCTTCCAGTTGGAAAGATCCTTCTGTTGCAGAGTGTGAAGTCTCCCATACTGGGAGAATCTATTGCCAAGGCACTGTGGGATTTTCCTCTCCCTTTGGTGGACAGACTCAGTGGGTAGACATTATGCTACCTTTTCACCTGCTTCCTTGACAAATCTGAATTGAATTTAGTGCCATAATGCAGTGTTGCTCCCTTTATTGTTTATTTGTGCTGGAGCAGAGACCTCCAGTTACACAATGCACCCAGGATTAATCTCTGCAGGATGGGGCACTCACCAGTGCTCACTGGAGCCTGATTTGTCCCCTGATGTATCTACTACCATGTCAGCCAGAGAACTAATGATAGCATCAAGCTTACAAATGGAAAAGCTTTGCTTCCTAGCTAATGTTTGTCAGCCTCAATTGCTCAGGCCATGCAAGAAGCATTGAGGAGGAAAAGAACTGAGCCAAGAAGAATGAAAAATAGTGAGCTGGAGACAGTTATTTATCTCATGCAACCCCCCAAGCTTGTTGTCTGGTGAGAAGAGGTGGGAGGCTAATCAGTCACTTCTCTGTTTTTGTGGAATGTTTTTCTTAAAAACTTAATTAGTTAAAATGAAAAAACTGTACTGGTGGTGCAAAGGTGGCCATGAGGATCTGCAGTGTTCCAAAGAGCACTGTCTGCTTTTTCTGCTGGTTTGCTTCTCCCTCACTCCTGCCAGAAGCTCTCAGGGGAACACAAGATGTGAGGGAATGCTACCTCAATTCCCCTGATGTGCTTTCTTCCAGCTCCCTCTGAGCTGCTGCATATTCATCTCGTTAAATTTTGTCTTTAAATTATCTCCTGAATGTTTAGGAGACAATGTAATCCCCCTAGATGAGCGTTCCCAGAGTCTGTCTACAAAGGATATTTCATAATTACATGAAAGCTAATGAGAGTGTTGGTATTTTTAGTGCTGCCCAGCTGGGAAGCTGACAGGACATTCCTGCTTCACCTCATTTGGCTTTTAACAACACGTAAACCTTTTCATCTTAGTCAGTGACGCACCCTAAGGCCACACCAAATGCTCTTGTGGAAACCAAGGGGATTACACTGAGGGAAGCCCGGAGGAAGCTCTGTTCAGGACCTAAATTTTCCTCCTGGGAGAAGTCAAACCAGCTTTTGGAGGATGGGATTTACGGTGCTGCTGCTCTCTGTGGGTAAGGGCAGGCAAGCAGGGGCAGGTGGGAAGGAGAGCTCATGAGGGAATGCCTGGTGAATCCCATCAGAGATTCCTTGCTGCATTTCCCTCTCTGCTGCTCAGGAGAGTGAGGCTGGTTGTGGTGGCAGTGAATTAGCTCCTCTACATATCTTTGAATCGTGGCACTAGAGATTCCTTCATAACCCAGATCCACTCTCCCTGTGCCAGCTCTGCAGCACTCCTGACTCTGGCAGCTGCTCCTGCCTTTTATGCTGGATTTGAGACCAAGCAAAATGTGTCTGTGGCTGAGGAAGGCATGAGAGATTATGTATTTGTGAGATATTTCTATGAGGTAGCACATCTGTGGGACAGATATTTACAGAGGACACAGCTAAATAAGAGCAACTTGAAGTCTATTCTCTGAAGCACTTGTAGCTCCCACTTTAAAGTCAGTGAAACAAATCCAAATAATGAACCCAGATCATTTGTGTTTCTAATAGAAACAGCATAGTGTATTCCTCCCTCACCCAAACTCCATCACACTACTGTCAAAATAAAACAGCACAGCTTTAGAACTTCAAAAGAAATGTGCTGTGGAAGGTTGAGGCTGTTCCAGTCCAAGATGCATTTTGTCAGAGTGATTGGTTTTATTAGCCTAATTTTAGGAAATGGTAATCAATTTTCCTTACTCAGGGCAGTATTAGGCTTCCTTTTGCTTAATAGGGAATTGCTTGTCATGGATAATAAGTTGTGCTTAATCAGGTATTAAATGTAAGGCAAAATGGAACCTCTGGACTTCCAGTGAGGAAGCTGCCAAATGAGGGTTAATTAGGAGGAGACTGAAAATTTAATGAACACTTAAATTCTTCATTTATGTTCTCCCTATGGTACTCTCATATTTTAATTATTTGCAGAAGGTTCAGAAAGGCCTCTGAAAAGAGACACTCTCCTTGAGCACTGCATGGACAGACATGTACATGCCAGGAAGTCCATGTGTTTGTGTCCTGCCCCCACAAACACTCATTTCACTCACAAATAGCTGCTCTCCTGTGCAGGTCAGGAGGGTTTGTGGGCTTGCAAGGAACACAGCTATCTAAAGGGTTTAACTCCCCAGAAGGTCCCAATTCAGACTTTTACATCCTCTAGAATTTAAGATAATGAATAAAAAGGTTTGGCAGCTTAGCTGTGAGGACTGACACTGGCTGTGGATGGGTTTTAAAAGAGGCTGCATAACTTGTTTGAGATACAGTCCTTTGTTCCAAGGCAGCTGGGTGAGTTACCAGTGACTTCAGGAGAAGTGCTCAGTTAGTACTTGAACAAAGGATTGTTGTCCTAGGCTGGATCCCAGTGTGTATTTCCTATAGCAAAATCATTACCTGGCCCTCAGACTTTCTTATCTTGTTTTTCCCCCTTTCAGCTAAACAGTGTCAGACTGTTGCATAATGTTGTAAGAGCTCTGTTAATTTACTTGTTCCTCCAAGACCTTTAAGACAAGCTGTCAGAATTTTCCACAAGGCAATGAGTTAGCTGGTATCACCTTTTCTCCCCAGAGATCTCTCTCTGTCACAACAGTTCTGTTAAGTCAGGGATGGAGAAAAACCCACTTTTGTAATTATCCTTCAACAACTCTGTTTGATATCTACCAGCTGCTCTCTCTCTCTCTCTGTGTGTCCCAGCCCTGGACCCCTGCTCTGCCTACATCAGCCTGAACGAGCCCTGGAGGAACACGGAGCACCGGATCAACGGCTCCCACGGGCAGCCCACGTGCGACAGCGGCATCGACGGCGAGTGGTACCGCTTCACGGGCATGGCCGGCGACGCCATGCCCACCTTCTGCATCCCCGAGAACCACTGCGGCACCCACGCGCCCATCTGGATGAACGGCAGCCACCCGCGCCAGGCCGACGGCGTCGTGCGGCGCCAGGCCTGCGCCAGCTTCAGCGGGAACTGCTGCCTCTGGAACGCCACCATCGAGGTCAAGGCCTGCCCGGGGGGGTACTACGTGTACCACCTCAGCAAGCCCAGCGTCTGCTTCCACGCCTACTGTGGGCGTAAGTCACCTCTCTGCCCCACCCCTGTGTGCTGGAACCCTGGAGGCTGAGAATTTCAGGCTTTCTGGGATGAAAGGCACTGACCCTCAAAAGCCAGCGCTACGTTTGACCTGTGGAACAGGCTTCCAAAATTGAGTGATAGCACCGGGATTATGGGTGTGTAGTTTGAATGGAAGTGTGTAATATCACAGGGTTCAAACTTGGGATTTAAGGTTTTGGTACATAGTTTTTTATATATATATATATATATGGCAAGATGGAGATTTCAGGGTGTAGGCTAAGTTCTTCTTCTTTCACCTTCTTCTTCATGAGTTTGGGTGATGTCTTGTAACTGGGTGAAACAGTCCGTATTGCGGACCACAGGTACCTGGTTATTGGGTTAAAAGTAAAAATAATATAGGTGTCATCGTGTTATTGGATAATTTATGGTTAGGAGACCTTGGAAAGAGTTAGACACACAGCCATCTTTCACTTTGTTAGATAGAACTCACAACGTGTGAGACTGTACTGCAGGTAAGAATTAATAACTGAGTCTGAACATGAAACTGTCTCCCCCAAGCATTAATCCCGGCTCTAACAGAAGAAAAGAAGATAAGAAAACCCACACCCGTGGTCCCTGGGAGGCTGCCTGCCTCCTGGCTTCTCCAGGTGCTGGCCTGTCCGTGTAGGGTCAGTGAGGCAGTTTCACCTGCTTTGTTTCACTAGCGGGATTTTTCCACAGCTGACCTGGCCTGAGTGATTTAATGCTCCCTGTGGTTTGTCTTGGCATGCTACCAAAGTCAAAATTTGCATCTCTGACTCGCAGTAATTAAGCTTGATTGTTTCTCTGCAGCTTCAGCAGGTCAGCTTTCCCAGCGTGGGCCAGGTCTGTAACTGAGGGGCTGCACACAGGCTGGGACAAATCCTGTACTTCCCTTGCATGCTCAGTGCTTTGTGCTGACATTGTTCTTGTCATGTCCTAGATTTTTATGACATCTGTGATGTGGTGGATTGCCAGGACTCCTGCCTGGACACCGGTGACTGCACGTGTTCCCCTGGTACAACACTAGGACCTGATGGCCAGACATGCCTTGGTAAGGATGGAAATCAGCTGTGCCAGTTACTGATGCTTTTCTTCCGAGTGTTTCATTGCTCACATCTCAATCCCTTGCCTTACAAAGCACTACAAAAAATGACATATCCTGAGAGGATGTTCCCCTTTGCTACCTAGAACCAGGACTGTGATTCTGTACATGGTTCCAAGGTATTACATCCCATGACTGCATCCATTCTGGTGCCCCTGGAGCTCCACGTTTGTGAGGCTGGCTTTGCTTTCTGCATGGTTCAGCTGCTGAAGGCAGTAGCAGAGTCTCTTTGCAAGATCATGGTGCAGGATGGAGTGGTATCACTGTGGTACTCTGAAAATGCTGTGCAGTCTGGCATTAGGGATTTCCTCTCACACGCTCTGTTGAATATCTTTCCTCCAAAACCAGTTTTGCTGGCTGCTGTAGGGCTGCACATTAAACTCCACCATTCTTCCTGCCCTTTTGGGACATTGTCCAGGGCCTGGGGCTTTGAGGCTTACAAAGACCAGTAAGTCCCACCACAGCTGCAGTGGTTTTAGGCGGCATGACAAAGGGTTATTCAGGGAGCTGGCACTTGGTGGCAGGGACCAGCATGGCCAGGAGGGATTGAGAGCAAAGTGGGGAATGTGGGCTTTGGAGATTTGTGGGGGAATCCCCAAGAAGCTCTGAGGAGAGAGTGGCTGTGGTTGTGTGTGTGGTGCCAGGGGAGAGCACCTGCACTGAGAGGTCAGGAAAATGATGGGACAAATCAAGGGGCTGGGAAGGGGTGGCTCTTGGGGAGCTGCAGAGTCATACCAATGGATAGAATGAGGTAAGGGAGAGGAGGGAGGAAGGGCTGTTTGGGGGAGGAGGAATCTCATCTGTCACTTGATTTGGTGGTGAAGCTGAAAGCAGAGTTGGTCCAGGAGGCTGTGTGGCAGCTCAGTCTGTTCCACAGGGGCTGCACCTGACAAAGCAGGCGTGGGTGGTTTCTTTCTTCACACACCTCGTGTCTGTGAGCACCAGGGCAGGGCCCACAGTCATTCCAGTGTGTGGAAGGAGCAGCCTGGTCCTCCTGCAGTTACATTTGCTCACAGTGATTCTGGGAGGAAGGCTTTTGCTTAAGCAGCTCCACTTGTCTGCAGCCAAGTGGCTGACTGAGCTCTCTCAGGTAATTAAAAGCATTTATTGGCTGCTTCTGTGCAA
Organism: Illadopsis cleaveri; assembly: GCA_013399915.1. Lineage (NCBI taxonomy): Eukaryota > Metazoa > Chordata > Aves > Passeriformes > Timaliidae > Illadopsis > Illadopsis cleaveri. The sequence goes on from VXBB01010690.1 coordinate 108,651, forward strand.
GCCTTCCAGTCACAGAAGTGCCCTTGACAAGCACTAGCACTCTGAATGTGTGGCAGGCTCAGAGGAAAGGATTTCCTGCAGCAGGGAGGCACACAGGAGTCCTGAGCCTGTCTGTGTGTGCTGCAGCTGCTTTCATCCCCTCATGAGCAGGATTTCTGCACTGCTGCTTCTCGAGATTCCCAGATAGCACAGCACCTCAGCTGGAATGATCACCCTGGTTCCCCTATCTGCAGCCTCTCTTGTGTGGCTCTGTGATCTTTTTAATAACTTTCTGTTGTGCTGAGTAATTGTGCAATCACATCTCTGAGTGCAACTGTGCCCTCCTTACCAAATAAAACCAGAGAAACCAAATAAATCCCTGTTTGTCTTTCCTAAACAGAGAATGTGGTTCTTTTCCCAGCTCCCCCAAAGAGGGAGGCTGAAGCTGCTGCAGTAATGCAGCAGGGAAGCTGTGGCTGCACCATCCCTGGAAGTGTCCAAGGCCAGGTTGGATGGGGCTGGAAGCAACCTGGGATAGTGGCAGGGGATGGAACAAGATGAGCTTTAAGGTTCCTTCCAACCCAGACCATTCTGTGAATGCTGAGCAGCTCTGTGCACCTCCCTGTGCTTCTCCTCAGTGTATTAGCTGCTTTAAATCCCAGAGCAGAACAGCTGATGCTGAGTTACCTTTTCATTTAGGGGTTAAATAAGGTCTTAGACTTCCTGTCACACATCCACCAAAGTGCATTGCCTTTGACTTCTTCAATGCCTGGATCCGTGTTCTACTAAGCCTTGGTTAAAATCAGTTCAGCACTGTCCCAGTCCAGTCTCAAGACACCCAGCCTGTGTCCCAGAAGTGCTGCTTGTGGGGAAGAGCAGGGACAGAGATCTGTGTGGGCTGTAGAACTTGGAAGGTCCAGTCAGGGGTATTTCTGGGCCTGGTCTTTGACCAAGACAGTCTCTAGGCCCTTCTAACAACATCTCCATGCCTTTGCCAGTAGCCCTTTCCCTCTTCACCTGCTGTTTTTAAGCAGCTTTAGTTTTATTTTTAGAAAGGAAAATGTGGAGCCTGTCATGTGTGTGAAAAGCTGAGTGTCTGTGTGAGTCTCATGGACATGCTTCCTGCCTCCCAAAGCAGGGTACCGGCCAAGTCTTTGGCTAAAAATACTCAATTCACCCTGCTTGTGGAGGGAGACTCCACCACCAGCTGCCAGCTGTGGATACTGTGCATGTGTGGGACCACAGGTACCTGAGAGAGCTCATCTCTGACCTGTCTGTTACAATGGTACTTTCTCTTTTTTCTTGGTTTTAAACTTCTGACACCTAATAAATGCCAGCTTCTAAGCTGTTTTGATGAAACCCCATGTGAACCTTGATTGATAACTTCAGCATGCTGGTCTGCCTAAGAGAAATTCATTTTTTGGCTCAGCAAGAGCAATGTCTGTCCCTTCTCTCTGTTTGATTTGCTTTTTGCACACAGAGATTAAATCAAGTTGAGGAATTAGAATCTCAGAGAACAAAGTACCTTTCCAAAAAAAAAAAAAAAGATAAGAAGGACAAACAGACACAGAGCAACTTTAGCCTTTAAAAAAGAGTTAGGAAGAGTCTTCAGAGCTTTACCAAGAGGTTTAAAAGCTACTGTCAGTGTTACTACATTTAGTGGGATTATTCATTACATGCCAGAGCTTGTTTTTTTCAGATGAAAATGAGTGTGAGCAGAACAACGGAGGCTGCAGCGAGTTCTGTGTTAACCTGAAGAATTCCTTCCGCTGCGAGTGCGGGGTCGGGCGCACGCTGGGCAGTGATGGGAAAACCTGTGAAGGTGAGGCATCAGCTACCACAGGCTGCTGGAAGCTATAAATCATTCCCTTGCAGCACTGGCTCTCTCTTGGCTCCTTGCACCTAGGATTAAATGTCACTGATATATCACCCCTGTGCTTGCCAGAGAGGTTGATACTAAAATGTCCTTCTAAACAAGCAGAGAGAAATCTCCTTGTTGTTCTCTCTGCCTTGTTCATTTCTGGTAGGATTTGCTTGTGTTTATCTCCATGGGGGAAAGGCAGCAGTGGATCTGGAAGATTGGTTGTCCAGGCAGAACTTGTTGCTGGAGTTGTTGGGATTTGGCTCTGGAGATTTGTGTGGTAGAGTTTTATGGGGGCAGATTTAGCAGCACTGGGTTTTGGCAGCTCACATGGGGGAATGTCCTGACATTACACTAGAGCATGAGGATCACTTTAGCCTCCCAGGATAGAGATTGAGGAGAGGGGCTGCCAATCTGCAGACAGAAGTTAAAATTGGGATTAGGGTGGTGTTTTGCTCTTTGGTGTCTCTGGGCTCTGCTGCTCTGTGCAGCTGCCACAGTTCTTTCACAGTGCTGGCACAGACAGGTTGAAAACCCTTGATAAATTTAGACTGGTGGCTTAAAGACCAAATTGTGGGCCTGATGTGTTGTCACTAACAATGTACAAACATCCCTGAGCAGAAATAGGCAAACCCAGCAAAAATTGACGTGTGCCTGATGTTTTCTGTGGTGAGCTGTGGAAAAGCACTGTGCCTCCTCACAGCAAAGCTGCTGTGTGGTGTTCACAGACACTGTGGGGCCTCAGACAAGAAAAACAGCTACAGATGTGCCTCACTTTTCAGCTGCCCGAAAGAGATAAATCTGCTCTCTGAGCTCTGCTGTTCTATCACTCATCCAGGCAGTGACACTTTCCTGAGAAATGCTGCTGTGCAGAGTTCTTCTTAAGTACTTGTCAACTTGTGTGGGACCAAAAATGGTCTGTGGGCTTTGTCCCTGCCACATCCAGCTCTGAGCTGCTGGGCCATCACATAAATGAGCTGTGCAATTTTTATTCCCGAGTGCTGCGCTCTTCTGACAGTGCTGGAATTGTCTGTTTGGAAACTCGTTTGTTTCTGCCATCCCCCACGTTGGCTTTTAGGGCCTTTGATATATCATTTAATTTCCCTTCTGTAAGAAGGATGGCGCCTTTCACGAGTTTAACACTGCTGCTGGGGATTTTTACAATCTTGTTAGTGAGTTTTATTTCTGAAGATTTGCCCTCAGCTTTGTGAGCCAGTAGAGAATGGGATGTGAGGTGTGAGCCACCTCAAAGCTTGTTGCTAAAAAAAACAGATTAAAGAAATTTAGCTTGATTACTTGAGCTGGTGACACTGAGTAGAGTTTAAAGTATCTCAAAATTTACATTATGATGCTTTAACCATTGCTTTGACTCCTATGGGGTGTTTAGGCTGTTATTTTCCATGCATTGTGTAGGATTGAATGTGGGATTTCCATTCTTTTCTTTCCATTTCAGTGAAAAACCACACAGTGATTTCTGATGGCAGGCTCAGGGAGAAATATTTTGTATTTATGATTTGCTTATCTTATGTTCTGTTATTTTACTGAGAACAGTAGAAAATAGCAGAACATAAGATAAGCAAATCATAATATAAAAATATACTCAAATTCATATTCATTTAGCATATTCATCCTGAAGGGTTAAAAAAATCAAGCAGTTAAGGTTATTTGAAAGGGAAAAAATCATGATGCTCTACATAAGTAAAAGTGTAGAATTAAAAAAGGGGTCTCTACCTCATTTTCTGGGAAACAAACTGTTGCCTTTGAGCTGCATTGTTCAGACTGTTGGTTGGTCAGGGGTCTGTTGAGGCCTGCAGGAAACACTGATTTTCCTTTCTTTCCCAGAAATTGAAGGCTGTCACAATAACAATGGGGGCTGCAGCCATACCTGCATTGAAGTGGAAGACACCTACCAGTGTGAATGTCCCAGGGGACTTGTTCTGTCAGAAGACAACCACACTTGCCAAGGTAGGTCAACAAAATCTCCCCGGCAGCCTCCGTCCGCTGAAGGAATGACTGAAGGAACTATTGTTCTTGTTTTTGCTGTCTTCTCTTAGTCTGTCCTTTGCAGTTGGGTTAATGGAGTTTTGTTAGTAGTGGCAGACCATCCAAAAGTGAGAGCCTGAAGAAGTTTCTGTTCTGTCCATGCAGGAGAACAGCCCCAGGGCCCAGCTTGAGCGCATCTTGCATCATGTTAATTGTAGGGCACTGTTCCCTTACGATTAATACTGCTTAACATCTCCCATTATACTGCTCTGTGCACACCTCTGACAAATTTATGCTGACATGTTAGAACTGACATTCTCCATGCTTCAAAATCTCAGCTAAGGAGGTCCAGTCCCTTCCAAGAACAGGGTTAAAGAGAGAGGCATGTTTTTTTCCAAGTATGCCAATTCCAGTAAGCATTCCTTTGCCTTGAAGCAGGGCACTAGCTTTGATATTAGGTGCTCCTGCTGCCCCTTGGCAAAGTGCCTGGGATAGCATCTAAAAATTGACTGTTGCTTCTGCTGTGTAGAAGCCAGGGCAGCATTATCCTTGGAGAACCTTCCATCTGAACTTTCCACAGGGAGTCTTTCATGCTGAGTCACTTGTGCCTATGGCATGCACATGGAATAAACAAGCTCCCTGGTTTTTGCAAAGATTTCTTTTGCAAATACACCCGGGCTGCCAGCAGTCTGGTGTTGCCTGGTGTGCTCAGAGAACCTTCTGCAGTCTGAGGTGCCACAGAGTGCCCAGACATCAGTCAGAGGGACAGATTCAGGCTTCATGGTGGCCAAAAGGGCAGGTATGCCTCAGACAGGGAGTTGGAATGGTTCTACTTGATGGAATTTCTGCTTTTTAAGCTTTTTAGAAATGCAGCGCTTCTAAGGGTGAGCATTGCCCACTTGGGATCCCCAGCAGTGCTGGTGGGGAGGCAGAGGTGGGGGTTTCCAAGAGCTGTGATCACACTCACTGATTGAAGGTCTGGTTGATGGATGCAGGCCAGAACAGAGGGATGTTTTTCAGTCCTGGGCCCCTGAGGCAACTCCAGCAGGGTTGGAAGTTCTGGATTTTGCAGCCAGGGTTTCTGCAGCTTTTGAGGCTGTTAATGAGAGCAGCAGCACTGCTGGGAGCCAGGTTGGGGCTCAGGATACAGCATCTCATAAAGTGAAATTGCCTGGTCTTTTGCATTCATGAATTTATATCCCCATGCTGTGGCCTGCAATTCTGAGCAGACATGAAACTGTACCACACAATTTTTTATGACACCTAATCAGGTTTATATTGGTTCAATTAACCACGCAGAGCAGGCACAGTAGCCTGAAGCAATTGGATCTGCAGCCTTTCTACCCTCCTCTGCACTGTCTCCACATTCAGAACAAACATTAATAATCTTCCACAGAAATCAGAGTCTAGAGGCTGCAATTTTTCCATAAAGATACTAGGCAGCAAAATACTTGGAATTTTGCAGACCATCCTAGAATTGTGAAGCCCACCCTAGTACCCCACCTCTTCCTGAAGAGCAGGGATGAAATGCTCTTCCCCTCCATCTCCTGCCTGAATTTTTGTGTGGGTAAGCAGGGTTTATGTTTGTAGCAGTGGGTCAGGGCTCCCCAGCATCAGAGAGCCTGTTGTGCTGAGCAGTCTGTGCAGGAAGATAACCTCTGCTCCAAGCAGCAGCACTTTGAAAGGCCAAGGAAGGAGCCAGAGGCTGGAATATGGTGCTACTACCAATGGCAGACAGAGAAATGAGGCTTGGACTCGCCACCGAAGCTTCCTCCCAGGGTCAGGTGCTCAGAGGCATTGGTGCAAAACAGAGTTTAAAGAGGAAATGAGGAGGCTTTCCCAGTTCTCACAGGTGCTCTGAGAAGTATGAGGGTGAAGAACTAAAATGTTTGACTGGCACACACTGTGTGTTTTCCCAAATAGCCACAAGTTGGCTTAAGTCAAGAGGTTTCCTTCACTTGTTTCTGTTTCCAGGTGTTGGAGGGCACACAGCTCCTGCAGCTCCAGAGCACAGGGGAAATGGAGTGCTTTCTTTCTCCCACTGTGTGCCAGTCAAAGATGTGTAAAAACAGAGAGATCCTGAACCAAATCAGTCCTGAACTTTGGAGAACTGCAGTTGGGTAAAAAAAATTCACCCCAGAACGTCACCTTTATAAAAGCAGTACATTTTCTTATTTATCAAGGAGCATTAGAATAGTGAGTCTTTAAATCCAGATGGAGCAAATAATTTCTCCAAAGGATGTTCCTCCCTGTCTGCATTATGCTGTGTTCTCCAAGTCCCTTTGTCTGCTCCTGAGCTGTGTAGTTATTCCCACTTGCCTTTTGCTGCCAGTGGAGGGAAGGTTAAGGTAATTTTTAGTTCTTTAAGCTTCTGTTCTAACCCAGCAGTGTCATTAAGGGAACGTATGGCTTTGGGCACTCTGCATACGTTTTAGTGCATCACTTTGAAATTACCAACTTTTAATCAAAAATCCTCCCTGAAGGTACTCAGAGGCTGTTGCAAATACCTGAGCTAGGACAGGGAAATTTTTAAAGAGGGGTGAAATGCCTGTTTTAGCTGTGTGCCTTATATCAAATATTCAGAATCCTAAATTATATAATTAATGATTGAAATTAAGGGAAGGCAGGTCATAGGAATGTCGAGGACTGGGACTGCAATTAATTTTGGCAAAAATCTGAGGAAACTAGTACATTTGCAAAAAAGTTTTGTTGTGGGATTTTAAAATATAATAAATGTAAATCTTGAAAAAGGTTTATTTTTCTGGTTGAAACCAGAATATATGCCACCAGTATGTTTGTCCTGTCTCCAACTGAACTGAATAATCCCAAGGAATATATATACATAGCAACTACTTTTTTATTGAAGATTATTCTCTCCTCCTTCCTTTTTATTTTGTCCAAGCTCTGTTTTCTCCTGCTTCTTATGTAATGAAATTTTAATTTAAAAAAAATTCACATGGAGGCCTGTATTAAAATTTAAAGGTTGGAAGGAGGTGGAATGAGTGAGCTAATTGGATTTATTTGTCAGAGCTGGGTTTATTGCTTACAAAAATATTATTATGGCATTTTGAGGTGCTTCCATTTTAGCTCGGTATCTGTATGGAATTACTTTGCCTTGTTTCAGCGTGTTCTGGGTTTGATGTAAAATCTGATTAAGGGTCTTAAAAAATGACTTTGCCTGGGGTGTTGTGAATTTGATACCCATATCTGGCAGAGGCTCTTCCCAGGACATCGCAGTGCAAGAGATATCAGCCAAATCTGTGCTGAGTTTTAAGTGAAGCTGGAAAGCACAGCTGAGTTTCTGCTGCAAGTGCAGTGATTGTCTCCATTGTTTTCTGAGGCATTTCTGTGGCTGGAAAATTTGGGGCAGTGGCAGCTCTGGTTTGTGTTGTGTAGATGGGGAATGCGAGACGGGTAGTTAGGTTGCTGTGGCAGGATCATAATCATAAATGCCGTCTATGATTCCCCTTTCTGCCCCCAATTATAACTGGTATAGCCCTTCCCCAGCTCACTGGTAAGTTTGCAATGCAAACTGTAATTCTGGGGACTTCTCTTGCAGTTCCAGTGCTGTGCAAGTCCAGCTCTATCGAGGTGAACATCCCAAAGGACCTGGTTGGAGGCCTGGACCTTTCCCTCATCAACACTTCGTGCAAAGGCGTGTCCAATGGCACTCATGTCAACATCCATTTCTCCCTGAAGTCCTGTGGTACTGTTGTAGATGTATGTATACCTGTTGCCCACTCTCTGGGATTTGGGGATTTGGCTGTGGCTTACTTGAGGAATAAAGCTGATTTAGCTGTATCCTCAGCGCTGTTTCCTGTGCTGCCATGCAGCTGCCCTCAGAGTAGACCTGGGCTGGCATTCCAAAGTCAGAGAGCTTGTTCCAACCCCCTCGAGCAGTGTGTGTCTGACAGCATGGGTGCTGCTTGCTGCTCACCTCCTGCTTCACAAGGGTAGAAGGGACAAGTGCCCTCACTCTCCATCCTCCTGCTGAGACAGATTCTGGTCTCCTGATGATATTTCAAAGGTTAAACTGGCAACTGGTCAGGACCCAGAGGGCTCACCTTAGCAGAGGTGTAGCAGAAGTGTGGTGCATTGCAGCTGACAGCAGACCGAGCTCCTTAGTCGGTCTGTGAGGATGAGCAGCATCATTCTGGTGGTGGGATGTAAATTCACAAGCTAGGCCTTCAGTGGCTGCTCTGAGTGTCAGCCCAGAGAGGTCTCTCTCAGTCATCTCCCCTTTCTTTGCTGCAGGTAATAAATGATAAAATCATTGCCACCAACCTGGTGACTGGCTTGCCCAAGCAGACCCCGGGGAGCAACGGGGACATCATTGTCCGCACCAGCAAGCTGCTGATCCCGGTGACCTGCGAGTTCCCGCGCCGCTACACCATCTCCGAGGGCTACGTGCCCAACCTCAAGAACTCTCCCTTGGAAATCATGAGCCGCAACCAGGGCATCTTCCCCTTCACTCTGGAGATCTTCAAGGACAAAGACTTTGATGAGCCCTACAGGGGTGCTCTTCCCACCCTCAAGCTTCGGGATTCCCTGTACTTTGGGATTGAGCCCTTGGTGCATGTCAGTGGACTGGAGACGCTGGTAGAGAGCTGCTTTGCCACTCCCACCTCCAAAATTGATGAGATCCTGAAGTACTACCTGATTCAAGATGGGTGAGTTCACTGTTCCCTGTCTTGCTGGCAATTTAATGGGAATTGGTGGTGGGGCTGAGTTGTCTGTATGATGCAGGAAACACTATCCCTTCTCCACAGCAGCCTGTCTGCTGTGCTCATAGCAATCACCAGCAGCCATCAAGCTGAAACCACCTGTCCCATCAAAAGTAATTGGGAGAAACAGTGGGAGGCAGTGAAAGGGGTTCCTCCCAGTGCAGCCTTTACAGGGTGTATTTCCCTGTCATTAGCCTTGTGGATAATTGAGTTGGCTCCTGTAAAAAGATTCTCTTTCCAGATATCCTCTCTCTGCCAGCCACAGAGTGCCAAGCCAATGTGCAGAACCCCCAGGGCCATGTGCCGCTGCCAGGCAGCTGCCGCAGCAACTGGAGCAAGTTTCTTAATTTTCTCATAATGGCCTTAATGACAGCACGAGGCAGAAGAGCCCGTTGCCAGTCCTGGTAGGAGCTGTAGGAGAATCCCTTGTTTTGCTCTCCCTGATGCCTGTCAGTGCAATAAACTTAGGGTCTCTCAGTTTGGCTGTAATTTTTTGAGGTGTTTGGGGTTAGTCATCATTCCAGGATATGCTAAAAATAATTTTGTGCAGATCTGTGGGTTCACTGTTGTAGTGGTTTTTTTATCAGAGGTTTGGGGAGCCTTGCTGTGGGCTCATTTGTGGCCCCTGAGATAATCCCTCTTGTCTTCCGACACTGAGTGCTGAAATGACTGTGCCATGCTACAGCATTGCTGTGGAGTGTTTGCATCCAGCTGCTTAACCAGACAGCTCTGAGGAACTGTCATAGCAGTCTGCTGTCCTCTAGGGAGGGAAATCCAGCCAAAGGAATATCTAAGACATATCCAAGAGTTGTACCCTGATAGTCAAGGGACTGTGCTTGTGTAAATCCTGTATGTTGCCTGCCAGACCATTTAATGATGACAACAATCATGTCCTCAGCTTCCAGACAAATCATCCACTGTTACAGCTGCTGATGGCAAGTCCTGAGTGGTTGTCTTGTAGCAAAAAGGTCCTGAAATGTAAAGTACCCAAAAATCCTGTTTTCACTTCCTGCTGACAGAGCATTCAGCATTAGCCTGCTCTCCTTCCATCCTAGACTGCAGTCCTTCTGTGTCCAACATTTCTGGGCTTTATGAGCAGATCTGTAATGGAAAAATTGATTTTATCAACTCCCTGGCTTGGCTGTTCCCATGGACCCTTCACAGAGTCAAGGCCCCAAACATTCATTCATTTCTCCCCATGAGTGAAAATGATGGGATTCAACACAGCAGCCAAAACCTGAGCTGGATAGAGAAGGGAGAAGGCAGGAAATGTCATCTCTTGAATTCACCCCAGCACTGGTTGGAGGATTTATGGCACCAGCAGTCCCTTGGTACCTGCAGAGGGCATTAAAACTTCACTGAAGGGAGAAGTGCTCCACTCTGCAGCCATCACTGCAGGCCCCAGTGTCCCCAGTGATTCAAAATTAAATTAACTGCTAAGTTGTCCCTGTTCCAAACACTTCTGTAAAAACTCAGTTTCCTTCTAGAAATCCAGCTCCAAAAGCCCATGGCAATAAAGATGGGATTTTTGTATCAGTTTATGTAGACCTGCAAGAGTTAACTGCATATTCCAAGGGGAAACACTGTTTAAATTGGAGGGGATGTACCTTGGACTGAAGAATGGGACAATTCCCTCTCCTGCTCTCTTCTCTGTTAATTCCCTGCCTTCTGAAAACAAAATGAAACAAAGGCATTGACCGATGGCACAGCTGATAAATGTTGAAGCTCTCTGGGGCATCTGGAGCAAGGTCATGTCACTGGTGAGGTCAGGAGCTGTGGTTTGGCAGAGCATGAGGTGGTTAAGGTAGTTCCATTTCAAAGTTCATCTTGCTATGCCTCGGGCTGCCCCATTTGTTAGGCTGGGGTGGATATTTTGTTGGACAAGCCTTCCTTTTAACCTTGCAACCCTGAGTAAGAGGGTCAGAGTACAGCTCCCACGGGACTGCCACTCCGCTCCCCAAACCTAAGCACATTATGCACAGGGATAGGGTGATTTTTCCCATATCCTAACCAGGCTCAGCCCTTTTCCTTCCATACCTGGCTCTTCTCACCTCTCCAAAGTGGGCAGCAGGGTCTCTGGGGGTTTCCTAGGAGAGTGGGATATGGTCTGGCCCCACAAATGCAAAAGGACTTGCCCTTGTGACTCATGAGATTTCTGAGCTGGGTTTTGTCTATGTATCTCTGATTCCTTTGTGGTGTTCTTCCACTTTCCCTCTCCCTACCCCCAAACCATTAGGTTTCCTTCCACCAGTGTGGAGAACCTTTGGAGAACCTGGGATTTAGGAGTCAATTTGGGCCAGTGACCAATAATCATCACAGTTTATATGCTTACAGATGAGAACATGCCTGTGAGTCGACTTCATGGCCCTAGAGCTTGGCCACTCACCTATGAAAAGTCTTTAGCTGTCATTCCTTACTATCAGGTGTCTTTTTTAAAAAGGAATTTTACCAGCGTACAGATTCCCAAACATTCCAGTGAAGGCAGAACTGCTCTTTTACAACTGAATCTGTCAAACATCAGCATTGCTGACAATGCCATGCACATTTCCCCTGTAAAGATGGGAGCTGAAGCTTGCTGCAAGAGCAAGACTTTGACCTACACCAGTACCTCTTGTCTCTTCTACCACTGCTTTGTGGGGGTTTTTTTGTTTTGTTTTTTTTTAAATATCTTTCAAAGTCCACATTTTTGGAATTAACTTGCTAGAAAGGACAAGCTGCATTGCAATGCAATTTCACAGCAGCATCAGGGACTCTCAAGATGCCCAAGGCTTTGCAATAATCAGCAGTAATTATTGAGCCACCATAGCTTTTTGTCTGTCAAACTCTAAATAGGCTATAATAGTTTATAAATGCACTGCACCTGGAATGTAACTTGTTATAAAAGCAGCTTATTTTCTTGCAGTTCTGCGACCCGACCTCTTGTACAATCATGCATTGCTAGTGATGGAAAAACTGAAAATACAAATTTTTGGTGTAGTGAATTTGAGCTGTTTGACCAAATCCAGCAGGAAGAAAAATGTTAACAATATAAAGCAAAGTAAACCTGTATTTTTGTTGTTTTCATCATCTGTCATATTTTAGTAATGTGGGTGCAGGCTGCTTCATTTAAAAGCATAATTTATGTGCATATCTATGTGTATGCAGTAAGTGCATAGCACATTCTGTGGTGTATAACACTGCAGGCTGTTGCACAGGAAGGTGAAGTGAGGACAGACTTGCCTGCAGCTTGCTGGCAGTCCCTCTCTGAAGGGACTGGGCCACGTCCTGCCAGCCCTCTGCTGTGCTGAGCTGTTTCTTGTCTGGAGATGCTATTAGCAATGCTGCTGTTTTTCCTCATCATTCCCAACTTTTCTCCTGTGGCCAAAGAGGAAGCAGCAGAGATGGTAGCTGAGCCTGAGAGAACCAATCCCTTCTTTTCTTTCTCTGGTTAAGCAGGCTGGAATGTCTCTTTCTTTTTCCATTTCTGGGAAACCCATTAAAGCCTTATCCCTCTGCTCTCCTCAGCTGCGTTTCTGATGATTCCGTGAAGCAGTACACGTCAAAGGACCATCTTGCCAAGCATTTCCAGGTTCCTGTGTTCAAGTTTGTGGGCAAAGACAACAAGGTAAGCTCAAAACTCAACTCTTAGATATTTCATCAGCTCTGATATGGCTGAAGAGCCTCAGCACCAAGTTGGAAAAGGGTGTGGAATGACTGCTCCAAGGTAGGTGCTGCTGTGCCTGGTCCAGCAGCTGCACCTTACAGGAGCCTGACACAGGTACATCAGGAGAGATTGATAAAAACAACTAAAATTAAAATATGAAGGACAGTTTTGGAACATCAATGCCACAGCAGGCTAAAATGGTTGTTGCTTCCAGGGTGGTCTTGGTGGACCCTTGTTTGCTGGGTGAGAGAACTGTTCTCAGTCACCAGGCATATTTCACAGTGCCCTGCCTTTAAAACAACACAGTTTTTAGTTCAGGATCTCTTCAACCTTGTGTGTTCTCTAGCTCTCGTGAGTGCAGATGCCAGGACTCCAGACAAAAAGCCACCATACTGCTTAATTCAGTGTGAAACCAGGCTGTCTCTCTGGGGCAGAAACTCTGTAGTGGGAGAACGGTGGAAGGATAATGACATTTTCTTAATGCAGATAGCTTTCCTTTCTGTGTTGGAGGAAATTGGATCTTGCAGTCATTATTATGCTCAGCCAACACTGCCTGCTCCAAAAGGTATAAAGCTGCTGCTCCAGCAACTGGAGAGCCCCAGTAGGGTCAAAACAGATGAGATCTAAAATTTAGAAGTTTCCCTTGGCTTTCTGATTACCCCTACTGCCTCCAACCTGCATCCTCCCATCCTGCACAATGGATTCTGCTTTAAACCTCCCCAAGTCTTTGTGACTGCTGCTTGCAGGGATCTTGCTTTGCTCTCCTTGTCATTTACAGGGCAGGGAGCAGCAATCCTGTCACTGCCTTTGCTGTATGAGGAGAAAAGGCAGCTGTCTCCTTGCCTTTTGCATTCCCCCTCTTCCCTCAACTTAGCCTCTCATCACCCTGCATTTCCCTCCTTTTTTCCCTTGGTTTCCTGGCTTTGTTTTCTCAGCTCACTTGAAATTCTGCACGTCTCCATCAATCCTTGCGAGGCTTCACGCATTCTTGACATCTGTGTGAGCTCTTCCAAGCTGATTCCTGCCATTTTCCTCCCTTCATCTGGAGGATCATTTCACGCCTTCCTATTCCCTGTCTCCCCACTCTTGGCTCTGAGCTCTCAGCCGGGCTCTCTGGAGAGGGCACACAAGGCAGCGGGCAGAGTGGCCGTTCTGGCTGCGGATGGCGATGCTGGGCACAGACCGTGTGTGTCACAGGAATGCTGTGGCACTGGCTGTGGCAGCAGTGCCAGTGGTCCCCAGAGCCGTGCACTGACCGTGCTGCTGTGTCCCCACCCAGGAGGTGTTCCTGCACTGCCGCATCCTGGTGTGCGGGGCGCTGGATGAGACCTCGCGCTGCGCCCAGGGCTGCCGGAGACGCGTGCGCAGGTTGGCTGAGCCGTGGCAGGAGGAGCTGGAGAAGGAATCTCACATGGCAAACCACATCCTGACAGGAGGCCCCATCAGAATCGACTTTGATGACTGACACCCACCCTCTGGAACAGCATCCCTGGCCTTCCTTATCACTGCCTCCTGTTGTGGTTGTTTGAGAAATGAGAGGTATTTGTTAAAGCTCCGCTTGAACCTCAGGACTCATTTCCTTAACTCTGTGGTGATTATTTGTGAAGTATTTTGGGCCCATGAGGCAGCCCTTGGAGTGTGACCCGGACTGCAGAACAGTTTGGCTTTATCTGCATTTCTCCCCAACAACCCTTCAGCTGAAGGGACCCTGTTTCTTTGAAGGCTGGAAGTGTTACCCAACTTTGCCTTTTCCCACATCCACCTACAGGCCCCAGGACCGTTTGTCCTTGACTAAACAAATGTTATCCAAGCCCTTCTTGCATCAGACAGTACAAATAGTATCGTAGCTGAGTGTGTTTGCTGTGCAGCTCTGTGAGTGATGCTGAAGCTTTTGGGTGACTGTTAATAAAAGCATGTATAAAATATATCTCATCATGTGTAAGTTCCTTGGAGCAATGCAATTGTCATTACAGGCAGCTAAAGCTCAGAGCTCTCACGGGCACATTTAAATGTGATTTTAAATAGCAAAAGGTATTTAATGAGATTTGATATTTTTAGTGGCTTTTGATAATTGCATGAAATTTAATAGTTTCCTCCTGTATTTAGTGTATCATTATTCTTCTCCCACCACCAAAAATGCCTTTTCTAAGTGCTATAACACCTTGATTGTAAAAGAAACTCCATTAAACATCTATAAACACCCCCCTCCCACGCGTGCTGCTGCCAAGTGTTTGTTTGGAAGCTGTGATGCATAGCCCTGGTTAGAGAGGCCGTGATTCCAGCAAAGGATTAGAGGAATGCACATTAATTATTTACAGCAGTCATTGGTAATGGGGACAGTTCTCAGGACAGGGCTGTCCCCAGCAAGCCTGGTGACAGCAGACACGGCAGTGTTATCTGAGTGGCCATAGCAGGGGACACAGTTACTGGTGATGGTGGTGGCATCATGGTTGTCAGGAATCTTTTGGGCTGTCAAGCTCCTTCTGAGTTAAAAATAATGGATGTGATCAGCTCAGACTCCCCTGGGCTTCACCAAGCTATGTGGTAAAGGATTAGGGATGTGGGGTGGAAGGGAGGAAGCACAGCCAGCAGTAAAGGACAAGGTAGGACAGGCAGGGTTGGAGGATGAGGGGAGGGATCGAATCCTGCCGGTGGCAGTGGCACTGCAGTGCACTCCCAAGGTTTTCTACAAGAAGTTTCTCAGTGTGCAGCTCTGTCCTGCATGGTTGGAGGTCTGCTGGAAGTTCCCAACCTTCATCACCCATGTTCTGCTTTGCTTGGAGCAGCCAAATTGCTGCAAAAGCCAAAATTTGCTGCTGCTTTCAAATGGAAGGGGAATCCATTTGAAGGGACCATTTAGAAGGAAGTCACAAATCACCTCAAACATTTCAACCTATTTCACAGATTTATTTGTTCTGGCAAGTGAGATTCCAGTGAGGAATGAACGTTCAATGGCTGAGAGTTTAACAGTTTTTCTAAATAGGTTCATGGCTGCTTTTCCAATCTTGGAAATACGTGTGCATGTTAGAGTAAACAAAAATATTTCTATGATGGTAAGTAGGTGTAAATGGAAAGACCCTTTTTGTGTGTTGTCTAACCATGTGTGAAAGAAAAAGAAAGAAAAGAGGTTTCTCCTAGGATTGCTGTTCTGCTGATTCACATCTGCATTAGAACAGGGGCAGTTCCCCACTGTCACTTTTTTGTTCAGGAAGCCTCCACTCAATATATTTGTTTTGATAAAACAAGAGCTGGGAAATGAAATTAATTATCTGATGCCTTCTGGAGAATCAACTGCTCTTGTTTTCTTGTTTGTTCATATGAAAGGGATGTGGGGGAGTGATGGAGGGAGAAGTTCCTTTCCTGGCTTATTTCAGTTATTGTGCACATTATTTGGTTCTTCCTGACAAATCCGTGGGAAGCACCTTTTCCACTCTGCAGCTGAAAACAATCCTGCCAATGCACAAAGTCAAGAGGAAGCCAAGGGACGGGCAAAGTGGTGTCTTTGTGTCCAGAGCAGGGTGGAATTGAAGATGACCCAAGGTTCGTGCAGCAACCTGGAGAAGAATCCTGTGATCAGCTACTTCCATGGCTGTACATCACTAGATAGCAGGAGAGGCATGGAAGAGAAGCAGTTTTTAGTTTGGATGCAGTTTTACTGGAGTTCATGCGCTGGTTTGTTCCTACACAGGATTATCTGGTGCTTTGCCGGTGTTGTCACCACCACCACTTGAAGGTTCAAATTTTTCCTTGTAGAGCTGCTGCTGGGGTTTTTCAGATTACCTCAGTGAAAAATGAACTTATTCAGTAGCTGGCCTGCTTGTAGCAGTCTCCAGGGTTTGGGGATGAATGGTGGTCTGAAAGCAGGGAGAAATTATGATTTATGTTAGTGACATTTCCAGCACATCAGTGTCTGGGTGCAGAGATTTTGTTCACAACTCTTTGATTTTCCCCAGTGTGTGTCATCACCTGCCAGCAGTTGCTTGACTTTAATCTGATATCACGTGAACTGTAAAATAAATTGAGGTATTTGCCATCCAGTCGGCTATTGAACATAGATGATACAGCTATTTTAATTTCTTTTTTGTCATTTAATCATAAGAGTGTATTCACATGTAAACTGGCCACAGGCACCATTTCACCAAACAAATACAAAGTTGGGGAAGAGTCTGGAATGAGGATTGTTTCCTTCCCATCCCTAGCCAAGAGTATGTGTTTCTTAGGTGGATAATCCAAGGTTGTCTGTCCAGCCTCGTGCTCTGACAGAGCGGTGAATCTTGGCAATGCAGAATCCCCTCTCCAGTGGCATTAGCCCAGCTAGGTAAAGCTGTCATTACATCTGATCAGTGTTGAAGTCCTCTGTGATGGAAAATATCCCAGTACACCCCATGCAGTCACTTCCATTTTCCTGGTCTGGATACCAGCGGGCTCTTGTTGTTCCAGCCCGCTTGGGGCCAACTGAACGTCTCATTGCTGTTCACTGTAAGGCAAACATGACTGGCAGGAACAGGAATACAGGGCTTAAATAATGTATAGCTCCATGCATACATTTTAAATGCATTTAAACTGGAAGAAAAGCAACCAAGACAGACTCTTTCCACTCTTGTTAAATCACCCTTTTGCAGCCTTAACTTCTCTGTGGCAGATGGAAGAACATAACCATAAATATGTTTGCAGGAGCCGCTGAAATATTTACGTGGCACGGCACGCGCACACCCAATAGCAACTTCCTTCCAACAAGAAACCCAGCTGAAAGCTGTCTGCCAATGTTCTATGGAGGCAAAATGCCATGCACCACTTTAAATTCTGGTTTTGCATGCAACAACAGCTCCCCATAACAGATGGGAGTATTAACCATGTTTTAGAAGGGATGGTGTCTGAAGCTGCTGATAGCAGCCCCACAGAGGAAGCATACAGGTCCTGTCACCTGACAGATAAGCCTCCAGAATTTGGAATATCTCATCCGAGGCCACTGTGAGCCTCCTGTTTCCCTCACGCAAGAGATGGAGGTGGATACCCAGCCATTTTGTGTAAAAAGGGATCCTAAGGGCAAAGCTTTGTTAAATGCTATAGGAGAAAAGTAATTAAATAGATGGGGATGACACTGGCAAAGAAAAGTGGCGTCCTCTCCTGAGACTGGGGAAGCAGGCTGTGATTTCACATCAGATAAATGGTGGGCTTTGGTCCTGAATATCAATTGTACCACAAACAGCTCAAGCCCTTCTCCTTAATTCATGCTTAAGAAATCTCCGGATGTCTTAAATCAGTTTAGGATCCACCAAGTATTTAAATATGCAGGGTTGTCAGGGTGTTTAATGACAGGATGGAAAGTGTCAAGGATGGGTGTGAGCAATGTACTGAAAGCAAATTACCCCTCTTCATTCTGTCACCAGTGGTGCAAAAACATAAATAGCATATCCATGGACTGGGAATTTCACAGGGATGGAGAAACCTCATGCCTTGCACTGCAAATTAGAGAGTTACAGGCTGGGGGGAGGTAACAGTGTGAATTTAAGGTAAGTCCCGTGCTTATAACCAGCACTGCATCCTGTTTGCCTCTCTGGCTCGGTCCATGCAGAGAACTGGCACAGGCTCCTGCCGGCTGGCGGACTTGGAAAGGGGCAGTGGGGCTGTCGAGCCGCATCTGCGGCAGGCACGGCTGCCCTCTGTTCATGGGCTGGCTGCTCTGCCCAGAGGCTGTCGTGCCTTGGCCCGGGTCCCCACCCCGTGCTGGGCCCGAGGGCTGACAGCAGTCACTGTGCTGGAGAGGGGCGCTGGCAGCGGCTCACGGAGAGCGGGCGGCTGCTCTTCCTCACAGTTCATCCCGCTCTTCCTCACAGGTCATCCCGCTCTTCCTCACAGTTCATCCCGCTCTTCCTCGCTGCAAATGCAGGCGCTCCTCTGGCTGTTCATGAAGGGCCGGCAGCCCAGGGTCCAGACAGCGTTGAACACTGTGTCTGCCATGGATTCACAGGCTGTGGAGAAGGACAGGATGGGCAGGTAAGGACAGGTAATCCAGAGTGCCCCAGCCTGAGCCCTGCACCGAGCGCCATGGGGTTTGCAATTGGAAGCGTGGGTTGTTGTCTTTTGTCTCTGAGAACTGCACTTTTATAAACCCTGAGGATTCCTCTTTTCTCCCCAGGGTGGAAACTAATTTCTTTCCCTGCTAAACCCCTCCTTTCTTGCCTCTTTCAGGCCTTACTGGTTGATGGATCATCTGGGGCTCTGCAAACAGCACTGTTTACCAAACAGATTTCCCAGGAGGCCTCTACCTTACTCCTTCTCCTCTCAGCTTTGCCTATAGCCACCATTAACCAACCTTTCTGGGCTTTTTTGGGAGTTATGATGCCAGCTGCCAGCCAGCAGGAAAAATCGTGGAGCAGCTGACTGCCTGACTGCTAGCCCCTCCTCATCCCAACACCCTGAAAGTGCTTGTCAGTAAATAAATAGGTTAATATTAGGTCTTTAGGGATTATTTACTGGCACTAACACCGATTGCTGTATGCATAATGAAGTTGGGAAACTTTGCCTTTGGGACTGTTTTCTCCTATCTCAGCCTCTCCAAACACCTCAGAGCTCCTGTTCCCTTAGGAGGCTGCTCAGTTGGCAGGCACTGGAGAGGCTGTGGTGAGTCAGTGGGAAAACCAAGGCTTTGGATGCCAGATAAGAGCTGGGATGGCTGTGAAGGAGGACTGTGACACGAGCTGCTCAGAGCAGCCTGGAGGACAGGATTTGTAGAGCCGTCAGCAAGGGGAGGATGGCTCAGAGGTTCATTGGTGTTACCTGTGCCTCCTACAGCAGCCAGGACAGAGATGCCAGAGGAATTTGCTGCTGCAAGCAGAGAGCAAGAAGGAACCATATGAAAAAAGTGGCAGGGGAAAATCTGAAGAGATAGGAAGCAGTTGGCTGCGTGAGGATCTGTTGATAAGGGTGACCATGAAAGATTGGCTGTGCTCAGCCTGTAGCACTTATGTCTCAGTCCATGTCTTTGATTTCTCTTGCAGGCCTGGACACTCTTTCCATGCATTTATCTGTGACCAGGTAGGAAGTTATCTGCACTAGTGCTGGTTCAGACTTCCTGTGTGTCCTAATCAGGCTACACCTTAGGAAAACAAATGCATATTTAAGGGTACCTTAGAGCAGGGTGTCAGCAGAGGTTACCAAAAAAAGCTCTTCTCAGACTCACAGACTGAGGCTTTTTAAATTAGGCAAAACCAGGGTGGCACTTCAGCTGCTGGCACATCACTAGAGCTTTGTTAGCACTTCTGAGCCACCCAGAGCTGCCTGCAGCGGCTCAGCCACCACCCAACCTGGCGTGTTCCTGGTGCCATCATCATCTCTGATCTGTGACCAGATCCCTGAGAGCCCTGTCCTTGGCTCTCTCAGTTTTGCTGGCCTCTGGGCACGTACAGCTTTCAGTGTGTGCCTCACTGGCCTGGGAAGGCTTTTTGGTATTCTGTGAAGGTGTTTGAGCTGTCTGGCAGTGCATCCAATTTTTGAAGGAATTGCTTCCAGGGTTGTTTGTGGGGGTTTTTTTTCACAGATTGTAATGTTTTCTAAATGCAAATAACCGTAGGTCTCCAGCCTTGGGACAGAAGTGTGTGGCAGAGGGGGCAGATCACCCACCAGTGACAAGTGCAGGACAGAGATGCTGCTTCCTACTGCAGAGTTTTGCTTCTTTTTGGCAAGGAAAGGGCTCCCTGCCCACACCTTCCCTTCCATGCCACCCTGCCCAGGGAATGTGAGGTGGGAAGCCTACCTTGCACCTTGGAGACGAAGCCCAGGCTGCGCTTGAGGTCGGAGCAGATGGAGTGGAGGCACCAGCGGAACTTGGCGTCGCAGCGGTATTTGTTGGCCCCACAGGTGTCATAACAAATATCCAGCTGGTTACAGCACTTGGTCATAGCAGGGATGCCCAAGTCTAGCTGGGGAAAGAGAGAAGAAGTGTCCCTTGGCTGCGTAGTGGCCTCAGGCTCACACAGCTGTAATGGGGTGAGGTGCTGCAGAGCCCAGAGGGCTCCTTTTCCAGAAGCTATTCCTGATAGCCGGGGTAGCAGGAGGGAATGGGTGCTGCTCCCTCACCATCTAAAGGACAAGAGAGCAGCACTGTGTGTCAGTGGTGAAGGTTCAGTGCAGGCTACATCACATTCTCTCCTTGTCTCTGTGTCCCAGGGAATTAATGTCTGGTAGAGAGGTGGGAAACAGCCCCTCCATGACCATTTTTCTAGTTTCTATTTGTCAGACCTCATCAGAGAGCTCCATGTCCTTCCCAACGGTGGCAAAGGCCCCTTTTCTGTTTCCTCTTTTTCCCACAACCTGACAAGGTCCTGCTTTTTGGCCTAATAAACATGCCATAGGTATTTTAATGCCTTGTTTCACCAAGATACGCTTGATGCCAAGGACAAACACAGCGTGGTCAGGGAAGTTCTGCTTCCTGTCAGCTTAGCTAATAACCCTGGGGGTAATGGGGCAGAAGGCCTGTCTCCTGGAGAGACTGGACTTGTTAGCTTCTTATAAATTATTCCTCTTTGCCCCCTTCCTCATGTAAAATTTAGGAGATGAATTGTTCCTTCATTGCACTCGTGATTCCCTGGGTACAGAGGCGCCACAGAAATGCCCACAAGGTTTGCAGTGATAATAGAGTTTCAGGAATTAAACCTAACATGAAAAATGGGCTGCAAAGAGAGAGGTTGTCAGAGTAGGAATCTGCCTAATTACTGCAGACTTCATGGGCAGCAATAATGCATGAGCTAAATAGGAATCCCTGCTCTGAG
The DNA here is from genome assembly GCA_013399915.1 of Illadopsis cleaveri. Classification (NCBI taxonomy): domain Eukaryota; kingdom Metazoa; phylum Chordata; class Aves; order Passeriformes; family Timaliidae; genus Illadopsis; species Illadopsis cleaveri. The sequence continues at coordinate 129,612 of VXBB01010690.1, forward strand.
AGCCTCCTCGGGAAGCTTTCCCTGGTGACTCCAATATCATTAATTGCCCTTAAGATAACGAGTGGGTGCAGTATTAAACCCTGTGGGTTCAATTCAGTGCTTGGCAGAGGCAACAAGTGTGGGAAGAGGTGAAGGGGCAGGTGTGGAGGATGCACTCAGGTGTTGCTGTGTGCACATGGGTTATTATCACTGAGCTGCCCAGCACAGCCCAGCCTTTTCCTTGCCCAGAATTATGAGCTGGTGATGTGCTGAGAGAGCTGCATCCTTTGGGAATGGTGGGTGGGACAGAACATACACTTTCAGGTACCTTGAGCCCCAGAAAATGGGAGCTACAGCCATTGGGTTCTTGGGGTTTGTAGTGAGGCCGTGGCATAGGAGCCTTCCCTAGGAAAGAAAAGACAAGGCAAATGTTAGGAAAGCTGATCTTCCCGAGACTAGGTCCAAAAAGCAAGTAGTGACAGGCAGCTCCCTGTTGGTCTGCATCCCCAAACACTACTGGTTACACTGCTAGCTTAGCAAGAGGCTTTCTTTCTATCCTCAGTTCATTCTTGGACTGTTGGTGTGCTGTGGGTCTCCCCCAAACTGTGCCAGGCCTTGCATGTCTGCAGAGAACTGGCAGGTCTCTTGGTGCAGGACCTTGCTCTGAGCAGGTCTTCTTGGTGCATTTTATGCCCATGGTGATGCACTGCCACGTTTTGCAAATCATTTTTATTCCTTTAATCTCTGCACCTTCCTCAGTCTGCTTCTTAATATGCATAAAGGAGCAAGAACTTTCTCTCTGAATAATTATTTACCCAATGTAGGAAGAGTCCAGCTAGCAGCCAGTTCTAGCAGTACCTTCAGCAGCTTTTTAATCTAATTTTTGCAGGGGAGCCTGTTCAGTGCCCACACACTCTCTGGGGGAAGAACCTTTTCCTGATATCCAACCTAACCCTGCTCTGACACAGCTCCAGCCATTCCCTGGGTCCTGTCCCTGCTCTGGGAAAACATAAACTGTGTGAATGCTCCAACAAAAACGTGTGAGCTGAGCCTTCTGAAGCCCATTGCATCAAGGGTTAAGTTTCTACTTCCCTGAGCATGGCTAGAGAATTTATATAGACATAAAATGGATCTAATTCAGCCCCTCAAGGCAGGGTTGGGTTCTTTTAAATTCCATTTCCACTTCTTGCTTCTTGTCAGCACCAGGAATTATTTAAGACGCTTTCCCCATTTTTCTACTGAGGTACCTGAAATGCCAGTGGTTAATTCAACCATAAATCTGCTGTGCCCTTGGGAATGCCTTACAGCCAAAAAACCTCAGAGAGACTTATGTAGGAGTGTTCCCAGCACCTCTCAATTAAACTTTGCCAGAGCTGTTTTGTTTAAAGAACAGATTTGCTACCAATAAATAACAAACTGAAATCCTGTCCAGCTGTGAGATGCCAACAGGCAATTTTCCCCTTCCAAAAGAGCCTTGTTGGTTTTTTGGAAGGGGATGGGGACTGGGACTCAGAATTCGAATGTTCCTGAACTGATGCAGGAGGGAGAAGAAAGTTCAAAATCCACTGTGGGTTTTGCAGGATGGAGTCAAATTTGAGTGACTTGCTTGTAATATTAATTGTAAATTTTGTTCCTGCAGCACACTGACAGTTAATGGGATAAGATGGCAAGTCTGAGTAGGAGTGAGACTTTTTGGGGATGTGTAGATCATAGAATTATAGAATGGCTTGGGTTGGATGGGACCTTTAAGATCATCCAGTTCTACTTGCATTATCCAGGTCCCAGCCAAAGATAGCTGTAAATCCTCAATTAAGCCAAAGTCAAAGCTATTATAATGTTTTAGAAAGCTATCCTGGGGGAAAAAAGCCCCTCACGTAAGGATTGTGCTGATCCACAAAACATCAGACTGCCTTCAGGATAAGTTCTTGTAGGAAACCTGTCCCCTCCCCTCTGCAAAACAAGCTTTAAAACTTCTAAAGTGCCCCTTTGTACTCTTTCTCAGCTAGGTCAAGTCCAAGACACCACAATTAACCTCTCTCCCACATCTTGTTTTCTAGTTAACAGGAAAACAAAAGCAAAACAGGAATATCAGGCGTTCCTGAGCATCAACTCAGTGCTCCTGTTATCATTTATTGCTTGCCCATCCTTACAGACAAGAAGATAGATTTCAGGCCACTGCCATGTTGGCACAGCCCTAGAACTGAAGTTGAGTTTCCCTGATGTATTTTAATACCCCCGGGGTGTTGTAGCTGTTCCAACAGGCTGGAAAGCAGCCAGCTGGCTGAACAGCTGCTGGCCATGCAGGAGGTCTCAGGCACAGCAGTGCTGGGATACTGGCAGGGGGAGACGAGTGTATTTTTGGGTGAATGAATAGTCTCAGGGCCCCTTGCAGTTTTGGGTGGTCCATTGTTGTTTGTGTGCCCCAGGCAGGCAGGCTTTAAGCAGAGGTGCCTGCACATGCCCAGCCTTTTATGCCCTGTTGGAGGCTCTTTTCCCACAGCCTGGAGGTGCCCCCTCATCTTAAGCCCTTCAGGACCAAATGCTGAGCAAAGCAGTGAAGTCAGCCGTGCCTGGCCAGGAGGAAGCTACAAGGGCTTCACTCCCAGCTCAGGCTGTTTGTTTCCCCTGAGATGCCCAGTGAGACTTTGTAAGCAGGAAGATATTTGCCAGTAAATGCTAGTGTAACCCTAATGTCCTGCTTTAAGGGAGTAATCCATCAAGCTGGATGTTTTCAGACCTCAGTAGCTGCTGAAAAATCAGGAGAGTCTTACAGCAGCTGGAACAGCCAAGTGCCATGTGCTCAGCTGAAGATGGATGTGGCAATTACAGGTGAGTCCTGACCTTTACCATGGCAAAATAAGCTATTATTGGTATCTCTTGACTGAAATGAAAGTAAGTAGAAGGAATAATTTTTCCTTTATGCCTGGGAAAAAAACAATCAGGCCCTGATTGAGCACAAAGATGGTTTGTGTTCATTCTTCTGGGCAAGGACTGGATCTCACTGGTTTGGGACCATCCCAGCATCCTCTCCACTCACAGTTTGCAATGTCTGTGCCAGAGATTAGCAAGGTCAAATGGTCCTGCAAGGGTCCAGCAAGGCCCTTGGAGCCACATGGGCAGCATTTCAGGAGTTTCCTCCTTCAGGCAGTGATTAATGAGCTGTTCAGCAGAGGATGAGAACTGAGCTAACGATGTGCTGGTTTTCCTTTCTAGGTAAAACACTGTTCCAGTGAGATGCAGGGTGCTCCTGAGGTGTGAGCAGGGATTTGTGCTGCTCTCTGTCACAAAGACAGGCAGGGAGAGCCCTCTGGATGTGTCCAAAAGCAGTAGCTTCTGCACAATTTGGTGAGTCCTGAGGCTCCCTGAAACCAGCTCTGAATATCAGCACTACCTCAGGCACACTGCAGTCCCAGCCATGTTTTTTCCCACTGCCAGGGGTTTCAGTCTCTACATTAAGGAAGGCAGGTCCCTTTCTGCTCTGAATTTGGGGCATGATATGGACCTTTAGGAGGTTGTCACACACATGGCCTGGGGCTGCCACACGGTGAGCATGGCACAAGGCTGCCTGTGGTGGGGGGTCCGGGGGGCCACCTCCTCCAGGCACTGGGGACACACATGGCCCTCCTGAGCTGCCGCAGAGAGGCCTGAGGGACCCCCAGGCTGAGGGACCAGGGCGACTGTGGGGCTGTGTTCATGGGCTGAGGTGCCTGGCTCCCTCCATCCCATGGGGCTGAGGTTCCTGGCTTGCTGCTCCATGTTTGTTCTCAGTGTGGGGCCTGGGGAGCAGAGCTGGCAGGAGAGGGAGGACAAATATATACACATTAGATGGCCATCAGGAAAAGGTTTTTCACCCAGAGGGTGGTTGAGCACCGCAAGCACTTCCAGGCTCATCAGAGCGGTGGTCCTATGGCTACCAGAGCTCCAGGACTGGACATTTGCAGGCACAGGGTGTGATTCCTGGGTTGTCCTGTACAGGACCAGGAGTTGGACTGAATGATCCTGATGGGTCCCTTCCAACTCAGCCTGTTCTCTGATTCTGTGGCATTGTTTACAAAACAAAACAAAAAACTCAGCAACTTTCAGACTGATTTTAACCTCCTTATGGCCCCTCTGCCCCTGGGAGGGAGCTGAGGTCCCAGCCCTGCAGATCTCTCTGTCCCAGTGCCCTGGCTGCTGGCCTGGGAAGAGCAGGAGGTCCATGGGATCCATGTAGACTGAGACAGGGTCAGTGGGGTCTCCCCAAAGCATCAAATCTATCTGTGAAAAACAATGCTTTGGGGAGGAGAGGGGTTGTAATCCTTCTGTGCTCACAAGCATCTTTCCCAGGTGGTCACTAGGGGTGTGGGGTGAAGCTGTGGGGAAAGGGGCTGACAGGCAGTTGTGGATGGACAGGCTGAGCTGACAGGACAAGATGTTGCTGTGGGACAGTTGTAGGAGGCTGAGGAGAGGATACAGTCTGTGGGGAAAACTCCTGGCTGGTTCCTAAGCAGGTTTTTTCCACGGGTACCCTGGTGATGGCCAGTGCTCTCTGTGCCCCTGTCACCCCACAGACCTGCAGCTCTGTGCACCCCGTCCCCTGCCTTGCCCTCCCTGAGATGTCACCCCTTTCATCCTGCCCCCAGGACAAACCAAACTATTCCTTTTTGGTAAATCACTCTGAAGTCCAAAGCAAGCAGGAGCACTAAAGGTTCCTCCCGGTGACGTGTGGTTTGTCCCCGTTATCTCTGCTCCTCCAGCCCGCGGCACTGGCCAGCTCACAACTGCTGAATAAGGACGCTCCCAAGGTTGCTGAGATTAGAGCCGCTGGCTCAGCCTCCCCTCCCTGTCCTCTCCCAGGCTGTGGGCAGCTGGACAGCCCGGGTAGCTGTGTGCCCTTCCAGGGACAGAAGAGAAGGAGAAGGAAAGAGGGGAAAGGGCGACGAGAGAGCAGCCAGCAGCAGTGAGGTTCACTTACCATATCGACATCGGTACTGACAGACTCCATTTTTCCCCCCAAGCAGTTCCAAGAAGGAGTCGAAGTAGCTGTTCACCGTTTCAAAGCCGCCCCGGATGGTGTCGATGCCCCAGTCGGAATAGGATGACTCTGCCTGGGGATGCTGGTGGCCGGTGCTGTCGGGCGCCGTCTCCTCGCTGCACCGCCCCAAGCGCAGGGTCAGGCACAGAAGCGCTGCCCGCAGCAGCAGCCACATGCTGCACTCCCGATGCCTGAGCCCCCGGGCAGGCCGAGGGGCAGGAGCGGCGGGGATGAGCTGCTGTGTGCGGGAGGCTGTGGCACCCCTCTGCCTGGACTTTAAACGCTGCCCAGGGAGCCGGCGGGAGGTCACCGCAGCCGGGGTGCAAAGTACAGCGCCGAGATACGGAGCGAGTTCAGCTCCCAGAGCTGAGAGTTTGCACAATCCCGCTGGGACAGGCTCGGTCCCTGCGGCACCAGGGCTGCAGCTCCCCAGGAGGGACCTCTCCCCACAGGGCACTGCATGGGCCACCTCACCCCTTTCCCAGCTTGCTGGCAGATGAAGAGTATCTCTCTGTCCAAAATTTCTGCTGCTCAGGCAGGCTGAGGAGCACCCCTTGCCTTTTCCCTAGGCCTCCTGGGCACATGAAGGGGTGGGATGAGACCTTCAGGCAGCCTAGCTGCTGGCTATGTTGCTCCTAGCAAATCCCATGGGCCCACGGAGCCTCGAAGGGGTTGATCCAGGGGCTTGGAGTAGTTTGGGGTTACAAACACTGCATTCAGGGTAATTCCTTGGCATCACCTCCAGTTCCAGGATCAGTGTGGTAGGTGAGTACTTGCCTTTCATGTGCACTGAAGGCTGATGTTACAGGGCTGGTTGTTACAGCTCCTTTAATTTACATTAAACATGTAGCACAGGTGACCCAGGAAGAAAGGTTGGCACTGAAACCTGAGCCAGGGAATGGGTTGTGGGGCAGCTGCAGGTCCTGGCTCTGGAGTGGGACAGGCCTGCCAGGACCCAGGGGCCTGCTCAGCTGGTGGAGGGTTCGAAGTTGCTCATTAAAAAGAAAGCAAGCAAATAAACACAAAGAGCAAAAGACAAAGCAAACTGCTCACAAAGAATAGAGAAGGGAACTGCTGTGGGAAGATTCTGGCTGCTCTTAGAACGCTTTTCAGATGTGCCACAGCACTGCCTCTCAGCAAGAGCTGGGCTGCAGGCATTTCAAATCCATGCCAAACACAAATGCAAATTTTGGCATTTTATTGTTTTGCAGGAGATTCAGCCCCGCTGGGTTGCTGCTTCTGAAGGGCCAGAGCTCCATGGCACTGCCTGTGTCTCTGCACACGTCTCTGAGTGATGAGCTCCAGACACAGGATGAGGAGGAACCACAGCCAAGTCGTGCTTTCTTAGATGGGTAAGTCACAGAAGTGGGGATGGGAGCAAACAAGCTGGTTAGTCCCTCTCCTGTGAAATGGTGTGGAGCCAGAGGCAGCTGCTGCCTGCTTGTTCCATCTGTTCTGAGTCCCATGGCTGGCAGGGCTGAGGTATGGGTGAGGGGACATTTAGGAGGTCCCAGGAGAACCTCAAACCAGCTTTGCCTTTGGGGAGATAAACCTAGATGCAGAGAACACTGGGAAAGGGAGGTTGGCAGCTTGGGAATCAGCAAATCCCTGCCTCGAGTAAGCCTTTTGTGACATCTGTGTCACTCCTGGCACACAGCAGAGGGGATGCTGGGGAAGTGAGGACTTCCCTGCAGGAGCACTGGAGAGCTGCTGTTCAGACCATGCTGGGGACTGCTCTGTCAGTCGTGGGTGGAAATGGTCCCTGGAATTTGTTGTCAGGGAGCTCCAGTGTAAATTGGATTCAAGAGTCCCATGCTGTGTCTTGCAGTGAGTGGAGCCTTTGGTGTCTCTGTTGGTTCAATCCCTGCCCTGAGTGACACTCCAGTTTGCAGTCCCACTGCTCCCAGCCTTGGCCAACAGCCTGGCAGAAATTAATAGAAAAAAGAGCAAACCAGCTATTTGGGGATAGCTTGGAAATGTGTAAGAGCCTCTGGGTGTCTGTGTGTGGTGTCCTTGCTTTTATGTAGAGCCTTTTAGGGTTGTTCTGGAGGCAATTCCAGAACACAGCTCTCTTTGTCATCCCTCGGTCCCTGGTGACTGATCCATGTGCTGCTGAAGGCAAAGAGAGAGGGAAAAATGCTGGCAGGACTGCAGAGAAGGCAAACCACAGGGAATGGGGCATGAGCAGGACATGCAGCCTGGAGCGGGTGGCTCTGGAGCCCGGGCCGTTTGCAAAATCAGCTGGAATTAGGAAAGCCAAACAGGGCAGGGAGGGAGCAGCTGGCAGAGAGCAGAGCCTGGGTAAAGAGGAGTCAGACTTTCCTGTTAGTTTGTCACTGGTCCCAAAGCAAAGGTTTGTGAATAAAAAGCAGTTTCACTGCTTTTCTAAAACGTGGCAGCCCTTTTGCCCTGCCCCAGGGATGAGCCACTCTTCCTTCCTTCCGTTTCCTTCTTTTCCTCCCCGAGCCAGTCTCTTGAGAGCTTTTCAGTCCAGCTGCAAATAGCTTGGTTGCACCCCGACTTCAAGATCTGAAGACCAGGAAAAATGTAGGATTGGGTAAAAGTAACCTCCAGCTTTCCCTCGGGGAGTGGCTCAGCAGCTGCAGCAGAGGAACTTCCCGACTGTGCATGTGCACAGTGGGACCCTGCAGGTTCTGTGGCCTCACTTTGACCCACTGCAGTTACAAAACCCCCTTCCCTGGGCCAGCTTTTCTCTCTATGAAGATTTAAAGGGTGCAAATGCTTTTTGCCACGGTGGTGAACTCTGACAACTGGTTTCTGAACCTGGTGCTGACCTCGGGATAGGCAGCTCCTGACTGCGTGCATTCATTTCTGCCTCCGTAATGCTTAAATATAGAGCAGCCGCGGGCCTGGTGAGTCACACATTCCCAGCGACACTGTCAGGCTGCTGGCAGCGTTCCTGCATGGGGAGGGAGAGGTGACTACACCCGTCCTGTCCTGTCCTGTCCTGCCGCCGGGCGCTCCTGTGTCCGCCACGCCTGTGGGAATGAGCCTTATCCCAGCTGGAGCTGGAAAAACCCTCTTGGCTCGGTATGGGGAGCCAAGCTCCAGCTCCTGTGGTGCATTCCTCCTTCCGAGCACACTCCGTAGGTCGTGGCTGTGCCAGGATCCTTCCCGCGGCACTCTGCTGGGGAGGACGTGGGATTGAGGGGCTGAGCTCCTTTTCCATCGGCTGTGGCTGGCTCAGGGTCGGTGTTTAGCAGGGGGAAGAGGCAGCTGGTGGTTCGGGTTAGTGGGTGATCCGTGGCTGCTCCGAAGCCCGGCTGGGGAGCCGGATGAGTCACTGATTATGGGAAGGAGAACTGCGGGTCGATGGTGAAATACCGAGTCCCTCCGAGCCAGGTCAGAGTCCGGCAGCCGGGGGAGGGTGGGCGGGGGTGGTTAAAGCCCCCCTCCCTGATGGGGGCCGAACTGACGTGTGTGGGCAGCTCCAGCCTCTCTGGGAGTCCCTGTGCAGCCTTGTCCTTCCCCCAGCTGCAGGAGAGGGTTCTGCCCCTGTGCTTAGATGAGACCCCACCTGCAGAGCTGCCCCAGCCCTGGGGCCCAGCACAGGAGGGACCTGGAGCTGCTGCAGAGAGGCCAGGGGAGGCTCCAGGATGAGCAGAGGGATGGAGCAGCTCTGCTGGGAGGAAAGGCTGGGAGAGCTGGGATTGTTCANGCTCTGCTGGGAGGAAAGGCTGGGAGGGCTGGGGGTGTTCAGCCTAGAAAAGAGAAAACTGCACAGACCTCAGAGCCCTTCCAATGCCTAAAGGGGCTCCATGTGAGCTGGAGAGGGACTTTGGACAAGAGTCTGGAGTGACAGGACAAGGGAGAAAGGCACCAAAGTGACAGAGGGCAGGGATAGATGGGATATTGGAAAGAAATTCTATATTGTGAGGATGGGCAGGCCCTGGCACAGGTTGCCCAGAGGAGCTGTGGCTGCCCCTGGATCCCTGGAAGTTTTCAAGGCCAGGTCGGACAAGGCCTGGGATAGTGGAATGTGTCTGCCCATGGCAGGGACTGGAACTAGATGAGTTTTAAGTACCTTCCAACCCAACCCATTCTGGGATTCTATGATCCTGTCAGACCCTTTCCTTTCTCTCCATCTTATCCTGCCCTGTGACATTCACAGGCCTTTTTCCCTATCTCTGACCTTACCCTGCCTTTTCAGCTGCAGCTGCCGTGGTCCTTACCCTTGCTGGTTTGCTCCCATGGTGGTGACCCCCATGCAGGTGCAGCTGTGCCAGAAAAGCCCCAGGGACCTGGGTAGGATGGTGGGAAGTCACTGGTTGGGGTGGGACAGGGCTGATCCAGAGCCCTTCCCTTCCTCCAAGGCCCGTCTTGGCAGGGGCAGGGCAGCAGCTCAGCAGCACAGGGTGGCTGGGGATGGAANACCCCCTCCCTGATGGGGGCCGAACTGACGTGTGTGGGCAGCTCCAGCCTCTCTGGGAGTCCCTGTGCAGCCTTGTCCTTCCCCCAGCTGCAGGAGAGGGTTCTGCCCCTGTGCTTAGATGAGACCCCACCTGCAGAGCTGCCCCAGCCCTNCCTGTCAGACCCTTTCCTTTCTCTCCATCTTATCCTGCCCTGTGACATTCACAGGCCTTTTTCCCTATCTCTGACCTTACCCTGCCTTTTCAGCTGCAGCTGCCGTGGTCCTTACCCTTGCTGGTTTGCTCCCATGGTGGTGACCCCCATGCAGGTGCAGCTGTGCCAGAAAAGCCCCAGGGACCTGGGTAGGATGGTGGGAAGTCACTGGTTGGGGTGGGACAGGGCTGATCCAGAGCCCTTCCCTTCCTCCAAGGCCCGTCTTGGCAGGGGCAGGGCAGCAGCTCAGCAGCACAGGGTGGCTGGGGATGGAACCCCATCCATCACCTTTCCAAAACAGAAGTGCTGGTGCACTTTAGGCTTATTTCCTGTGCCACAGCTGCCAAGTGTGTGATCACATCAGCTGTGGGGGGCAGTTCCCTACCTGCAAGCCAAGTGCTCCATCGGCAGTGCACGGCTCCCTGCCACAGGCAAAAGGATCAGGGCCTCTCACCAGCCCTTGCTGTGCTTTTTGCAGGTTCCTGATGACAGGAATTAAGCACAAACTCCACTGCTCTGCAGGGTGAAGCCCAGGAATGGCTGTGGCGTACAAACCCCAAAGGTTTTGGTCATGGAAGAGGTCAGCCTGACCGTCCCACATGTGAGTTTATTGTGCTGTTGGACACTCTGGTGCTTTCTTCCCCTCCCTAGAACCATTCGAGGTTAAGTTTGACCTTCTGGCTTCACAAAATTGATTTGTCACCCCTGGAAGAGCACCCTCAGCAGGTGACCCTGCTTTCAGCCCAGCTTTATCTGCCCTCCCCTCCTGCAGTCCTTTATTGCTGTGTGTTCCCAGTGGAGACACGAAGTTTAGTGTTGAACAGGAATTAGGGGTAGGAGCAGCTCCTGCAGCTGCCCAGTGACATGGTGAAGGGAAACAGAGGAGCTTGTTTTCCTCAAATGGTGATAAAACTCTGTGATCAGATTTACAGTAGCCACATACGAGGAGAGTTGGATGTGGAGGATTTCTCACTGCTAATGGCAGTGGCTTTTATTTTAAGCCTGTTCACTTTTTTTTTTTTAACATTAAAAATTTTATTACAAAAAAAATGTAACAGTAAGGCAGTTTCTCAGTTGTCAGTCACTGTGAGCCCAGACAGTTTTCAAACATGTTTAATACAAAACTAGATTCACACAGGAGCCACACTGGGGATCCAAAAGCCCTCTGAGAAATGATGGGATAAGGCAGAAGCAGCAGCACCAGTGTAATCCCTTACACAGTCAGCATTGGATGCATGGACACCACTGCAGTGGAGGGAAATAGAGATTGTCTGCAGTTTAAAAATCTAAGCCAACCCTGTTGTCATAATCTGAAACATTCCTGATGTGCCTCAGCAGACTTGCGATTTAATTTTGAGAGATTTTTTTTTTCCATTAACCAAATAAAATTCTCTGCTGTCAAAAGTAGAAAATTCTTTCCTGAAGAATTTCTGTGAGTGGTTCACTGCTTTAAAGTCGTGCACCAGAACATTTGTACTCCCCAAGGAATGCCTGAGACTGATGCTGTTTAACACTGGAAGTACTCACTGGTATTGAGGTGAGGGAGAGAACTGCTGAGCAAAATTCCCCAACTCTGGCTTTTTTCCATGCTTTGGTGATTGTTGAACAGAGATGGGACAGTAGGAGCAAATGCAGGTGTTTTCCACACCTATTCCTGATGGCAATAAAGGGATTTTGCTTTGTGCTCCTTTACTAGGTAGGATTGGCTTCCCTATGAGCATTTATGGATGTCCCAAAGGCAGGATTCCCAACACCACACTGTTCATTGTACCCTTTTACTTGCAGGGATGTGGTGGGAGGTACCTGCAGCCATGGTTACCTTTTTGGAGCTTAACAAACTAAGAGATAGAAAAGAGAAAACCATGGATAGGAAGAGAGAGGGATGAAGAAGTGAGAAAACTTAGGTAGGCACAAATCTTACGGGTTTGGGGTTTTTTAAATTATTACAATTTAGTGCTCAAAGATCAGCTCTGCTAATGCAGTTCTGGGGTGAATTTATTTAGATCAGCTGCTGCTCTTGGTAAAGGAGCAGTACAGATGTGAGGTGGGACTGTGCAGACTTTGTGTTCTCACATTATGGATGGACCTTGTTCTCCAGCTGCCAAAAGCCAGGCAAATTCAGGAAGTTGCAGGGCTAAGGAGGGGCAGTTCTGTGGGTCCCACTGCTACCAGGCTCAGTAAAAATTTAACAATTATTTTCCAGCAAAGACCTTTTAAAGTGTCTTCTGAAAGTATGCAGTTCCTTGAACTATAGTACCTTAAACTGTATTCCCAGTAATCCAGAGGTATTTCTAGCACATTTAACAATAGGTTTTGTACGTTTTGGCTCAACTGTCAAGATTTTTATTGAGGCAGAAAATCCAATTAATCAAAATTGGAATTTTTCCCTTGGTGAAGACTTCAGGCTTGACCCCTAAATCAGTAAAACCATCATCATCCAGAAAATTGGACTGTTTAGGTAGAGGCGGGTGCAGCTTCCTTTGATTTCTGTCCTCATGCTAGTGAGCTATTTGGATATTTTGCTCAAAAATCCTGCTGTGGAAGGGAAAGGGTTCAGGAAAGTAAGCCTGCATCTAAAAAAGGTTCAGGACTATAAATAGGGTGAGTTTCTCCTGAAACCTTGACAGCTGGAAGGAGGATGAGGGTGGGGAGCATTCTGTGAGGACTCTGTGTTACAGCACCTGAAGTCTCAAAACCAATTTGAAATTCCAGTGTCCCAAGGCACGACAATTTTGATTAATGAAGATGGGAACATCCCTGTCCCTGCTGCCTGTGGAGCAGAGGGAAGAGCTGGCTGCCAGGACAGAACAAAAGCAGCATTTGTTCGTGTGGACAAACATTGCAGAAGAGGAGGGAAGATGGGCTGTGGGTGTTCCCAGGCTGCTCTGATGCTGTGGAAGCATCCTGACGCTGCCTGTGGAACTGCTGGCTCACGTGGTCAAGATTAAGAGCCAAATTCTCCACCCAGACTGAGAAGGAAGACAAGTTTAAAAAGTGGGGCTTTTGTGGAAGTGGAAAACCAGGCAAAAACATGCCAATAACCTGTTGTCCAGAGAAAAAAAAAACAAAGCATGCCTGCAGTGGTGAGGCACTCTAGGAAAGCAAAGAGTCAAGTGTCTGGGAATTGAGAAATGGGAATGGGTTTGATTCAGCATTCCTTAGAAGGGAGCCCTTCCAGTCAATCATCCTGCCCTAAAGCCTGGCAGGTGTGAGGAGGACTCCCGACAACCCCTGGCTGCCCACACTGCTCAGAGGGATGATGGTGACAGGAACACCACACACAACACCACTGTAAGTTGTGGCCCTCGTCTGTATTTGTCCTTTTTTTTTTTTTTTCCAGTAACACTTGTCAACCTTGGTATTTTCTGCTGATAAACCTTGGGGGGGATTTGGAGGGAACCAAAAGCACGTTTGTCCTGTCCACAGCTGGCACAGCGGCGGTGAACCTGTAGTGGAGTGTTTGTTAGTTGTAAACTGGCAGGTGTGTGCATGTCCCACACACTGAGGACTCAGGAGCCCGGGCTGCTCATTCCTGCTCCGATAACGTGCACGGCCGGCGGAACTCCTGCCCCCGCTCGTGGAGCCACTTATTGGAGACTGCAAAGACACAAAGGTGTTGGGTCACTGCACGTGCTCAGCTCCTTTCTACTGAAGCTAAATAGGCTCTAGGCCAGCTAAAGCACAGGACTGTTTAATTTTATAAAGGGTTTTAATCACAGATTGGTTTGAGTTGGAAGGGGTCTTAAAAGACTCTCTCATTCCGACCCCACTGCCGTGTACAAATGTGTGAAGTTGGTGTAATATAAAACCCAACCAACCAAACAACAAACCAACCAAATAAAAAAGTCTTCCAGTTTGGGAAGGTTTGGAAAACCTTCCATGGCTGCAAAGCCACAAAAACTCCAAAAGCAGATACAATATTAATTTCCTTTATACATGTAATGAAATATGCTGCTATATAGAATAAATTTAACATATTGAGAGATAGGAAGTAGATAAAGTAAATTAAATAGATTTCTTTACAAAGAACATAATTTCTGAAGTCCAAAGGAAAAATAAAGCCAAGCCATCCCCCCCAGCAGAGCCCAGACTTGGGTCAGAGGCAGGTACTCACCCCATTTATTTCCCACTAGCACTGGGCAGGCGGCGTGCCGCGTGCTGTAATCGCCTTCTCCGCTCGGGAAGAGATTGTACCAGAACACAGCTGTTCCCTGGGGATGGCAGGAACACTCAGCCCTTTGCTCTGTACAACACACACCTCCACACCCACTGACCAAAGGATATGGCAAAGGTAGGTGCATTTGTGTTTCAGATTCTCCTTTTAAACTGAAGGCTCTTTTCCACATTCTGTCCTTTGTTTCCTTAGGAATAAGTCTCCTTTGACTTATTGTATGTCTATACATTTGGCTCTTACTTTTTTTTTAAATCCTAAGCAAGTTTCATTCAACTCCTGACCCGTTTAAGAAGCCAAGATTATTTACTAAAGCTGAGCAGCAGGCCAGCAAAGGCAAACTTTGCTTGAAGGAAAAAACTGACAGGAGAATTTCCCACAGATGCCTCAAGACTAAATCAACTCACAGATTTGAGTATTTTGAAGATGTGTTTTGGAGTATTTAAATGTTTTGCATTTGCATCCACACATGGAATATCGGGGCCCTTGGAATCACTAGCACAGCTCCAGTTGCTGCACTTAAGGAAGGTCATAGCACTGTTATGACAGCACAGAGGTGCTTACAATTATTTTAAAGGTTCATTTTAAAGCTCTGTTTGGTGCCTGTTCTGTTTGGGTAGGTGGGGAGGAGAGGTTTTATCTGCTGGATCAATCTTGCTCACCTTTCTTGGCCAAACGCTGGCTCCCACTTCAGGGAAGACCGTGGCTCCCCCTGCTGACACATCACTCATCTGAACAGGTGGGGAAGGACAGGTGAGCTCAAGATGATAAAATCTAACCTTTTAGTAAAAGTGAAGTTTAATTTTGATGTAAATCCCTTAAGAAGGCCAAACCCCCTCTGTTCCCAGTGCAGTTCCAGCCTTGTCCCTCCCACTTGAGTGTTAAGGTGGTGAACTTGCTGTAAATACTGATGCAGATACAAAAATAAACAGGCAGGCAAATAATTTAAGCTAATGCTCAATTTTGGGGGGAAAATCCTCCTTAAGACACATGGAAGAACTGCAAAATCTGGGTAAGAAGACCACCCCCCATAAACATGACCCCAAAGTTAGTGGCTGCTTCACTTGCAAGTCCCTTCAGTAAAAAGAATGAAAGAAAAGCAGAATCACATCATTCCATGGTATAGAATATGCAGTGACAGATGGCAGAAATGTATCACTTACATAAAACAACCAAGTAGCAATTCTGTTGCCTGTTCCCAATTCCTTAAAAGCATCTGGCTCATCTTTCTGTGAACAAAAGCAGGCAAAATTCCATCAGCATTTCATTTTGGTTGCTGAGAGCAGCCAATGACACAGAGCTGCTGAGCCAGCAGCACACAACAGACTCATGCAGAAGAATTAATCCAACCCCTCGATTTGGAAGGAGGGGAGGAATGTAATAGGAGTGAATGTATTAATTTAAATACACCAGGCACTTTGAAATTCTGTAGGAGAGGGAGGGAGGGCATTAAGCCCAGATGTCTAATGGGTAAGAACAACTGTGCTGTCTGAGGCTGAGTCTATAAATCCTCCTCACAGCAAACTGAATTATTTAATTACACTCATCCCCCTTGTCCTTGGCAGCAGCCAGGGCAGCTCTGGGTCCCAGGGTCAGCTGGAACACCTCCCTGCCACGCTCCCCTTTGGATTCCAGCTGGGAAGCAGGAAGCCTCAGTGACAAACCAGGCAACTCAGAGGTGTTCAGCACTCAACTTACAGGCATAAAGCCCATTTTGATACCAACTTCTGTCACACATCTCTTTTTAAACCCACCCGCTGTGACCACAATTTGTGTGCACTGAAATTCCAGCAATTGTTACTCTAGGAAACACCCCCAGTGTTTCCAAACAAAACCTGTTCATCAGTTGCAATGCCTTGGAGCAGGTGCTTACAGAGCAGAGATCCTGATTCAGAGTTGGTGGCTGGGATTGGCAGGGTTAAGGTTAATCTGAAGGGGTTAAACCACACAGAACTATGCCCAGTAAATAACCAACTGAATTCCAGCAGTCTGCAATTTAAGCTGGACTGAAACAGGTGGGGAATTTAAATCCAATTTAAAAATTAAGGACAGTGAGATAAGACTTTTTCCAGTTGTCAGGAGTCTGCTGGCACTCAGCCCACAGGTAGTAACCTCCACAGGTTCAGCTGGTGGTTTAGAGGGCTTTCTCCAGGGACATGGATTAGGAAAGTGGAAGAGCTACAAAATTTGTAAGGCATTGAAGAACAGAGAGTGTGCCCCAGCCCAGAGGCCCAGGCTTCACCAGGTCTAGCTCTCCTCCAGCTCTTTACTTGCCCGTGCAAAGTCAAAGTGGGGCTCATACTGTCCTCCCACTCCATAATTTGCCACCTGAAAAAGAGAAACACAGCGCTTGTGAAGAAGAAAGAGGTGAAGACAAAACAGGACTTACCCTTCCAAAATCAAAATGAGGCTCATACTGGCCTCCTACGCCGTAGTTGGCTACCTACAGTGGAAGGAGAAGCACAGGATCTAGTAAATCAGTCTTTATCCAGGCAAGACTCTGACTGTCAGCTACAACCTTTGCAGAGATGAAGTTTAAACACCAAGCCCCAGGAAATGTAAAGCCTCTGCCAGCAACAGGAGCACATCCAAGACTGGCACTGCAGGATGCAGCATGCTCCAGGTAAGGACTCTGGTGCTTCCCAGGGCAGAAAAGCATTTTTCTTCTACAGAAAACTTTTCAACCTCTCTTCAAAACAGTGTCATGGTGCCTTTACATCAAATTTAAACCAGTTTTTGGCCTGAATTCAACTGTGTCAATAAAGAGGGTTCCCTGTTGTTCTTGCCAATTGGTTATTAAAAAATAACCTCAATTTTCCACCAGATCCTTGGCCGTTTTATCACCAGGACCCTTGACAGAGTGGCAAGGAGGTTTCAGAAGAACTTTGTGGGTGTCCTGCTTTCTAGGTACTCATGCTCTGCTCACAGTCAGGGAAAGCAGCTGCTCATTTAAAGGCCTCAGGCAAATAAACAAAAGCATTTCTAAACTTCAATTTACTCAAGTTACACATCCAGCCAGTGCTTCCCACATCCCAGGGACACCAGACACACTGGTGGCCTTCCCTGAGTACCAGTCAAGCTAAACTTTTAACTGCCTCCAACAGCAGCAAAGTTTGACCCTGTGGCCATGAAACTCAGTTTGTCTAAATAAAAAAGAATTATGCATCCAGAGTTTCAGTTATCACTGTTTCCTTTCAGCCCCAAAAAGCCACTTCCCACTGAACAGCTGCTCTGCAAAGACAACTTTTTTCCCCTCTGTGAATAAATAAGTTTCTGTGGCCACCCCACCTGAGCAAGCACAAGCCATCCACCCACTGAGGTGAGGTGCTGAACTGGTGACTGGCACCCAGCAGCAAAGCCCTGCTGCCACTTACCTGCAGCTCCTCTGCTGTGGAGACATCCAGCCCCGTGAGGTCCTGGATCCTGGTGTTGATGCGGGACACCACCGGGCTCTCGTACCCCGAGAGCCACGCGCTGGGGAGGGGACAGTTAGTGACAGTGACAGCAGCAGGCAGCACTGCAGCAACACTTGGAGGGACTTGCAATGGGACATTCATTTCTAGGACTTCTCAAGGATTTGGTACCCGGACTAGAAGTGTTACAAACCCCTGAATTTAATGAACACATTTCCTAGAAAGACCAGTTCAGCAGTGGTTTAAGGGAGTTCTGTAATCAAGGGCCTGAATTCCCACCTGGGCTGAAGGAAGTGTTACAAACAGTGCTTCAAGCTGTTTTTTAAACCAGGCACACACAGTTTTGCTCTTACCCCACTCCCAACAGCTCATTCATCCCCTGGGGTGATGGATCTTGAAGCAAGATTTGGGACAGGAACAGGTGAATTACTGCATTTGCCTGTGTAGCTGGAACTTGGCTCCCCTAAATGTCACACACTTCCAGGCCAGCACTCTGGGAGCTGCCCTTTCTCATCACTTACCCCTGCAGTGCTACTAAAAATCATTCTGAAAACAATCAAATACTGCAATAAACTGAACAACTGCTGTCAGAACAGCCTATTACAAATCTGGTGTTTAGCACATGCTTCAGGTACACAATGATTTTCAAATGAGAGAAAACCCAAACTAACCCCGTTCCTTCTTTTATTTTTTTTTAATGTGGAAGGTCAGCCTCAGTTCCAAAGGCATCTTTCAAAATGTTTGCCTCCTGCTGTGCATTAGAGTTTTTCTGCATCTGCTCACCTGATGCCTGTTTCTGTTGCTGCTTTACTCATCCCATGCCAGCCACTACACCTTCATTTTACCCTGGCAGCCCACTGCACTAATATGGATAATAATATTGATTATTTGGGGGCTCGTTTTCCCCCTTTTCTTTTTTTTGGCAGGAAAATGGAGACAGCTATTTCTACCTTTTTTTTCCCCCCCCCTAGCAGCTGACTCAGCTTTTGGGCTCAGCAGTGCTTCCTGCTGGACAGAAATCCCTGTGCCCAGAGCCCAGCTGGAAACTATAATCAGCAGCATCCATGTATTTTTACTCAAATCAACCTTCACATCTATACTAAATGAAGTTTTTCTTTGATTTGTATTTTAAAAATGCATAAGTCCCCAAATACTTTGCCTGGGAGGAACAGTAGCATGACACATGACACAAGGCACTGACACAGGTTACAGAATCTCTACGAGCATTTTTTTAAATGACAAATGAACTATGAGATAAAAGAAACCAGATTTCTCAGGACAGACATGCACAAACACATCCCCAGAGCCATCCACTGCTGAACACTTGTTAGTACAAGGAGATGTTACAACACAGCCTGCTTTTGAGTTCATGTGGCAGAAGAATGCTAAGACATGGAAATGAAGCATTTACCAAATAAAAATCCCCAAAGCAGCCATGCTACACAGCCACAGTGACCAGGTAATGCTCACAAGCAGCCCTAACCTCACATTTAAGGCACAAGAATAGCCCCAACACAGCCAGCAGCTTCAGTGTAGGCCCTCTTTGCCTCTGTCCAGTCTGCTAATAAAGGAAAAAAAAAACCAAAGAAAACAACGCAAAGAAAGAAAACCCCAGGCATTCTTGCTCTGGTGGTTATTTAGAGTGGCAATGACTGCTTCACCAGGGAGAGCACGGCAGCCTTTCAGGAAGGGGAGTACTGTATGTATTTAGAAACAAAAATTAACTGCCTCAACATACAAAGAAAGCCTATGAAAGGTGGAGGAACAGGGAATTGAAACCATATTCCAAGTGCCAGCCTGTCTGCTGGGTGCTGAGCAAAACCACAGGGAGGCCTGGAGTGATGCAGAGTTACAGGGGGATTTAACCCTGGATGTGTCATGGAAGCTGCATCTATGGCTTTGCCTGGCCACAGAATATTCCAGCTGTCCCACATTCCCTCCTCTGCTGCTGTCCCAGCTTGGTCCCTTGCTGATAAAAGTCTCTGCCTCATTCAAAACAACTTCTTAACACAAAGTTGGCTTTTTTCCTGCCCCCATCAAAAAAAAAGAGAAAGACTTCCTTGACCAGTGGTGCAGGAGATGCACCATTAACAGCCTTAAACACGCTTAGCAGTTTGTTTTCTTTTAATATTTACATACTTCCAGGTTCATTGCATTCTGTCCTATTTTTGACCAGCTGCCACCACAGAGTCCACGATGGGCCCTAACAAAAAAAGGGACAATTCCTGGGCAGCCACAGGCAGGGCAGATCAAGATACCACTGATTTAGTTACAGAAGGATTTGGTATTTCCTTAATAACCACAACACAACCCTCCAGTTCCCTGACCACACAAGTCTGGTGTTTTGCTGACCCACTTGGCTTTGTAAAAAGCCATCCCTCAGCTGTTATAAAAAATTTCATGCTTCCATTAGTGTGTTGAATTTACACTGGAGGGGCTTTTAACACCTTTTACATGCATTACAAAGAGTCGGGAATAATCATATTGACTCATGGAATCAAGAAATGGCTTGGTTGGGAGAGACCTTAAAGCTCATCCCATTCCCCCCCCTGCCATGGGCAGGGACACCTTCCACCATCCCAGGCTGCTCCAAGCCTCATCCAGCCTGGCTTTGGACACTGTCAGGGATGAGGCAGCCACAAAATGTCCCATATTCCTCCCTCTTATAATTCTGCATGAGGCACCTTAAGAGATTTATAATGGCATGATGCTTCTTCACAGAAATAATTTAAAGACTAAGCAGTACATTAAGGAAAAACTAGAGAATTCTCTGGAGCTACTGAACACACAAGAGTGTATCTCCCCCAAGATCTCATCTCCTCAGCTGCACTGGTCAGTCCAGGAGAAGACATTACATCCCAACACTACTTCTGTAAGTCACTGGCCACAGAATACTAGCATTTGTGTTAAAGAGCCTTCTAAGCCACACTTGGTGTGCAGAAAAGTACCAGCAGAGACACAACAGGGAGTGAGGAAAAGCCCAGCCTGGTATTTCTGAAATGGAAACTTTTACCATTACATTCTGCAAGCTCTGTCTGCCTGCTGGGAGGAGAGAGAAGGGGGGAAAGGCAGTTTTTCTCTGTAAAAGCAGTGTGAGAGTGGGTGGGTTTATCCTGGTGCTGCACACACAGCTCCCTGGTGCTGGCAAGGTGCCCCCCTTCACAGAGCTGCCACGTCCCACCTAGGGAACAGTAGCTCTCTCAGAGTCAGGAATGCTGTAATTTAGGAGGGCATGTGCTGGGAAGGAATGTTTGGAGGGGGAAAGCAGTCATTTATTAAAGAAATGAAGTGAGCATTTTTTGGTTTTCAGGAGCAATGATTCATCTGGAATCCGAACCGGCTCCAGCAGCTCCAAGGGAAAGATGTTTCTGGCCGTGCAGGAGAGCAGCAGGAACAGCACAGGCCCTCTGGGGGTGGCTTCTGCCTCCTACTTCAGATTTAGGTGTCAAGTTCTCTTGGAAAGTCCATACCCACCCTGCAAATCCACACATGGAGGAAAGCAAGGGGAAGCAGGAGAAGGGCAGTCCTGCTCCACCCCTCAAGGCTATTCCTACCCTCAAAAAATGGCCTTCCCCAACTTCTTGGATGTGTCTCTACAATTTTAATTCCAGTTTCCAGTGAGGTACTGAATTAAACTTAGGTCAGTAAAATGTGATTTAATTCTGAGAGTTCCTTGGGTACATTGGAAGGAAGTCCCACAGTGAAACATTTTTGAGCACCAAACCTTATGAAAAATTTAAGGGTCTCATTACCCAGGCTCTATCCTGTTTTTTTAATTGGCCTTTAATGCTGGGTGGTGCCTTGTACTATTTTTTCTGACTGCGGCATCTGCACTACCTCAGGGAATAACACTTCCTACTAATGAAAAATCACAACTCAAAATAAAAAGTTCTTGCACTAAACCTCATCTATTTAAATAGGGACCAATTATGCATCCCAATTTCCATCAGTAATCTGGTCATCTTCTCCAATTCCCATCATCAGCACATCAAGTTTGACACAAGGGGGATGTTTAGATGGATGAAGGAGTCTCCTCAGTAAATACTCCAGAGCTGTCTGGCCCAGAGGACAAACCCCACAAGTGAATAAATTAAGCCTTCCAAATAAGCAGTGACAAGTAACCAAGATGGATAAGACATGGACAGACTTGAACATTAAAAGCAAAAATAAAAATTAAATGCAACACATGTCCAACAGGAAGATGAATGTTCCTGAAGTCCCTCTGTGGGGCAGTTCTAAGGAGCAAATGTGTAAGAGCTTCCCAGACAATTTCCAGAGGATTCCCACCACCTGCATGTGCCAATGAGCACAAAGACCCACATGCTGCAGAGGTGTGAGGCATAAAAAAAAAATGTTTTCAACTTGCCACTGGAGTGTCCTTAAGGACCTCGCCTCCAGTGGTTTTCCAGTTTTCCTGAGACCCATCATCATTCCAGAATCAATCACCTTCCTGTGATCCCATATTTGGAAGCACTTTTACCTTTCTGAAGAAATTCAGAGCTAAATAAAAGCCCTTCAGCTCTAGGCCATTCCAAGTTCAGGAGTTTGTTCAAAGCAGATGGAAGAACACTGGGTTCCTATTTGAGCAGCAACTACGTTCCATCATTCCAACATGGAAATCCCTTAAAATCATCACCTGGCTCTAATGGGCAGTGCTCCCAGGAATCCCAGCAACTCCTAGCTCTAAGCAAGTGTGGACACTGGAGGTGAGGAGCAGAGGTGAGCCAGGGAGGTGCCCCATTGCACTGGGTGCCAGCAGAGCCCCACATTTAGTACGTTAGTTGCAGCACACAAGCCATGCTCAGCCAGAGAGGTCACTTCCACCTTGGAATGCCACCACTGACAACCAATCTCTACTTCAGCAGACCCCGTGCTTTGTTAGATGACAGCTCAGCTTGCTTAGCCCACTCTCTTTGAAAGAAAGGCTGAAGAATAAGGAAAGTTACACAAAACCCTCGCCCACGTTCAGCGCTGAAGCAGCACAGCCCCAGGACACACTTCCTCGGACAAGGAATCCCTTCCCCTTACCTCTTAGAGACTCTGTAATGTGCTGTGGTCAGTTTCCCAGTCTCAGGGTCATGAACAGTAGCACGGCTCAGCTACAAAAAGAGAAAGGACAAGGCTTACCCACCTCGCCTTGGCTGCTTTTTGGCCAAGCCCCAGGTGTGTGAAAGGGTTCCGATTGGTCCGGATGCGATGCTCGCATATTAGCAATGGTTGGTTGGAAGGGCAACACAAGCTGCAGCTGCCATGTCCAAATCACAACAAATTGGTTGGAATAATTTGGTTAGATTGTCCTTTCACTTTTTTCCTCCCTTTATTATTTTTCCTTTTTCTTTTTTTTTTTGGTTTAAAATCAAGACTTTCTACAAGTAATTTATGATGCTGAGTTTCCCAGACAATTCCTCCTCACCCAGAAGTTGTAACTCCTCCCAGAATTTTGGCTCAGTGCTGATGGCCTGTGCAGCCAATCTTTAATTACCATGGCTAAAACCAGGGGAGGGCAAGCAGGGGCAGGTGGTTTCTTTCAGATCCAGCCGATTTTGGAAAGCACTGGCTGAATTTAGCACTTGTAGTACTTAATGGACAAGCTGAAAAGAACCAGGAGCCCAGTGGAAGCGAGCCTGTGTTTTGCCAGGTTTGTGTCAGGCAGGAGGTAAAGGAGCCCAGCTGGGAGTGTGGGATTATCCTGGACAAGGAGATGTGTGTCTGTCTGTGTGCACAGCAAGGATCTGAAGCATTTCTTACACCCCTTAAGGCACTCCAAGGTCTGCTACATTTTCCAAAGAAAGGGAGAACAATTCTTGGTTGTGAGAAGAGCAAGGGGAGAGATTTGAAACAAAAAACCAGATTTTAATGAAGGTTTTGTGGCATCTTGTATTTCTCACACTGACTGCAGAGACTCGCTTGAAAAAACAGACTTGCGAAGGCGACCAAAAAGGAAAGAACAAATCAAAACACGCCCCCAGAACTTCCAGCTGAAGGAAAAGACTGAGAAACTCAGCAGTAACAGCCTGTTACAGATCTGCACGGAATCACAAGGTAGACTACAAGGTGTCTCTTCAGCCCACCTCGTTTCCTCAGAATGAGCAGGACGTACACACTCATTACAGGCCCAAAACCTCTGGCATAGAGCTCTCTTACCTTTTGCTAATTCTGTAATGTGCCGTCTCCAAGGCTCCCGTTATGGGGTTTGAAATGGTGGCTCGCCTCAGCTGTGAAGCGAACCATCAGAAGTTGCATTACAAGCACAATCTGCATCCCAGCAATCCGACCATTCAGAAGCCTGGGGACGGGGACAACGCCACCGAGCCGCCACCGCCCCGGCACCGCCGCCCTGCTCTGGCTGCCACCGAGGCTGCAGGGCCAGGGGAACGAGGGGGAGGCTCCAGCTTCACTAAAAGAAAGCTTTCTTGTTTGGGTTTTTTTCTTTTTAAGGTTTTCCACGAGTCCTGTTTCGGTGTCTGTAGCAAGAACAGTTGTTCTGAATAAAGCAAACCACAGCAGCTTGGATTTCTGTAGTAATGAAATGCTCTGGGAGCAGCACAGTGGTTGTGACATGTGGACAAGTGGTGCTTTGTTACACTGTCCTGCCCCTGGATGAGGAGTTTGACAGGTAAATTGAATCCAGGCAGCACCATAAGCCAAAGGTGAATAAACCATTCCTTTTTGGTCCCTCCTGTACCAAAAGCAGCACTGAGCTCCTCTGAGCTCTCACAAACTTCTGCATCACCCATGGTCACTTTCACACAGAGTGGGAACTCCTAGCTCAAGGCTTTCCTTTCCCTCTGCTGTGCTCCATTTACTTCATGCCTTCCCATCTGTGTTAATATTCCAACTCAGAACCTCATGTGTGAGAACCAACCTTTAACTTGGTTCATGTACTACCAGACACTCTCCATCACTTACAACTGGAAAGGCTGAGATGCAGAGCCTGAATTTTGCAATAGGCACAATGTCATGCCAACTCCCAAACAATCAGAAGCATTTCTCTACTGTTAAAATAAACTAAACAAGCCAAGGCCTCTCTCTCCATACCTACTGACAAGAAAAGATACTGGGAGGTCCCAGTCTGCTGCCTCTCCTCTCCTCCCATGCAGACACATTAAAAAACAAGGCACAAGCTACAATTCCAGTGAGACTCCAAAGGTGAATAATGAGGCTTCATCCTGCCAGCACGGCAGAAGGCTGGGCACAGAGCAGCTAGCACTGTCTCTTCCCAGAGGATGGCAGCATCCCCAGCAGCAGGAAGGAGGAGATGACCTTTAGGTCTCCAAGAACACAATCTTTTTGCTGCTGAGCTGTGCAAGGCCTCAGCCACAGGGAATATGGGAGCAGTAACTGCATACAGATGCTCCTGCCTTAAAGGTCTCCAAGTCTTTGCCGTGAGCAGAGTGTTTGACAGGAAAACAGCAACCTCAGAGCTTACAGCCACACATTTGCAGTTTTCTACTCTGTAACATAGTGGTCTGGCCACATTCCACAGGTGTGGAATGCATCACACTGGAGCAAAGGAGCTCCAACACCTCCAGACCAGCAATGGGGGCTGAGATTTTCAGCCCTGCAGCAAAGCTGCCTGGCAGGGCAGCAGGAGGAGATGCCTCATGGGTATGTGGAGGGAAGAGCTTACACTTCAGAGCAGTATCTCTGAACAGAAAACTCAGAACAGAATCACAGAATCACTGAGGTTGGAGAAGACCCCCAAGATAATCAAGTCCAACCTCTGATCAATCCCCACTTGGCCACCCAGCCCAGAGCACTGAGTGCCACGTCCAGTCCTTCTTTGGACACCTCCATGGATGGTGACCCTGTCACCTCCCTGTGCAGGCCCTGCTAATGCCTGACAAACTCTTCAGTGAAGAAATTCTTCCCAATGTCCAACACCTCAGGCTTCAGGGAGCTTTAAGATTCCCTTCAGGCTCCCTGGTAGGCCAAGGACAGCCTCACTGCCCAGGTGCCCATGTATAACCACAGCTGCTCTATCCTGCAGCAGGCCAAGCTCCTCCTGCACTGAATGCTCTTATTCCCCTGATCTCCATCTGCTCAGCTCATTCTGGACAAAAGGCCATTTAGGCCAAAAGCAAAGAAAAAAAGCAGGAAAAAACCATTTCTATGAGTTTAAGTCTTATTTTAGAATTGATGGAAAAATACGTTAATTTAACTAACTACATCTCCAATGTGCATTTGTAGATGTGGAGTTGCACCAACTGGATACAGAAGGCAACTCCATCAGTTTGCAGTTTGCCTTGGACACTCCTGTTTCCTCAGACAGTGGAGCTGCCCTGGATTATTCCTCACTGAGAAACAAGAACCTTTGCTCTAGTGTCTGAAACAGAGTTGATGAGCCACGACTGTCAATAAGAAGGCAAAATCCAGCAACTATGTCCTGCCTTCTCTTAAAGCTCTTTCATCTGCAGGCAGCTTCTAAGCCTGGAGACAGAAGCCAGTCTTATACCAAAATGGACAACACAACCATTCCTTTCTTGTCTGTACAATAAGGTGCCATTCCAGGACCAGAGGAATGGCTGCCCTTTCCCTTCCAGACTTAAAAAGGAAAAAAAAAAACAAAGGCAGAAAACCAAACACAAGTCAGGAATACTCCAGTACACCCTTGCTGCTGTATGTTTGTTTTCTGTTGGATAACCTTCTCCTCCTCATCTGAAATTGTGTCTGCTGGAAGAGCCTGATGATCCTGCACTGCTGTGACCTGGCTCCAGTCATCACAGAGAATTCCCAGCTTTTCCCAATCTCCTCCTTGGGGTGTCACCAAGAGTTGCAAGGTGAGGCAAGCAAGGTGTGAGCGCACTGCACACACCCCGTGCTCCAGAGGAGACACACAGGCACATTCACACCGTGGAATTTCAGATTCCAAAGGCAAGGAAGCGTGAGGCATTTACCCTGGGCTTGGCCAGCTCCTTCACGGTCTCGATCTCTTCGTCAGAGATGATGTCCAGGAAACGAACGATCCGAGGCTTGTCCCACTCGTCCTCCTGCTTGACAGGGCCCAGGATGTATCTGGGATTCCTGTTCCCGTCGTAGTAGCGGCAGAAGAGCCGCTTTTGTCTCCGGGGAGTCTGGAAGGGAGGCAGAGCAAGGGGGAGTCAGAATTCCCACGGGACCTTGAGATCTCCAAGGTCAGAACACAGCCTGGGCACACAAACAATTCACTCTCCCCACCTCATTATGTGACAGGTTAAAGAGATGATTCCAGTTTGAGAAGTCAGTGCTGTCTGCACAGTAATGCTGCTGTGCAATACTTCAACAACCATTACTCTACACAACCCTACTAAGATGATTTTATCGCTAAAAAAACCACCCCTATTGAATTCTGTCTGTAACTCCGGACTTCCAGCATCCTTATTCAATTAATTACACTGATGGAGCACATCCAAGACAGCCAGCAGTGCCTGGGGCAGCATTATTTTCTGTCTACTGAACAGGCTGAAACAGGGAAGAAATCCAACACACGATCCTCAACTCTGCACACTCATCCAGCTGCTCTAACAACTTCCTTGCTTGCACACCACACACAAATTCCTGACATTATTTGGTTTCAAACATTTGAGAACAGTCTACTCCACTTTACCATTTTGAGCCCCTCCCCACGGCACAGCATTTCGTACTTCCTTCTCTCAGGCAGGTAATCCTTTTTCTTAACCTCAGTTTCCTTCTCCTGCTGCTCTTCTGAATCCGTGCTGGACTTGTTTGCTTCTTTTTCTTTAGCTACGATGTATTCAAAGTATTTCATGTTCCCGTTTGCTCTTTGATGTTCGGGATCTATGGACAGAGACACAGACAGGGATCACTGGCAGGTTTCCAGCCCCTGAGGAATCATCCAGAAGTGGTTATTTACAGAAAGCAAAAGGAAACAGATGCACGCCACTGCTTCTCCAACCCTTACTGCACACGGGGGTCCCAGCACTGAGGAAGAGGTTTGGCCATTCCAGCTCATCTCACTAGAGAGGGAGAGACAAGGGAATGGGACAGGGAGAGAGCTGGGACAGTATGACTGGCTGTAAACCTGAAAACTCTCTGGTGGCATTTAAGATTCTGGGTGACAAAGCTTTTTAACTTACAGAATTAGCTTCAGTTCTTTAATAAGAGGCTCTCAGCAGCTTTTGCTATGTTAGGCTTAGAACTGGGCTTCCTGGAGCATCCCTTACACAGTCAGTGGAGGATTTACAGAAGAATAAATGCTTCATTTTTCCTGAAACAGACTCTTATCTCACTGTCCTGTATTCTGTATTTCTTGTTTTTACAAGTCTTTCATCTTCAGCATGCTGGATTTGTATTTAAATCATCTGCAGAGATTTCAGTATCACCAATTTAGTTTCAATTTCATTAATTTTGGTTTTGCCTCTACCAGAGGGGAAGCAATCTCAACCCAGGAAAGCAAAATGCAGGGAGGGAATCAGATTTCAGACACGTAAAGGGATAGAAGCCAACAGTGTTGGGAGGCAGAAAACCCTTCAGTACAAAGGAGCAAATCCCCACCTAAAATGTAAAAAACAGACTTTACAAATGCATATACAAGTCAGATTGCAGGCAAGCCTGCTCTCCCCAGGCAGAGCTGTGTCCCTGTGGCCCATACCCAGCTCCAGGAGGCGCCTGGTGAGTGCCATGGCCTTGGCCAGGTCCCCCTGCTGATACACAGCATAGCTCAGGTAGTCCAGGATGTAGACTTTGTCTGCAGAGGACACTTCCCCCTCATCCAGCTGCTTCAGGGCTTGCTCCATCCACAGCTCTGTGTGGTAGTAGTCAGCCTCCGTGTAGGCAATCTTCCCCAGCTCAAAGCAATCTTCAGCTGTTAGAAAGGATTTGTGCTTCACACCTGGGTATTCAGAACAAAACAGAGTTTTACACAGGGTTCCAGACCGCTCCTCCGAGAAACATTTGAGTTATTTCTCATTCCTCACAGCAGGGTTTGATTTCTGTTCTCCCACAGCTCCCTTCTGCAGTAGCTGTCTGCTGAAGTCTCTAAAGCCTGTAAATCCTTGGCACACAAGCACTCAGATGCATTTCCATTGCCAGAATACCAGCAAACAGCTAAATGTCTCTACCACTAGTGAAAAATCAAATTAAACAAACCTTCCTTCCCTCCTCAAAACCCTAACCACTTCCAGCAAGAGCAAAAAAAAGCAAAATTTGTAGTTTCAGAACTCTGTTTTGAAGGACATCACATTATCACTTTCAAAATGTTACTGAACCACAAGTTGTTAGTGACAACTTGGTGGGGGAGGAAAAGGAAAACATCAGGGAGTAAATTCCCAGCTGCTTGGGATTTTTTCAAGTCAGTCATTTTTAGAAACATTTTAAGTGACCTCTGAAATCAGGATTAAAGCACTAGTAGGAAAATTACAGATTCCTATTTTTGCCTGTGGAAATACAGGCCCTATGAAAAACCAGATTTCATCTTGTAAAAGGGAAACCAGTAAAGGTTTGTAAAGTAAAGGTTTTGTAAAAGGACCTGCCAGTGTTACAGCTAAAATTACACCACTGATTACATCTTAATCCATTCTGAGTTTCTAGCAGCAGCTCTGCAGTGCTCAAAGAGAGCAGCTGTTCATTCCTGCTCCCTCACCAAACACCTTGTGCCCATCCTGTGATGGGCAGCAACTGCAGCTTCCTCAGCCTGAATCTGCAAACTCTCCAAGGACAGACTGGCAGATCACAGGCTACTTCAAAGATTTGGCAGTAGCTGAGATTCTGGACCCAAAGAAATTCCCTGGGAATGAAGAAAAGAAGCATAAACAAGTGACCACATGGGAAGTTCCCCTCTGGAGCTCTCCAGAGTCCAAGGTATTCTCTTTTATCCTCCAGAACTCCCAGGTTCTGCCATTACACTTCACTGCACACAGTCTGGACAGCTCATTGCTTCAAAAGCAGCAGAACTTCCCTTTGTATTCCTGTGTTGTTTGGAGAAAACAGCAAAAAGCTGCTCACTACATTAGAAAGAATCTGTAGGTCCTTGAGCAGGTCTTGAACCAAACCCAAAGCAAGGTTATACATCATAACACATAAAGCCAATTAGCCTTAATTTTATTAGGCATCTGACCACAATGAGCACTTGCAAAAACACAGATGGATTGTACAGAGCTGATTTCTTGCCAGTTGGCACAGGATTATTTTTGAACAGAGGAAACAAGGAAGACGCAGCAGAGAAAGTTTTCTGACCAAAAAAAAGCAGCTGTGTCTTCTCCTGCACAAAGCAACCTATTAAAGATCAGCTCAGGCAATACCACACAGGCTCAAGTCTGTGTATGCATCATCTTTGGCTCTTCAGTTTACACAATCCCTGAAGTTTAAGCTCAAAGGAACTTGTTAAAATGCATTAAGTTGTGCATAAAACGAGGCATCTACCAGTGCAACACAAGGAAAAACCTCCACCCAGGCAAGATTCTATTGCTATTGATTTTTATTAAAAACTATTGACACTAGACTATCTTACCATAACCAGAAGATGCAGATTTCAATCCCCCAAAACCCCACTTTTTCTATTAATTCTAGCCAGCTCAAACCCCTTCCTAATGTTACCTTCAGGCTGAGCAGTTAAACGAGGTGGAACACAACAAATGATTTGTAACCAGGACGTTTAGGAAATGCAAATAACAGCCATGGAAGGCTCTCACCTGGCAAGTTCCCTCTTGAGAGGGTGTCTGTGTCCAGGTTGTAGGTGTCCTGGAGCCGCAGGAGGGCCTTGGCTGCACCAGTCTGATCCTCATCATTCGGGAAGAACTGCCTCTGGATTGTCATGTTGGAGATAAAGCCTGGGAAAGACAGGGAAACACGTGGTCACCTCTGTCCTGGGAATTGTGTGAACTCCCTGCTCCAATATCCACCTTCACACAAGCCTGAACTGAACTCACAGCACATGCTGCACAGTTCACGTTCAGTTTGGGTTTTTTTTAAAGAAAGCAAAGCAAAAAAATCAAAAATAAACATTTCGTTTTTTACCCCACTCCTTCAGAAGGGCTTAAGACACACTGGTGCAGAGCCTTTTCCATTGCCATGTTCTGTCACTGTTAGGGACACGAAAAAACCACACACTCACCATCAGGTTGATGTGAGGAAAAAGAAGGGCAGTTTATTATGATTTGGGGTTTAAACAGGATTTGGGATTTGATCCAGGATTGCAGGGCAGGAGGAACAACTCTCTGACCCCAATGGTCAATTCAGAAGTCCATCACAGAGAAATTGAAAACGATCTACTTTGTTTTGAGAAACTCCAGAGGAAATATGTACACAATCATCAGAAGGCTGAAAATCAGGGCGACAATGTTCAGTCCCTCTCACAGCAACAGGGAAGCCAAGTGTGCTGAATCCTTATCAGAGACTAATCCTGGGTCTTTTTGAAAGCTCTGCTTTCTTATAATTCCTTACTACAATCCTCCACCTGGTATTAATTAGCTGTTGAGACAGTCTCACAGGTCAAATACAACTATCCTGACTTCCTTTTGCTGAGTGTTTTTCACAGTCAACTATTGCATATCCTATTCCTTGCTGAAGAGTTTCCGCTCTTGCTGAAGAAAAGAAGCAGCAATTAAGTGTTTGCTACACTAATTCAGATTAGTTCCACAAATGCTCAGTCTCAAAAGCAGATTTGCAAATCTAATTCAAGTCCTGACATGTGAAAGGCAACAGCCAAGTACCTGCAGTGAGCCTGTGATGCTGGTTTTTGCTGCAGGCACACACACTCACCATCTGACATGTCCTTGAGGACCAGGCTCTCCAGCTCACCCCACTCTGTGTTGAGCCGTTTCATCAACTTGAATGCGTTCACAGGATGGCCCAAAAACCCCTCTGGGTCTTTCGTGGCAGTAGCTGTCAGCTGATCCAACTTCTCTGCCCATCTAGAATGAAAATATTCATGACAGTCTCACAGAAGTCTGCTGGTGTGCTAGAGAACTGACTGCAAGCTACTCAAATGTCTTCGCTAATAAAAAAGCCAAGTGAAATTGCAAGTTCTTGCATTATCTATATTTAGAGCTCTTCTAAAAGGAACAAAAAGGGCCACTTCCTTTTCTTTTAGTAAATCTTCTTCCTCAGCTGCAGCCCAAATCTTGTGCTGCTCTTGCAGTCGTTGTTGGAACCCTGCTGAAGGAATTCCTTCCTACAAGCCCCAAAAGCATGGTGCCAGCACTTCCATTATGAGCTGTCATGGAGGAGTAACCAAAAACAAAGCTTTACCCACATTTTCAATCTTTCAAATGCTCCTTTTCCCCCCTAAGACTCACAAAAAGGCAGTTTTGATGCTTGTCTCAAATTATTTTAGGTTCAGACACACACATCTGTGACATGCCCCTTGCCTCTCACCACAAGGCTCCTTTCCATGCTGAAAGCTTGGATGAAGAAATATGTACTTCTCACACTCCCAAATGAGGAGCCCAGACCCAGTTTCTGGTGCTGCAGCTCCAACTCAAACTTCTCTAAGTACCACAGGTCACTCAACACCCCAGTGTGCCCCAAAACAGGCACAGCTTTCTAAAAAAAAAGCAGATCTATAACATGAAGACCTGCAGCAACGCCCTGCAATTAGTGTAAATTGAAGAGCCACACCCCAAAGAATCCCAAACTCCAACAAGAAAGCAAATCCAGAATCTGTAGCCTAGAGGGAACTCTGTCCATGAGCTGGAGTTCCTCTTGTTCCAGGATGTGGTTTGCCTGAATGAAATCTGAAAGCTTTACCTGAGGCTGGGAGGTGCTCCCAGCTGTTAGAGGTGTCTCTGGCTGCTTTTGCTCTCCCCACACTGTCCCTGACTGTTTTCCTGCACTCTGACAGTCCCTGGGTGGGTTCTTCCAGCAGCCACACGAGTGAGGGGCTCCCTCCAAAAACAGACGGGCTCCAGGTGCTGCTGGGGACCAACTCCAGCTCAGAGCAAGCCAAAGACTGAAGAAACCAACTTCAAACTGTGCCTTGACACTGCACAGAATGAAACCCTCCCTGCATTTCCCACTGCAGGACCAGCTCCCAGTGTCCTCCAGGTGCCAACAAACAACACTGGCATTTTTTTCCAGGCTCTTTAACAGCTCTGTGACATTTATTTAAACTCTCCTGACCTCACAGGTTGAGGCTTTATCATTGATATAATAAAAACAGAGCTGCAACACTTCTACAATAAGCTGTGTTTACACACTTTTGGATGCCCAACTGGCAGTCTCCCATGTTAATCTGTAGCTGTAAAGAATACACTTGTAAGGTTCCAAACCTGGCAGCAATTCCAAGTCTGTATTTTAAGTGACAAAGAAGGATCTTTCTTCCTGGAGGATGGAACACCAGGAAGTAATACACAAAGGCTAAAATAAAAAACCACTCCTCCATCTAGACTGTTTCAACACCCTCAAGGCAGATTTATACATACTTCTGAAAGCAAGGAAAGCATCTTGTTCAGTGATAAAATATGTTTATTTCTAGCTGTGATAAAATCTGACATACTGGACTCTGCTCCTCACACGGTCAAGTCTCTTCTTATTTATACACCAAGCTGTGCTCAAAGAGAACAATTTACAACAAACACCCAGCAAAACCTGCTACTTTAAGCTTTGCCCCAGAGCAAAAATTCCACAAATTTAGTCAGCCTTAAGGGAGCACTTTTTGCAAAAGGGTGAACTCAAATGACCATTAGCATTATGACACCAGCTGCTTACTTTTTGATCTGCTCCAGCTTGCTCTCCTCTGCCTTGATGTAATCTTTGAGTGACACGACCAGATCTTTTTCTGTATTAATTAAATCTGTCATATGACCTAGAAAAAAAAATGAGTTTGGTGAGTCAAGGAGAAACACAAAAGCCTGAGAATTAAAGGCATTCTTCCTATTTTCTACCTTCTTCCTTCCCCAAAAAGTCCTTCTGCATTTACTTAAACAACACTGAAGGAATATTGGAGTAAGGCCTTTTTTTTTTTTTAAGGAGAAAATCTCCTGCTGGACCAAGCTTGTTGCCATGGAAATTAATGTAATACTGCATATTTATTATTAGAACTAATTTAGGATTCATTTGGAAAAGGAAATAGTTTGCCACAGAGTAATCTTTCATCCAAGCATACATAATGTAGAGCAAATAAAGAGAAAGCTACAGATATACACAAAGCCTTCCTGTTTGATACACAACACTAATCCAGGGCTTTATTTTTAAGATGATATCCATGACTTCAAGGGGTCCCTGGTAGTAATTAATAATTGCTTCACCTCCTGCAGGCAGGCAGCTGAAGTGGTTCAGAACAAAGGGTTGCAGTGCCCACCCTGAGGCCAGCAGAACCCAAGGGTGAGTCCAGACATACTGCACCATTATGTACCCCTGGCAGCTGCAGCACCTCCTTCTACATGTGTGCAGCACCAAAATTCTGTGCAAATTCCAATACCTGTAAGAATAAATAGTGACTACAAAGCCTAGCCTGGGTCATTAGACTACCCCTGGACTGACTTAAAGCCCATTTCTCCCCAAAGAAAAGTCAACAACTTGGGAAGAACTAGGAAGTGGGTTTAGTTCTGTACCAATTAGGGCCTTGGATGATGAACATATTGTTGCAGAATAAGCTCTGAGGGCTGTCAGGAAACTCTTTTGGCTACACCAAAGCAGGCCTCACCAATGGAAGTGAAGAAGTCCGTGTGGGCACAAGAGAAAGGCAGCAGAAATCCCAGGGCCAGGGCACACCAAACCTTCTTAAACGCCATTGCTCAACAGCTCTCACCTCACCACACACCTGAGAGAGAAACACAAAACAGGTCAAAAATCCCTGCTCACCAGAGAGCTCAATCCACCTTCAGAAAAGGCAGCTCAGCCTCTTGGGGCTGCCAATGCTGCCTGAGTCCCTCCTGCTGACTTTTACACCTCCCTCATGTGGCAAGAGAAAAAACAGAACAGCTCAAAGACAAGGCATCCACCAGCATTCTTCTTTTTAGCATCTAAGTCATGCTGCAGGTAGAGCTGCTTTGCAAAAAGCACTGAAAAAAACCACTGAAAAAAGCCTGCAGCACCAATTTCAAATAGCCATTACCAAGTTCATCCACTCAATGTGGGAAAAAAAAGGTTCCTTTTTTCAGTCAGAAAGATGCCAGTGGAACAGGTCTGAATGAAAACCCGACATGAGTAGTCCAGAGAGGGAGTTCTGTGCACTGCCACCATGGAGCCAAGCTCCACACCTGACACAAAAGGCTGTTCTGTCCCTGGATCCTGGGTAAGTCTGTGGCAGGCTCACAGGCAGTGCTTTCTGCAGGGCCAGCTGCCAAGTTCTCAGCCTTTCAGGATCCTGATCCCTTTAGCAGCCCAGCATTGTCTGGCTCCTGCATGCTTCAGGAGTAATTGTGCTGTCGTGGAATTCACAGGGTTTGCATTTTCCCCCTCAAACAAAAACTAAAAATCTCACATACTGCTCAGAAAAAAAATGAACTCCAGTGCATGGACTAACAGAAATTGGTTTACAACTCTTCCAATGGCCCAACTAATGAAGAAAAAACAGAAAGAAAAAAAGCAACAAGCTCAGCTACAAGGTAGTTTGGCCTACTTAGGAAAGAGGGCAGCATAACTTTCATCAAGCAAACAGCATAGACCCAGGTGTGGTATTCACACAGCAAATCTGCAAACACAATCAGGGAAGTTCTAAATTTACACCCAAATAAAAACCATCCCAACCACAGGTGGTGGAATTAACAGGGAACAAATCCCTGACTCCAGAGTGCAGGACCTCTCCTCATACTGCACCTGAGGGTCAGGAGGCAGCTCCCTCCTCTCCTTTCCACCTCCAGCACTGCAGAAGGAGAGGCACTGGGGTTTGGATTTCCTCTGGGGACTGCCTGTTGGACAGCACAAGCAGAGTTCCACTGGCACCAACAGGAACAACAGGAAACTCACACGAGCCCAGAAAAGCAGCACAACCTCCAGCTCTTGCAAACCATCCAAAATGTGCATGACCACAACTGAAGGGTGATACATTCTGGCTTCTGGCACACTACAACTTGCTTTCTGCCCATGAAAGTGAGAATTTGGAGAGGGAAGCCTGGCGTACCCCCTTTTCCCCTCACCAATGCTCTAAAGCAGCCCTGCTGTCCACCACAGCCTTCCTCACCTCTTCCTCCCCACAGGCAGCCAACAAGCTGCATCAGACTGTCTCAAACATAGCTAATAAAAATCCACTGATGTCCACCTCCATTCTTATTGAAAACACCACTCAATTCCTATTTCACCCTGCAGAAAGCCAAGTGCCTCCTGCTCATTCAGCACTCGAGCCAATACATCTGTGAATCCGTGACAAAGCACAAACAGCTTTACTACCCCATAAATATTTGCCAATTTTATCAGTACTGGGAATGCATGGAGCTATTTGTTTACTGCACTCAGTGAAACAAGAAAAGCTTCAGAAAGTTTCCTTTCTTACTATTAATCAAAATGAAACTTTCTAAAAGCACAAAGGAAAACCAAACAACAAAATCACCAAGAAGGTGAAGAAAACAGCATTTCCTCTCCACCTACTGCTCTCAGTGACAGTGTTCCATCTTGTTTTTCCTCTTCTCCAGCTGCCTCTGCAGCCTGCTCCAACACCGGGCTTATCCAAACACTGTTGCAACCCCTATTCCCACCTCCTTATCTCCACAGGCACACTGCAGGAGCCACTGGCAACAGCCACAAAATGTAACAAGGGCAGTTCCAAGGAGGTACAAACACAAAGTTTCTCACACTTAGGCACTAGAAAGAGGCTGCCCAGAGAAACTGGATCTCCCTTCCCTGGAAGAATTTCAAACAAAGCAAAGCTTTCCAACCACTGCAGCAGGATCAGCCACAGGTTCCCAAATCAAAGAAAACACAGCTCAGTTCATATAGGACACTGGAAGTCTCCCAGACTCACAGGCTGCCAAACAAGTAGGCTTTAATTTCTTCCCATTTACTTGACATGAAGCAAAACAAGATGAAAATCCTCTCTCCATCATTCCTGTCAGTCTCACCCTCCTCCTCAGCCATGTCCCGCAAAGATGGCAACTGAGCATCTCGGGGAGGAGGGGATCCCTGCCCACGCAGAGAAGTGGGAGTCCAGCTGACAGCTCCAACACAGGAGCTTCCTGCCTCCCCTGGGAACGTGACTGACTCAGCTCTCAGACAGCAAGACATGGCAGAGCAGAAAAACGTGAGGGGGAAAGGGGGGAACAGCAAAGAGCAAACAAACACATGGATAGAAGGGAAACAGGGCAGCAAGCAGAGCCATGGCACTGCCAAGCACAGCACAGGATTCTCTGAGCACACAACAAACACCATTTCAATTGATGTAACTTAGAGGGGTTTTTTGGGGGACTGCCAAAGAGTTCAGTTCTGCTTTACAAGTAGAAAGATGCAAGCAGACAAGTGAAGACAACTGCAGAGTGACACAAACCTCATCACAATCAAGGTCCCACTACTCAGTGACCAAAGACTGAAGATGCTCATTAGCCAAGTCTCCTCATTGCCAACTCCAAGCTCCTAGGTGCTTACTGAGATCCAGAAAACAGGATAAAAAATGGAAAATTAGGGGGTACTTCAACATGGAACGGCTCTAAC
Organism: Illadopsis cleaveri; assembly: GCA_013399915.1. Taxonomy (NCBI): domain Eukaryota; kingdom Metazoa; phylum Chordata; class Aves; order Passeriformes; family Timaliidae; genus Illadopsis; species Illadopsis cleaveri. The sequence continues at coordinate 166,294 of VXBB01010690.1, forward strand.
TCAATTCCAAGCCAGCTTCTTAATTTAGGTAAGAAATAACTGGCCTGCTCAAGATGTAAGTCCACGACAAAACTCTATCAACAAGATCCGCAACTTTTGATTAAAAAGATGGGTCCATTCTCACAATCCTTACTGAACCCCACTGTATGTAAAAATAATAATAAAATCCCTTGACCAGTTAGGCTGAACTTAGGGGAAATGGAGAAGATGGAAGCAGAAGTGATAGCTGCTCACTGCCCTAAACCTCTCCTGTCTCAAGGACAACCAAAGTTAGTCTCATGACACAATGTGACTGAAAATACTACTGAAAAGGAAAGAACTTTCCCAAAATAAGTACTAAGAACATTTAGCTGTCATCATTGCTTAAAGGTCTCACAGGACAGAAGCACCAGAATCCAGTTCCCAAGTCCTCTGGCATGTTTAAAGGCTGTTTTAAAATTAAGATTCAAGCACTGAGAGAAGAAAGATTTTCTACAACAGCTGCTACTAAAAGAACAGGGTGTGCTTTAAGCATCTTTAAATGACCAAGTTACAATCTTGTATATATATGAAAAATATAATAACATAATAAGAGAGGAGAATCAATTTCAAAGCCAGGTAGGGTGTTCTATCATTTATTTTCAAGTTGAAGACAACGTTCATGGCTGAATACAGAGCAGTTGTGTTTGTACAGAGATTTGTAGGCAGGGAACTGAAGCAAGTTTTCCCTTGATTTCTTCCAGACTAAGATTGAATGGACACAGCCCTCTGAGCCTACTTGTTTTAACTTCCCAGGCCAAGAACACAGGGGATAGAATAGAGCACTTATCTTATTAGACACAACAGGCAGGAGGCTATCCGTCTGCTCAAGGATTAGTTGAGACATCTACAGATACATACAGGATGTTTTCAGATATTAAGAGTGATTATAAAGTAAGCAGGAATATGCAAATGATCAGTTGGGTTTTCCCAAGAAGTATATTCTTTCAAAGAAAAAGAAGATTTCCTTATCTATATCACCCTCAGCATGAAGGCATGGTTTTGCTGCTATAAACCTCTGTTTATCCTCACTCCTTCCAAAGTGTAACTCACTACCCATCATTGCAGTTTGTCAAACTGCACTGGGCACTTTGCAATCTACGTGCAAGCCCCAAAAATCACAGCTTTAAACTCTAGATTTTAAAGCCATTAATTCTGGAACAACATTTAAATCTGCTCAGGTCAGAGAGCTGGCTTGGGAAGGAAAACAAAGAGAAAGAAAGTTAATCAGTACTGGTTGTGTCAGCACATACTTCAGAAGCAGTGCGAAGTACTCCGGGTCAAATCAGTTTGGCCCAAGGCATTAAAACGTCTCCAGCAAAGGTCCGAGAGCAGCAGCGGGTGCAGAGCAGCAGGACACAGAACATCCCTGTCCCCAAAGGCAGGCCTCTGCTTCCCAGACAACCCGGGAACTCATTACCTTTACTTTCCGCCCCTGGCAGAGCACCGTCTGCATCCCGAGCCAACAGCCCCTGGCGCTCTGGGGAGCTGCATTTATTTACTTCTAGTAACCAAGTAAATAAAGGGCTCCTTTCATTCACTAAAACCTCGAGCGCTAAACCTTTACTTATAAGTATGTGAACGCTTCAGCACTCTGCGTTCTGCTCTTACTGAAGCCAGCAGGGAAAAAAAAAAAGTGAAACTGAACGCTGGGCAATCCCTTCCGTCTGCAATCCCGAAGGATCTTCCCTCTGGGAGCAGCCAGCTTTTCAGGTAAACTGGAAGATTTATTCCAAGTACACGTGACATTTCTGGTATATTCACCAGCATACTCAAGGCTCCAGGTTGGAGTTTCTCCCGCTACTCAGGCTGGATCCTATGAAAATACCTACTGAATGGCATTGCTTACTACAAAGGTAGATGCAAAATTCCACGAAAAGCAGCTGGCTGAGTCCAGCCCAAAGCAGCGGAGAGGAAAACCAAGAGAAGCCCCGTTCCGCACGGCGCAATCCCCGCACGCAGCTCACGCCGAGTAACTTTCCATCCTTCCCAGCACGGAGCCATGCGCTCGCACGGGCAAGGCGCTCCAGCTGCAGAGCCACGGAGCGGGGCGGGAGCCCACCTGCGCCAGCGGAGCGCAGGGGACCCGAGCCCGGCCTGGGGGGACAACTCCCAGCTGCGGGGAACGGGAGGAGGCAGAGGAGCAGGAGGAGGAGAGGGAGGCGGCGGCTGTGTTTAGTCTGCCAGCCGCGGGGAAGCCGGCGCGGCGGCGCCCTCCCGCCCCCCTCCGGAGGCTGCCGGCTCCCGTTACGTAAGGGCCGGGAGCCCCGGCCNCGGCGGCCGCCGCACCGCGCATGCGCCGCCACCACCGCCGCCGCGTCTCCACGTGGGTCCCGCCGGCCCGGGGACACCGCGCACGTGGCACCGACACCGGCCTGGGGACAGCCCCTGAGGCAGCAGGGCCTGTGGGAAGCATCGAGCCGAAGCGGTGTTTTTGGAGCAAAAGTCGCCAGAAAAGGCCGGGACACCGCGCTTCAGCCCTGCCCGGCCCCGCAGCTTGCTGCCAGGGCAGCTGGGCTCAGCATCACAGTTTCAATTAGGCTGGAAAACACCTTCGAGATCATCGAGCTCAGCCTGGAAGGGCCGGTGCCACACTGCTCTCAAGGCTCTCGGGCACATTAAAAAGCTGCTTGGGTGAGTCTTGCTCTGAGAGATCGATGCTGCCTGCCTCATTGCTTTGTAGGATTTCATAAATAAACTGGTTCTTTGTTCATTCCAGCGATTAAGTTGGAATCAGGGACATTGCTGAGCCTTTTTCTCCTTTCTCTGTAGATGTAGATGTCCTTTCAAGTAAAGGATCACCTCCTCACTAGCATAGCGAGCCTCCGATCTTCACCCTTTAAAGGCAGGCGTTTGTGGTCACTCCCTGCTGGAAATCTGTCACAACAACAACAACAGAGAGCTGGCAAAAGCATAGCAGGGGCAAAACCCCCCTCTTTCTTTAGCAGTGTGACAGCTGCCTTAAAACCACCTCGTTCAGAAGAGGGACCCGGAGGCTGCAGCGTGATCCACCACCGAGATTTCTCCCCATAGCCAGCCTGTCACCTCAGCTCCGACCCGCCCAGCAGTGCCTTGAAAAGACAAAACCTCGGGTGTTTCGTCCCATTTTGGGGAGTGCTGAGACGCAGCGTGTCTCACAGGAGAAACAAACAAGGGCAGGAGGTGAATTTAGTCCTTTCTTGTCCAGCTGTGGATACAGATGTGTCCACACAGCTGATGACACGCCAGCACTGCGAGTGCTGCTGCGCCAGAGCAGGAAAAAGGCCAGTTGTTAGTAGAACTATCCGTCAAAAAATAAGCCTTCCTTTCCTCTCATTTTGGTCACTTTCCAACAGAAACACAACTCCTACAACTAGCAGGAAACACTGGAATGATATCCAAGCTTCTAGCCGAGGCATCCAGTTAAAGCCCCATTATCCAGAGAGTCCCTAACATCTAGCCAGAGATTTAGCAGCAGCTTCTGGAGATTTGGCAAAACCTCACACGCTGTAGAGGCACAGTCAGATTTTTTCAAGCGAGATCTGCTGCTTTCTCATCCTCTTTTGCACTCTCCAGATATTTTTAGGAAGCAAGGTGGGCAGTGGGGTACACCAACAAGTCGATCAGCATGGGGCTGAAGGCTCCAGCTCGTTAGATTTGATTAATGAGGTTCCTGCATGGAATGAGACGCCCTGTACCCATCCCTCACACAGGCTGAAGTCAGAGCCCACCCAGTTCCTTGCAGTGGCTGAGTCCTTGGTCATGCTCCTTGTCCTCTTGGAACCTTTTCCAGACCTTCAGCATCTTTCTGGAGGCAGTGACCTGTGTGCAGTGGTTTAAGGCACAGGTGAGTCATGTTTATATCAATCCACATTAGCTCAAAAGGCTCAGCTGTTTAAAGCTGTTATAATGTTCATCATATACATTATAGACACGATTCTAATTTCAGAGAAAAGCCAGATTTGGATAGTTTACATCTAAAATTTAATGACAGGAGGGAAAGGCTACTCATTAGCTTTCTCTGTAAAGAAGTGGTTTCTCTTTCCCTAAGCTCGTCCTAAAAAAAGGACTTTTTTTTTCTTTCCAAGAAGTTCCTTGTGGCTTGACCACAAGTTTTCGATGTGAATTTGCTGGTTTCATGTATTTAAGACAATTAACAGTTGTTTTACAAGGGCCAGCTGTTAGCAATTCTAATGCTCATTTCTGCTTATTGGGGCCACCTGGAGAGACAACAAACAGAAAGAAAAAGCAAGATTAGTAGTATAACCATCATTAGCCTGGAATTACATTTTCTAGCCACTTTTATGGCTTGGAAAAATCTTTTACCAACTCTTAACCCTAATTTGAGTATTTTACAAACTCAGATTTAAAAAAAAAAAAAAACANGGGCGGCCAGGCCTCACCTGAGCACAGGGGGCGGCTCCGCAGGGTCAAGACCAGCGCTCCGGGGGCTTCACCAACTGAGCAC
>VXBB01010690.1:172462-187138 GCA_013399915.1 Illadopsis cleaveri
CACAACACAGGACCAAAGATTTACCTTAATCTTGTCCATGTAAGAGATGACGTTCCTACTGCCTATGTCCTCTTTGCCTACTCCTTTGGTTTGCTCTTTCTGCATCAGGAGAGTTTCTGGGATTCACTTCCTGTGGGGCCCTGCCAAAGCTCAAGTTGTTAAGCTACAGAAAGCTGTCAGAGATGCATTTTTGTGTCCAGGCCCTCAGTTCACTCCCAGGATTGCTCCCAGCACAGGGTACAATGTCGGCAAGGGACTGATATAAACAGTTTACAGATGCAACTTGCTCAACTCAGAGCCCCAAAAATGCTTACAAAGAAACAACTCAAGTGCCAGACCAACAGCTGGTATTTGTGCTCCTTGAATCAAATGGTTAAATGACTAAGTGACAAGCAAGCCTCAAATCATCCCCTTTGCTTACATGCTGCAGAAATATCTAACAGGGCAGTTAAAGTATGAACCCTCAGAGAAGCCACAAGGAATCTCTCACAGATTGCTTGACTTCCCCCTGCTCAGACCAGCAGCAGAAGTGCAGACTAATCTCATTTTCTATCTTCCCCTGGCACACGGACCAGGTAGACACGATTGAGCTAATCCAATCCATGGGGGTTTCAGCTGCACCTGCCAAGGAGAGGCCAGAGCACTGTCCTGCCTTCAGAGGAGTCTCTGCACTGCAGCGTGGTGCTCTGGCTTTTAACCCTTCCTGTGACACTGTGCACTTACCAAGCACCTGGCTGCTTTGGGCTGGACCAGCTGCAGAGGCTGTCCCAAAGATTTGATGTTCCAAGTATCTCCTCCAGCTGCTTCCCTCGAAAGCCAGCTCTTCTTGCAAGATCCATATCTGGGGGCAGTTAGGGTCAATAAATCTGTTAGTTTGTTTTAACAGCAGGGTGGATATTTCCCTTAGAGATTATATTTCAATCCTTTATCTTATTAAGGGAAGATGTGTTTTGTCCATTAATCCAATTAGCCCAGTGGATTAATAAGACTGGGCTTGCTCTGTTTCACAAGCATAAAAATAGCAGTCAAGCATAATTAAACTTAGACTTGTAAGTAACTCTGGTAACAAGAGTACTATTTCCCTGGATATTCTGTTTATTATTTTTACAAGCTATGCTCTCAAATTACATGACGTGAATTCTCGATTAGAACGGCTCGATTCATGACCAAAAAGCAACAGGCTGCCCTGAAAACATTTACTTTTTGTGTGTTTATAAAATTCTCTTTGTGCTAAATATAGTCAGGTAGGCTCCAATCCAGAATAATGTTTTCAATACTCGAGAGGGATCTGTTCGCTTGCAAAGGAATGAAAGCAATTTGTCATTTTTCTGATGTGCCCTGGCACAGGGTGCTCTCTGATCCGAGCTATTCACTGACAAATCCAGCTGTGGGTATTTGGTGCTGGAGCACAGCCTTTGGATATATCCAACTTTTGGCATCTTTTCCATCTGTTCGAGGACGTCTGCTCCTTTACTTTAAACAATGCTCCTGTGCTGTGAATACAAAACCCAGAGAAGCTTGGAGGGGGGAAGGGAAAAGAGAAAGTAACGCACAGGAACAAACTGCAGGAGTGAATCCAAACCCGGAGCTGCCTGCGAGCAGCCTGTGCTGCAGAACTACAATTCCCAGCGCTCCCGGTGAGGGAAGCGTGGCTCCAACCCAGCAGAGTCACTGCTGCCGGAGGTCACCCGGGATCCACAGCTGGTCCCTGCGCCTGGGGACAGCCCTGCTTCCGCACACAGCGCGGTGAGTGGGGGAATCCACGGGGAATGGCAGCCCGAGCCTCCTCCGCGGAGGTGAGGCTCACAAAACCTGGGGACGGCCTCTCGAGGCCGATGGAGTCCTTGCTGTCTCCAGCTCCGAGTTTTCAGTGGTCCCAACCAAGTCCTGGCACGGTGGTTCCTGAGGAGGAAGGGGTTAAACGCCCGAACGCGGCGCGCTTGTAGGTCTGGGCACAAATTCTTCCCTTTGTCCCCGCCCGGTGACATTGCTGCTGCTCATTCCAGAGCAAAGGGAATTCCACATGCCTGGCTGTGTGAAACCGGGGAGGGGTGGAGGAGTGACGGACACGCGACTGTCACAGCACAGAACCCTCTCTGACACGACTGTCACACCACAACACCCTCTCTGACACGCTCTGTGTGGCAGTGCAGTGACAGACACACCACAGAACCCTCTGACACACTCTGTGTGGCACTGGAGTGACAGACACGAGTGTCACACCACAGAACCCTCTCTGACATGCTCTGTGTGAGAGTGGAGTGACAGACACACGACTGTCACAGCACACGTTCTCTGACACGCTCTGTGTGGCAGTGCAGTGACAGACACACCACAGAGCCCTCTCTGACACGCTCTGTGTGGCACTGGAGTGACAGACACATGAGTGTCACACCACAGAACCCTCTCTGACATGCTCTGTGTGGCAGTCATCATCCTCACACGTGTCTGCACTGAGCTCCTGCTGCTCCCAGCAGCTTCCCCAGCGGATTGTCCCAGTGGGAAAGGGGGATCTGGGACGGGTGTCCAGAGCCACAAGGCAAAGCCTCCACATGCAAATAGAAGTCTCTGCTGAGGCACCTCTCAGGCTGCCATTACTGACCTTTGCTGAAGGAAGAACCCTGAAACTCTTCCTGGCACTGCTCGTGTGTCTGTCACAAAGCAAACACAACTTCCTCTGTAAAGGCTTTGCGTTCTGTGGCTGCAGAATGGAACGTTCTCAGAGATCATCAAGGACTGTGCACCACTTCATTTCTGTCTCGTGTCTCTCTGTTTCCTGACACCCTGAAGCTGAGGTCAGCCGGCAGCCTGAGACTGCCTGGGCTGAAAACGTGGAGGGATTCTTCGGCACAAAAAGCATTCGTAGCTGGAGATGATCCCACTCAGCTGCAACTGCTGTCCCCTGCCTAACTCAGGGAATTCTCTTCCAGTTGCAGCTGATATTTTGTCTTTCTCCTGGCATCAGTGCCTTTCCCACAGATCCACTGTGTGCTGCAATAGGATGTGTGGTTGGATGGAGGCCATTACAACTGTGTAGGAAATCTGCAAAAGAGCAGCCACCTTCTCTGCCCTTTTCCTCAGGGATACAGGGATTTGGGACAGGAATCCAATCTAGTCGTATAAGCAAGTTCTGTAGGACCTGTGCACACTCAGAGATGGGAACAAACTGAGGTATCTTGAAGTAGTCTTAAAACTGGCCTGAAATGGAGTTTGAAGTGTGACTGAAGTGATCATTTTAGAAAGCCTCCCGTGCAGACTCTTGAAAGGGAGATTTACCTGGTTATTGCACCTTTTAAATCAAACTTAACCTTGCAGGGCTGCTGCACTACATTTTGTGCCTCTTTTTTTAGGCAGAGACACCAGCTGTAGGTGTTGGTTATGGCTGCAGTGTATCAAGCACTGCACAGGAGAGTTTCCTCCCTTGTCTGCAGGCTGCACTCCACCTATGTGAGAAAAATGAGGTAAGTTCTTCTCTGATTCCTGGGTACTGGGAGGCCAGAGCTTGGCCCAAGCAGCCCTACCTAACCCTGACCCGGGGGTTAATCCTTTAACACTTTAGCCATAAAACAGAAATGGTTTGTGAGCTCTGTAAATGATAACAGCCAAGGCCTCTCTGCTCCCCTCACCGCTGGTAAGAACTGGTTCTCTCGGGCTGAAGCTCTGTCAATGATTGCCTGTCCTGGCTAGAGGGCTTCTACAATACCAGGCAGAATTGCAGTGGTGCTGCTCACCTCATTTTAAATACCGCTTCAAACAGCCTGAAAGGAGCACATGCTGACACCCTTTTTCCAATGATTTTTTTTCCCTAACTCAGCTCCAACCAGCTGTGCCCTAAGACTTGGTTTTTACCCCTCACAGTCAGTGTGACAGGTACTACACAATGCATGTAGCCTGATGGGCACCAGATTCAACATCAGAAGTGCTCAGCAGTTTGGGCAAAACAGCATTTGGAGCCATCCAAATCCACAGAATATTCTGAACTGGGAGGGACTGGGGGGATTAAAGGGAACAAGGTTTCCTGCAGCCTTTACAGCAGACCTTTTGGATTGAGAGACTGGGTTACTGATCCTCTTGCATCTCCAAACTTGAGGGTACTCATGTGGTAGGTTAGAATTGCAGTATTTTCTGCCACACAAGCTTCACTAGAGGCTGCAGCCCACCAAAGAGTGACTCAGCTGTCAAAACTCTCCAAGCACATGCAATACCTTAAATCTGATCTGCCCATTCATCCCTCCCTGCTCTGGGCAAAATAAACACCTGCAAATCAGCAATAATCTCAACACGATCTTCAATTCATCTTCCCAATCATTTTCTCACTGCAGATACTTAAATCAGTTAAAGGAAGATGACAGCCTTTGTAGACAAGCTCAGACCTCAGGAACTTTCTACCTCTTTCACAATCTCTCCCCCTTCCTGCAGAAAGTTGGGAAGAAATATTTGGTACCACAGCTCAGCGCAGCAGGTAAGAAAGAAATCAGTGCATCCAGGAAGAAACACCTGGTGGATCACACAGCTGAAATGAAACAGAGACACACACATGGCATCAACCTGATCTGTTCTGAGGTGATCAGGTTTAAACATTTGGGACTGTGCCTTTTGAAGAGACAGGGCTGGCAGGAAAACAAACGAGGTCTTACTGACAAACATTTTTTTGGTGTAATGTAGGAAAAGTTTTCTTTGAGAGAAAGGTATTGGCTGGTGCAGGACAAAACCAGTAGACAGCTGCTCCCCAAGCATTACAACATTGGGACCTTTAGCCTGACATGGTCTAAACTTCCTACAGCTTTTAGAGCCAGATTTTAGGTTTCTACCTGGGTGTGATCACTTGTCTGGTCCCCTTTCACACATGGGCATTCTGCCTTGAGCCAAGATTGCCTGTGCCTTGAAGATCCAGAGAGCACCACAGTTGTATGGATTTGCTTTCATCACAGCTTTCTCTTCCCCTTTCCCTGCTGTTCAGAGATGAAGGGGATTCTGGAGAAGTTCCAAGAGGCTGAGCAGTGGATAGAGAAGTCAGTGCTGATCGGTTGTTCGGACGAGCATAGACCACACTTCGCGCTGGATTTAGGTGGGGATGATTCCTCTTCCACCCATGGCAGCACCAGTTGCATGCACTGGGATGGAGGTGCTGCCAGGGCAGCATCCCTAATCCTTGGGAGAACCTGTCCTGCCAAGGAGGGCTGGGTTGGGTCTCTGTAGGAGCTGTTATGAGTGTGGCAGGCCACAGCCACGGACTGCACTGCTGCTCCTGTGCCTGTGTGTGTCAGGAAAGGTGGGCTGGGGGAGGCCACTAACATTTGGGAATGCTTCCATGGGAACTCACAGAAATTGTATATTGGAACAGCAAAGGGCATAAAATTGGAATAATAGCAATAATAGCTGAAATTTATGAGATCAAATTTTCTTTTCTTTTCTTTTCTTTTTTTTTTTTTCCTTTAACAGGAGCCTTGGATAAATCAGTCATTGAGTCAGAACTGCAGGGATCATTTACTGACCTGCGAAAGGCTCTCTTTGTAGTGGATGGGAAGGATTCTCCTTTGCTGGCTTCGGTATTGGACAGGGCTTTTTACTTTAGGGGGCTGTGATCTCTAACATCAACCCTTCTCCTCATCTCCCATATTGTTTTATGATCAAATATTGTAGAAGTACCTACTGTACACTTTCAGGGACCTAGATACAGACACACTATAAATTACACTAGTTTTCCCAAATTTGTGGTCCCAAAAGGAAGATGCAAGGGAAAGAGAAACAGACAAGTGACTTAGAAATGAGTGCAGTAATTTATGCCATTTACCTGAAATGTGCTAAATCACAGCAATCCCAGTTTGTCCTCAGCTCAACAACTATCAGGCAAACTGGGTACCACAAACTCACACATCTTTCAGAGCTGCTCTTTTAAAACCTGTCCCTTATAAGTTGGTGCTCTGCAGATGCCCTGTGTTTGGAAGGCCTAAGAAAAGGCCTGTGTGTGAAAATCAGCTGTCCTGACTCATAAGGAAAAATAGTTTGTGTTTCCTTTCCTGCTCTATGTTTGTGATGCCTGGGCTATTTTTCAAGAAGATATTCAGGGCTGGAGACTCTTTAGAATAGTCCAGTTCCCAATAAACAACAGCTCTTGCCCACCTCCCCCAAACATACTCAAATTTTGAAGCAGGAAATGTGGATCACAGAATCTGCCACTTTTCAAAGCACTGCCTTCCTGAGGCAGTCATTTACCTTCCTGAGGCTTCCAAAGATGATCAGAGTTTATGCCTGTGACTGTGCACAAAGCATTTTTCAGGGAGACTGTTCTGCATTAATCCTTCCCCCTAGGTATAAATGAGGTTTGTGTTCCTCTGTGTTGGCAGGCCCAGTCCCTTCTGCGGTGGCACGATTCCCACCAGTATTGCAGCAAAACTGGGCAGCCCACTCAGAAGAACCCAGCTGGCAGCAAACGTGTCTGCCATGCCAGTGGAGTCACCTACTACCCACAGGTGAGCACCTGGCAGCAAAGGGGAGGGACACAGGTCACCCCGGGGCAAACAGGAAAAGGGGTTTGGCATAGCTGGCTGCTTTGTCTTTAGTGGTCAGCTCAACTAGCTAGAAAAAGCAAAAATTTGCAGTTACTTGTTTTGTCTGAACTTCTTTTGCTGTGGTGGGGCGTGTGCCAGATGTCTCCAGTGGTGATCACCCTGGTGTCCAACGGGAGCCACTGCCTCCTGGCCCGACAGCCCTCGTTTCCCCCGGGGATGTTCACGGCTCTGTCAGGCTTCTGTGACCTGGGTAAGTGGGTTCTGGTCCAGGTCCAGGTCCTGGGCATGCAGGGGCAGGCGGGGACATCAGCCAAATCCCCATGCACAGAGGAGAATGGACACACAGGTGGTCTCTGTCCCCATCCCCAGATGTGTTCAAGGCCAAGCTGGGTAAGCCTTTGAGCAGCCTGGTCTAGCAGAAGGTGTCCATGCTGATGGCAGGGGGTTGGAACTAAATGATCCTTAAAGTCCCTTTGGACTCAAACCAGTCAGCAATTCTGTGATAGCCGGGAAAACAACATTATATCTAAATAGACCAGTCTTTGCATGCAGACAGAATTCAAAACAGCTCTTATGTACCTGAAGGGAATGGGAATTATAGGTGTCTAGCAGTTCTTCTAGTCCCTGATAATAAACATAAGCTTTAAACTTGCTGGGTTATAACCCCTGATCCTTTTAAAATCCATTCTGTGGCTCATGCAGTCTGGCTTAAAAGAAAAACTACAGATCTCTTGCTACAGGAGGGAAAATGGCTTAAAATTGAATTGTTCTGTCCACCATCTGTATGTAGATGGGGCCAAAAATGTCTCTGGTGCCTGTGTTTATCAGAGGTTGATGAATTTAATGGAGCATCCCGCCAGCAAGCGTTTCCAGGTCCACACAGCTGGAGCTGCTGGGTGGGAATGAGCGCTGCCTGCGCTTTCCTCACCACGGTTCGCTGCCCTGAGGCCGGGCCGTCCTTGCCTGACTCTGCCTGGTTCTAGGTGAAAACGTGGAGGAGGCAGTGCGGCGAGAAGTGGCCGAAGAGGTGGGGCTGGAGGTGGAGTCGCTCCGCTACTCGGCTTCCCAGCACTGGCCCTTCCCCAGCAGCTCCTTGATGATCGCCTGCCACGCCCTGGTGGGAGCCCAGCGGGCTGAGGTGAGCGGCTCCCCCGAGCTATTCCACTGCCTGCCGCGGGTAGCAAAATCCCGTTCAGTCCACAGAATTTAGTCAGGAGAGCATCAAACCCTCCAGAAATGCGATTTTCCATTGTTTTTTTCCTGCAAATGCAGAACATACTTGGAAACAATCCCATCACTTTCTGTTGCAAGGTGCCAGATTTCGCTCAGGTCACTATATATACAAGCCTAGAGCACAAACACCCCTGGGTTTGTTTTTTTTTTCTCTGAACTTTGCAGAGGAGGTTCCCTCACAAATTTGCCATAGAACACGCAGATTCTGCCACATTAATTCCTGTGCTCAGGCACTTTGCTTTGCCATGATGGAGCAGGGTTGGTTTGTGGCTTCCCAAAGGAAACCAGCACAACAAAGTACTGGTGATAGTGCTAACCTTCCCTGGACTGGCATCAGTGCCTAATTCAGGCATGGAGGGAGTGCTCTGGGCATTCCATGCTCTGGGCATTCCAGCATAGGATCTCTGTGGAGGCAAGAATGGGCAAGGTACCACTGCCTATTGTAATAAGTTAGCTGTGACTCCATTCTCTTCATGCAGGAAAAGCCCAATTCTTTATTATCACAACTCATTTTATAGTTTTTACAGACCTTGTGTGCAACTTTAATTGGTTAAGAGCTTTCTTGCCAATTACTCTAGAGGTTAATAAAAGGTATTCTACTTGTCCATCAAATCTCTCTATTCTTGGATTGTTCACATATTTTCTTTACTGATTTTCATGGGACAGATCCCTTGTTATTGCAGGTGCATTTGTTTTTCAACCTAGGAACAGGTTGTTATGCTAACAACTTTTCATACCAAGATTGTTTTTGCATGGGAACTTGCAAATTACTTAGAGAAGAAGTGACAGGCTAACTGTGGCAATTTAGCAGGGCAGACCTGATTTATGAGGCCTTTCTTTTGTAATTCTTTTACCCGTCACGACACCACTGCCCACATTCAAAGCTAATTTAAGGAACTGGTGCCCTCTGAATTCTTTCCAGATCAGAATGGATACCCTGGAACTGGAGGAAGCACGTTGGTTTGGCCTGGAGGAAGTTGTGGAGGGTCTCAAGAGGGAGCCCAACTCTTCAAAGCAAGACAACGGTAGTTTTTTACCCTGGTTCCCTCCCAAACAGGCCATTGCTCACCAGCTGATCTGGGAGTGGGTTCAGCAGCAGACTGCCCACACAGCTTAGGCAGGGCTTCATTGACTCTGTGATTCCACCAGTACTGTGAAAGCTCCATAGAAAAGCTTCCAAAGTCCCGGGGCAAGGGCTCTGTTACAGTGAGGACAGCACCACACTGATGGCACTGATGGCACACTGACAAAGGGCTCTAAACTGATCTGACAGTCCCATGTATAGTGGATCACCTCTGAGATCCCATGATTTGAAGTAAATGTACAATAAAATCCCTAGTTCCAAAGCATCAAAATTATTGTGACCAGCTGTCACTGATCCCATGACACCAATGTCCCATTTTCTTCCATTTCTTCTGTCTTGGATGGACATCTTTTTCCCAGAACAAAAATAAAGGGACAGTGGCACTTCCCAATGCCTGTGTTTATATGGATCTGGGAGAGCTATCAAAAAACAGAAGAAAAGCCACTGTCTGTTTGCTCTCCTCTTCTTCTGTCTCTTCCCATTCAATCTTACATTTTCATATAAAATATCCAGGGGTTTTTGTTTGTTTTGTAAATGTTAAATGGGCTTCTACATTTCCCCCACCGGTAAGACAGATACTTCTGTCCCAAGGAAGGGAGAACAGAGCTCTCTAGTGGTAGAAAGGGGAAGAGCAAGACCTACACATAAGCATTTTAGAAGGCAACACATAATGCAGAAGTGACAGGAACAAGAAGAACTGCACTTAGAACAGAGAAAAATCTTGAAAGGATCAGAGCCTCTTACCCTGAGGCCAAAGTCTGTGGCTTGCCTGGAGAGCTGGTCTGATTTTACTGATGAAATGGTACCGCCTCTCTGGAGGAAGAACAACAAGGACACCGTCTGGGCAAGGAAAACTTAGTGAAAGAGACAGATGAAAGGATGTTTCATCTGCTGCTGATTCAGGCTGACAGTCCTTTCTGCCTGCTTGGTCAGAGTTCAGCTGCCAAGATTGCAAAGGCAGGTGCTTGAAGGGGGAACAGGGATGTATCCCTGACTGCCAAACTGGGGTTCACTGCTGGGGAGCAGTGGTAAAAAACTGGAGTCCTGACACCTGAGCAGCAAAGTAAGAAAATAATTCTTTCACACCGTTGAGACACACTGTGTTTGCTTGGGTTACTTTTACTTCAGGAGGTTGGGAGGGGATTCTTTCAGGCCGTGGTGGCACGTATGAACACCCTTCCCAGTATTTTTGTTACCAGTAAGAGAAAAAGTCTTTTCAATCTACTCAAACAGGGGTTTTTTTGGTAGAGCTAGAACAACTACAAGATAATAATCGCATCACATCTTTGGAAAAGCATTACATTTTAAACTGTTTTATAAAATCCTTAATCCAGACTCTTTTTACTTAGTTACGAAACAACATTGGTGGTCTTCATTCCTGATGTTAAGCAAGCAGAAATGATGATAGCCAATACCCAGCTGTAAGCAGGACAGAAAAACAAGGTGAGGGACATTGTCCTCACTTGCATTTGCCTCAGAAATCTGTCTGAAGCCTGAAGAACCCTCACTGCAGTCAAGACAGGACATGCTCCATAAAGGCAAGTGACCTAGAAAAAGGAACAGACAATTCCTGACAGAGGCTTCCTCACCAAAACACAGCAGGGCTTTCCCATGGAAAAGGTACCAGGCAGGCAAAAGGGACAGAGCAACATATTTCTCTCAAAAATGCATCCCTCAACTGAATCCTCTTTGGGAACCATTGGCTTGTATAAATCACTGAGACCCCTCTGTTTTTAGGGATTTACAGCAAGACTGAAAAGCTGCCAGCTGGGGCATTACAGCCCAGTTAGTTGCTCATAGGTATTGCCAGTCAGTAGGCTATAGAATGATAGCATTCATCTGATTAATCAGATGTAACTTTTTGGTTAGCAGGTTTGAGAGCAGCATTCCGCCTGCCTCCCAAAAGCAGCAGGGCATAAAGACTCATGTCGATCTCTAACAGGTGCCAACAGAAGACTGAAGTAACCAAACCTCATGACACAACTTGTTTTGATCTCTGGCTGCTCAGAAAAACCTTATCTGGAAACACTGTGGGTAGAAAATTCACACACCACATGCTCTCCCATCGGCTGGGCTGCTCTGCTGCTGTGTGGAAAGGCCACACTTTCCCATCCTGAGAGGTATTCATTGTGGATGGCAGAAAGTCTGCCTTTAGTGTTACAGCTCTAAAATGAAGAAATTGTTTCACCATAAAACAAGCTCCGAGACACTGTGGACACACACTGAGCCTGATGTTTGGCATGAAAGGACATAAGCACTCAGTGGAATGCCCTGACAACCTGACCTTCTAAAAGTCATTTGTCAGCAAACCTTTTTGAAGGAACCACGAGCAGCTCACCTCTGGCAGCTGCAGAAGACAGGTTGTAAGAACAACCTGTAATTCCATAGGTACAATTCCTGTGTTCAGTCTGAGGCACTGCTTGAACAGACAGAGATGGCCCAGCCTTCAGCTCCCATCTAAATCTTGCTCACATTTTAAACTAGGAATGGATGGAAAGCTGATATAACATCCACAGGTCCTTGTGCTCAGCAGTAGTTTTGTGCCTAAGGACCACCCTGTGCCTGGCGCTGGGTTCTGCATGCTAAAATTACAAACGTCACAGGACTTTTTCCCAGATCCAAGCTGCCACAAGGTGAAACCCTGCCTGCCCTTAGAGTGCCAAATGCCTCCTACAAACTGACATCAGGAACCTGGGGGGCTGAGTTTAGTTTCCCAGGGAAAAGCGCCACTGTTTGTGTCCAAATTTCTGTGCCCAGGAGTGGACTTCTGCCAGCTAAAATTACAAACGGCACAAGATTTCTCCCAGATCCAAATTGACACAAGTTGGAACCCTGGCTGCCCTTGGAGTGCAAAACGCCTAAGTGCTTCAGACACTGCAGTAGGTGGCAGGCACTCTCTTCTTTTGGTTTCTGTGCTTGTGCTTTGTCTGTTTGCTCTGTGCAGAAGCACTCTCCCTTCTTCCTTTTCCCAGCAAGCAAAGATGGTACTGCAGCAATTTACCTGCCTTTTCCAGCACTGGATGCGATTCGGCTACAGTTTGAGTTTTCCATGTCTGCAGCAGCTAAAGCAAAAGGGTTGCTGGCTATTTGCTACTTTTCCAGGTCAGAGCTGTTAAGAACTAAAAGCTCTGCTTTGCAGACCTGTGAATCAGAAAGTCATGGAGAGGCTACGGCGTGTGCAGCGAAGGACAAGGAGCAGGGGAAGGATGTGGAATACAAGCTCAGTGAGGAGGAGCTGAGGGAGCTTTAGCCAGAAAACCTGCAGGCTCAAGAGGGACATTCAGACAGACCTGCAGAAATGCCAACATGACAGTGCTCAGCACAAGGGCTGTTTCCCTGCCAGACATCGCCTGCAGCTGCCAAGTGCTTCAGCACTGCAGTAGAGAATTTTGGGGGCTAATGGGGAGTTTTTGGAGGAAATGAGTACTTGGGGGAGCCTTTGAGAGAAGAATTTTGGGTTTTTACTTGACTTTTTTGGGGAGAGAATTGAAAGTTTGGGGGGTTTTTGATGAGGGTTTTGGAAAGAATTAATAGTTTGGGGGTCCCTGGGTGGACAGGGGAGGATTTTAGGGTGAGAAGAGGAAGATTTGGGGATGCTGGGGACGCAAAGGGGATTGTGGGGGGTCCTAGGATGGGAATTTGGAGGTTCTTGGGACAGGATTTGGGGATATTTTGGAGGATTTGGGCATGTTTTGAAGGATTTTGGGATGCTGGATGCTTTGTGGAAGCCTCAGNGACAGTGCTCAGCACAAGGGCTGTTTCCCTGCCAGACATCGCCTGCAGCTGCCGAGTGCTTCAGCACTGCAGTAGAGAATTTTGGGGGCTAATGGGGAGGTTTTGGAGGAAATGAGTACTTGGGGGAGCCTTTGAGAGAAGAATTTTGTTTTTTTACTTGACTTTTTTGGGGGGAGAATTGAAAGTTTGGGGGGTTTTTGATGAGGGTTTTGGAAAGAATTAATAGTTTGGGGGTCCCTGGGTGGACAGGGGAGGATTTTAGGGTGAGAAGAGGAAGATTTGGGGACGCTGGGGATGCAAAGGGGATTGTGGGGGGTCCTAGGATGGGAATTTGGAGGTTCTTGGGACAGGATTTGGGGATATTTTGGAGGATTTGGGCATGTTTTGAAAGATTTTGGGATGCTGGATGCTTTGTGGAAGCCTCAGTAGAGATTTGAGCGCTCCCGCATTGAAATTTTGGGTGAATTTGGGGGTTTTTTTGAACGGCAGAGGCACCTAGGCATCAGTGGATGGAATTGAGGGGCTTTGGGGGGGTAACAGGAGGGAACTTGGGGCATTTTGGACGGAATTCCAGCGATTTTGGGCTCTTTCAGAGCTCAGCGCCACCTGAGGCAGCAAAATGGCGGCCTGAGAGGACCCTGAGGGGCGAGGGACAGAATGGAGCTTTGGAGCAGCCTAGGAAGGCTCCGCGGGGCTTCAGGGGTGGAACCGAAGTGATTCTGGGTCATTTTAGGTCGATTTCAAGCGATTGTGAGGCTTTTTGGGGTTTTTATTTTTAAGACCCCTCAGAGGTCACTGGAGGGGGCCGCCGTCAGCACCCCCTAGCGGCGCGGCGGCACTGCGCCCGCGCAGGCCCCTCCCACCGCCAGCTCTGATTGGCTGAGTATCGCTGGCCACGCCTACCTGTCCATAAATTTGCGTCGTTTCGTTGCGCTGTCTTGACCACGCCCCCCGCTGCCATGGTAACGGCGGCAGGGCGGGAAATGCCGGGGCCTGCGGCTCTTAAAGGAGCAAGGGGCAGCTCTTAAAGCGGCCATGGTGCCGGCAGGAAAGTTTCCATTATAAATACCTCCTGGTTCACTTCTCGGGCTTCCCTGGCTGTCCTGCTGATTGCTCCAACATGTGGCACAGCTGCTTTTGCACTGTTACCACGTAAGGTGGAAGCCTTTAAAGTGGAAAAAATACTCAATAAATAAGTGCAAATCAACGGCGTGCACAGGACTTCTGTGTCTTTGCTATTTTTCTAGAGGCACACCAGCCTTTGAAAATCAAATAATGCATCATTTTACTTCTCAAGGCAGAGTTTTAATAATGTTTACACACTGCTGCTTCTGGTCATGCCCCAAGCAAGTGGATGTGAAAGCTGAGCTGTGACAAAGCCTGGCCAGTTACCAGCCTCCGGTGAGGCATCACCGTTCCAGGGGAGAGACCTGGATTTCCTCCAAGCTCCAGCTCTGATTTCCTCCTTGCTCCAAATGTCAGGGTACCAATGTTAAAAATGGACCCAAAAAGCTTCCAGGCAGGGTAGGAAGAAGCCGTGGGTTCCAGGTGATTAAATGCCAATGTGTGGTTCCAGTCAGTGGGCTGAGTTCTATAGGAGTCCTGACTGAGGGGGAATGCAGGGGAAGTGCTGCACTGGAGACTTGCCTTCTCTCACTGCACAATTCATCTGAAAAGGCCACTGAACAAAAAGCTGTCTCCCTGAAAGGAGTGCATTTTACATTCCCTGAGAGTACCTCTCCTTCATAAGCAAGCAAATGCTAAGCTTGGGTCAAACTTAGAAACTGTCATTAGCATTATGTATCTCAGCTCCAAGATTTGAGAGATATCTCGAGCTGAGCTGCTTGAAAACCTTCAGGTGATTTCAGAAGAGTCTCACAGACTGTGTGAGCTGTTGGGTTTTAATTAGACTGAAAAGTCCAGTTACATGAGTTTTGATCAGCTTTAAGGAAAACTAATTTAATCAAAGGTTATGTATGGGCCGTCGGTTTGGTTTCATTTGTTAAACACTGCAATGGAAAAGCTTGTCTGAACTGCCCAGCTTTCCAATTATAATTACAAGCACATTGTATTAGGTTACAAAGTAAGATGTAAACAAAAGTATGTATTCTA
>VXBB01010690.1:187283-225037 GCA_013399915.1 Illadopsis cleaveri
TTATATATTGTTATATTTTATATATTATAGTATATATAATATATTATAATATAATATAATATATATTATTATATATAATAAAACCAATTATGTCTCTTAGTTAATTTTTAAACAGTGATTTTAATACTAAAGTTTATTAAAAGTCAGGTTTAAACAGAATAAAAACAGCCAGCCTGAGGCCATGCTATTTACAGAAACATTCTTTTTCTTTATAAAGAACTTTGTACAATACAGTATTAATAATAATTACTTACCCATGGCAACATCTGTAATCTAATAGGTTATTCTGGACTTCTGTTACATGCTAAGGAGAGCAGTGTGCTGCTGAACAGGCCTTTGATAACCAAAGCTGCCTGCCATCCAGAGATCACACGGCACTTCACAGGTGAAAAATGCTGCTTTGGGGTTTTTTTCTCAGATGGGTTTAAAAAGATTAAAAAAACCCCAAGAAACAAACAAAAAATGAAACAGCAAAGAACTTGGAATAAAACTTGGAAAGAGCATAAGGGAGTGCCTAAGCTCAATGTTCCACAGCATAGGAAGAAAAGGACAGAGGGAAACACTCTGCCAGCCTGAGCTGGAGATGAAATGTGCCCTGGTCACCCAAGTAGTGTCCCAGGACATGCACCATCCACAGGTGAGACCACAGTGAAAATTGAAACAGGGCAAGACCTATCACAAGGTTGTATGATCCTGCATGAGGGCCCAGCCAGCTCTGATTTCCTTAAGTATTTTGGAGCCAAACTTGAGTATTCAAGCTGGAATTCATCTATATTCAATGGAGGACCATTGCTTTTACAGATTTAAATCATAGCGTAACAGTTTTCTGCTTGGATTGAATAGAGACCCAAAACAAATTCCCAAGGGTTTTTGATTGATATGGAACATTATGTTTTTTGGGAATTAATCCCTCTTACCTACAAACTTACATGGACAGGAAAGCCAAAGGGTATATCCTAGATGAGACACCAGTGTTTGAGCATCAGAGTATTTGAAAACGAAAGTTTCATGTTACCCAAGCCCAAGTTGCCAGCATTTTCTTTGTAACTATTCCTGATTTGTTTCTTTGAGAATTTTGCAAAATTAGTACTTGGGCATGATACCTATTTGACAGCTTCCCATCTGCTGGCCCAATTTATATCCACTGAAAGTGCTAGAAAATGAAATTTTTATTGCCAGCCACATTGCAGTTTATATAGCTGTGGAAAAACGGGCTGAACTCAGTTCCCCCTTATGCTTCATCAACCTAAAAGTGTGCACTGACACCAATCCTCT
Source organism: Illadopsis cleaveri (assembly GCA_013399915.1). NCBI lineage: Eukaryota > Metazoa > Chordata > Aves > Passeriformes > Timaliidae > Illadopsis > Illadopsis cleaveri. Next base: position 188,559 of record VXBB01010690.1, read on the forward strand.
ACTGCCATCCAGGGCAACAGGCAATTGGCTGCCCTTCAGATACACTGCACAACACACAGGTAGATTTATTTGCCCTGTTCAAGGTTAAAGGGATTGTAAAGATGGCCAGAGGAAAATGTGTACAGGGCAGGTATTTTACAGTTGTTATTCTAGATAATATTTATCCTCAAATCTTGTGCTGGTATAAACCACAAACCACAGTTACATTTAGAGGAAGCCTAAATTTGGGGATGGCAAGAAAGATGAGAAGTATAAGCAAAACCAGCAGAGCAGCAACAGGAGATAAGGGAAATGTCTGATATTAAAGGTGAGACTTTTTAACGGCTCTCTAGACACTCCATTTTTAAGGAAACTTCCCTGTCTGAGCATCCAGGACCACTATGACAGTCACTCTTGTGCACCACCCGAGCTGGACCAAAGCCCCTTTGCAGCTGCACAGCACACACACCCTCTCACACACTCACACTGGGTTCCCTATGGGCTCAGACCCAGATTTTCCATGGCAGAGCCCCAGATGTTCAAATTCTTAAAATAATTTCATCTTGGTGCAACGACCAAATAACTAAGTAACAACTCCTTTGAGGAGGGAGCCCAAAACAGGAACCCCTTGGCTTTTATCCCCTCACAGCCTGGACACAAAAGTCAGGGGTCCTCTGCTCCTGCTGTGTCTCGGAGTGTCCGGTCCCCTGGCCAAGGCACAGGTCCCCAGGGCCCTGGTTATACAGAGGGTCAGCAGGTCACAGCCTCAGGCCCTGGGCTGTCCAGAGTTCAACCTGCAGCTCCACTGCACCTGCCCGGGACCTGCACTGAATAGATTCTTTAACACCCATTCCCCTCCCACAGCCCCAGTCTACACAGAAAAAGCGCTTCTCTCCCTAAATATGAGCCGAATTGAGGAAGCCAGGAGAGCAGAAAATTAGTCACTGACGTATCAGATAGGTGGCACTGTAACATTTGGCATCTGCCAGGCATCAGTCACGCTGTGCACAGAGGCAGTGCAACACAAACCCCAGAGCTACGCTAGCAGAGACTCACGAGTAGGTCTTTGTGCTAAGAGACTAGTAGAGAACAATTCTGTCACTCAGGGTCATATCCTGACAGCCTGAACTCCATGTCCATCCTGGATGGATGGATCCTTGTGTGGGGGCTCTGTGCAGCTCCCCATCTCCTCTGCACATCTCCCCACGTGGCATTTTCTTAGTCTCAGGCAGCTCTCAGCTGCATCAGCCCCTGACATTTCACTGTGCAGCTGTTCAAACACAGCTGTGTGTGAAAGGAAGGAGGGAGCAGAGACAGTAACCCCCAGCCAGGCAATACCCCTGACAAGTGATGTGAGCAGGCATCGAAGGACTGATTTCCTTCTTCACTTTAAACCAACAAGGAAATGGGGATTTCTTTAAAACATTCTTCAGCGCATAACTGCTATTCATTTTTTAAACTCAAAACACAAAAAACCTTAGATCCTCACAAAACTGGGGGTTTTGCCAGTTACAGTCTCACCCCATCATTACTTCCAATTCTGGAGCATGGGAAGGAAGGCTACACAGAGCCATGGGACAGCACTTATGACTACTGAACACATTTAGAAAGCTTTTGGTAGACAAGCAAGACAACAAATTAAAAAAAAGAAAAAAAATTCCCAACATAATCCTCCCTCTAAACCAAATCAGCTCAAAAGTGAAGCACTAAGGCTGTTCCTGCATGCTTTTGAAATTTGGGACCTGATGTTGGATGCAAAAGGACTTGTAATCAACAACATACACAGCCTCTTGTGGTCCTGTTAAGGGTTTTTTAGGATGAGTTTAAAGGATTGTGGAATTTTATTTTTTTTTAATTTTATAGAGATGGTTCTTGTATACCCAGCAGGTATTCTCAACCAACAATGGCAATGGATGCTGTGACAAAAACATGGTGGTGAAGCAAACCTGGTAAATCCAAGGGAAACCCATTACAGAGTGCACAGAAAAAAAGATAAATAAGGAAAGAAAGAAGGATTCATCAGTGCAGGTAATAGTCAAGTAAACTTTTTCTCAACAATCTTCTTGTATTTTAAAGAAACCAATTATACTTGCAAGTCACTTACAGAAAATTTTAATAATTTGCCAAATATACAGCTATTAGAATGACCCTAAATATCACTAATAATTAAGTTACAAAAGTTGGTAGATAGCACAGTACAATGTTTTATAAAATAAACATGGGTAATATTAACAATACTCCCTGTGGCCCAGGAATGTCAGAAAATAGCAAATGAAATTACAAACACATACAGATCAGAGGAGATTGAGGGGCAGCTTTAGACATTTGGATCAAAGAAACTGAGACTAGACTAGACACATTCATTCATCAACCATAATGAATGTAGAACTTTAAATCTCAAAAACTATCAACAACACAGCATCAGATGCAATTTCACATGGTTCCATCTATGTTCCAGTACAATTCCCAGAGGATTAAAGTGCCTTTGTGCACTGTAGTTTCATTTAGTCAGGTGCAACACACACGGTATTTCGAAGTTATTCTTTTTTAAAAAGTGACCTATGAAATAAAAGAACTACTTGAACCAATGTACATAATTCAAACTAAGGTGTCTGAAGTACCTTTGTTCTGACTTTGCTACTGAATGTCACGCAACAAATTAAACTCCAAATCCACAAAGCCCATCTCCACTAAACAAGACCAGAGTAGAAGATATTTATTGAAACATGTTTTCTGCAATACAACCCTTAGTTTGCTTATTTTCCCCTTTCAAACATATTTACCCTTTGGATGACAATTTTCTACTGCAGCTTTCATTTACAGATTGCTGTGAACATGAAAACCAGACACAATTTGGCCTGTGCCTATGGTGATGAGTGCACTTCCCAAATAACATCCTGTTTCAACCCAATGAATAAGCACAACACATTCTCTCTGTGGGACACCTGAAGAGCTGGAGCCTTTGGATCTTACCCACAGCCATTCTCTGTGCTACAGCATGGACCCAGTGTCCTGCTCAGGGCTCCTTAGGAACTCTCACTGCTCCCTGCTGTACTACACCTCCTTAAACCCAAACCTCCACCTGAACTGCAGTGAGGGAAGGAAAACTCCACACAGTTCAGCTGTCACTCACCTTGCCCCCAGAATGTGCTCTTCAATGAGTAAAGAACTCACACAAACCCTACAATCCAGTCTCCCATCAAATCATGCTGTCCACCAGCAGCCACTCCTCCTCTCTCTGGGGAGAGAGTATTCCCACAGCATTTGAGGCATTTTATGGTGTTTTTCAATAGGGGCACTTCAAGAGGAGTTATGGGCATAAGCTTTTTAGGAAATACAGATTTCCATCACGATGCCACCTGTGGCAAGGGCACTCGGGAGGAAACTACACGTAGGGGAAAAAAAAAACCAAACTAAAGAAATTAGGAGCATGAACAACTAATCCTAACTTTAAACAGCAAGTGTACATGTGAGTCACCACTCTTGCAGTGTCTTCCTACATTTGATTGTACTTCCCATCACAAGGTGAGCAAGTCACTCCAGTGGTTTTAGGTCCATATGTAAACACCCCTGCACACCTGACAGGTGATACCATTCCTTCACCACTGCTGCTGTTACACCTGAGAAGGCCCAATTTAAATTCTGCACAATCCAGACTCGGATCAGAAGCTCTCTGCAAGTGAGGAAGTTTTACTGGGGTTTTAGATTTGTAGCATGTTAACATTACTTACAACATTACATGCACTGAAATATTTTAAGAACACACCCGCTCTTGTTAATCAAATTAATGGGAATTGGTGATTTTCTAATCTACTCAGTACTTTTAAAAGTTCTCCATGAAACTGTGAGATTATGGAAAAGAATGCTCTGGTTATGCATTACAGTAGAAAAAAAAAACCAAAACAGTACAAGTTTCATCAGAATCACAACTACAAGTAAAGTCTCCAGTTCAGTTCCTAAAACAAATTAATTTCAGTATTTCATAGTGGTAATATAGTATTATATAGTAACTTCCAATGCAATTTATACAATAAATTTCACCCATATTCAAAAATACATTTGTAAATGCTTTTCATAAAACTTTATACAACTCAAGCTCTCCTTAGGTAAGCCTAAGCCCAGTTCTCACATCACCTAGGCAGAAAGGCTTCAGAAGCCTATATTCTCAGAGTCCATGAGTGACAATGCTGCGTGAGTTCTTCCTTTTTGAGAATCAGCTTTGCTAAACCCAACTCTTATTGCTTAAAATCATCAGTTTCCTCAGCAGGCCTAGCACTCAGCTACACCACACTAGTCTGGGCAGCAACCCACTGTTTTATGGGACATAAACACCTACAGGCCTTGTAACCACTCCTGTCAAGATTTCCATGTAATGGTTGCCTGTCCTGTATACTTTGTCCAGAGAACAAAAGGGGCATTGCTGAGAGGGAGGGAGATCAATCATTGAGAGTACATCAGTTCAGTGACCCACTGTCCCCCTCTTCATCTTCTGATTCATTATGTATTCTGTTTAATGATTTCTGTGATACATTTCCAATTGTAAATGAAAACAACTGGTTCAGACACAAGACACACCGTGTCTAAAACCTGCAAGAACAGTGTGAATATAAGGCCTCTGCAGGCTCAAACTCACACCTGGTACTATGCCCAAACATCTCCACAGCAAGCTTTATTTACACAATTTCCAATGAAAAATACTTCTATTTCTCAAGCTACATTTTAAATTATCAGAAATACATTCATAATAACTACTGGTACAAAAACCATGATAAAATTTTTTTTATTCAAAATATTCTGACAGATTGACAATATTCCAGGCATGTTACAAATACTGCCATAGCCAACAAAACAATCAATACTTAAAGAGCATTCAAACACCGAGGACATGTATCTTAAAGCAGAGACAGGAGAGTGCATGGTATTAAGTGCATACTAATCATTTTCCAATAACTGACTTGAGGAAAATGCCTCATTTTTCTGGTACAAAATGGATTAAAATCCAGAAGAGATGAATTACAAAGGACAAAAAGATGATGTTGAAATGTTTTTGTCTATATTTTCCTAGAAAACCTTGTAACTTTATGATACAAGGCCACTACCAGTCTGGACTGCTCTAGCGTTGACTACTTACGGGATAGAACAACAAAATCATAACAGAGAAACCAGCGACAAAGCAAACAAAACCACAAACTCTTTCTAGAATATGGCTTAAATTAATTCACAGAGAGTTGGGAATATATTAACTATAAGGTGCCAGAGAAATACCAGGTAGGAAAAAAAGTCCCTCTCTTCCTGGTACTTTCCCCCTCAGACTTCACTGTATTTCCCATAAAATTTTCAACACACTGGTCTCACCTTTCCTGCAAGCCCCATTTCCCATACTTCTGAAACATCATGTTACTAAAAGGTTGGTTTCAGTCTTGAATGTATTGGCCAATATGAGCTGTACAGTTTAAACCATGTAATTCCACACATAGTAATACCCTGTTTCTCCCAATTAACCTAAGCTCTCAAATAGAGCTAAAAATTCAGCTTTACTGAAACCAGCATATTTGCTTGAAAAAGTATGAATCTCTTTGTCATGTAGAAAACAGATGTCCAATGAAGAACTTGTCAAGATGTGTACACAGCTGAGTGCATAGTGCAGAACATCATACAGAGAGAGCAGCAAGGCCACAGGGTCACTAAGTCCACATGAAAAAGATGTATGTTTCCAATGACCAAATTCATTCTAAAACATTTTCGTCCTGGAAATGCTTTAAGCATTAAAATCTTGCTCTAGGGATGGCAGGACTCCCCCATTCCCACTTTTTTCATACAGTTCACTGTAATATGCATGGCAGCACAGCCACGTACACAGCATACAGAAGAGACACACCAAAACTGCTTTGGATACATCATCATCCTGATCTCAAGTACTCCATACAAAAGTTGAGTTTTTCTTGTGGAAAGGAAAGAAATGTGACAGCTTTCAAATTACACAGCTTGCCTGTGTGTCATGAAAGAAACAAACCTGCAGTGTCTGCAGCCCAGGACGGGAGAGCCACAGCTCCAGTGGCACAAGGGGTGGCACAGCTCGTGGCTCCAAGGCTGAACGATCTCGCAGGAGGCTCCTCCGCCCGTATTGCTCCTGGTTCCAGTCACTGCTCCCCAGCAGTGGAAGCATCAAATGCTCATTGCAAAAATGCAAGTGGCTTTACAGCCAGCACAGCTCTGTACACTCACCCAAAACACTTGTTTCCCCGTTCTACTAGTTTGCTTTTTAAAGCAATGTTGTTGGAGAAGAGCCATGAGAACAGAGTGAGACATTTTCTTTAATCACAGCATCAGACACTCCATTAACAGACTGACATAATCTCCTATATCAAATTAGTTCCTGGAACATCTTGCATTTGCCTTTTTTCACTGGTTCTTAGGAACAAACAGTTTCTCTAGAAGTTGTGCAGTTTAAGCCTGTTATGGTATTGTACTCCAGCATTTTCTTAGCACCTCAACACAAATTACATGGTACCTCATCTGTGGTGAACATTGGCTACAGACATCCACAAAGGGGGAAGGACTGAAAGAACAACAATATTGTCCCGTGACACGGAAAAGCACTTTGGGATGCACTGGCTTCAGGTGAGACTGCTGACTCAGAACAGGATTTCTCTCCAAGCAGAGTTACTCCAGTTATTCAAATACAGTAAACACAAGGGCAGTACTGAGGACATCAATCCTGCACCTTACAACTTTCAGTCTATTTTCTAAACACCTCTTAATGGAGATGTGGCTCAGCGTCAAGGCTAAAATGGGCAAAAATGTCATCTATGCTAAAGTCATTAGAGGAACTAACACAACCCTTGCTTCTGGTGGTTCTTGGACTTAAGCCAACCACAATACCTTTCATTCTATTAATTTACCTATCCTGCTTTATCTCAAGTATCTTCATCCTTTCACACTTCCTAATTAACTATCAATATTTTTCCTGAGTGAAATTATAAAAAGTTAAACCCTTCTACCAAAAGTACAAAGACAAATAAAATATAGAACAATACAAACCCAGTTATACAGAACTACAAGTGCAGAAATTCTTCATGTTGTTGCTCTTTATCATTGGCCCCCAATAAAAAACATAGCAAAGAATTTAGTTATCCAAAATATTTTGCAGTACTGTGATTAGATTCTTCAGACCATAAATATAGCCCTCATCCTTTGTGTTGCTAGGAAACACATGAGCAAAATCAATCATTCGGACTTCCACATTTGCACTTTCCTTGGTCTCTGCTGGCACGTGACAGAAAACTTTTTCCAGTTGGGGTAGAACATTTCCATTCAGGTGCTCCTGTGTAATGCATGTGCTGGTTTTCCACACATTATCCTGCTCTGAGTTTTCAACTTTTAGCGAGAGCTGACTGTGGTGCCTCTTCGAGCACGCCTTTTTGTGAAGTGCATAAAATTTAGACAAGCCTTTGCTTACAGAGGCTTCAATTTTTCCATTCTCTGTAGAATTTATTACATTAATATTATTGTTATACTCCAGTACATCTCCACCTGATAACAGGCCTTTGGGCACTCTTCTCTTCTCTGCCGAGGTGACATCCCTCAACCGCACAGCTGTCGGCGGACACGAACCTTCATAGACAAACAGCAACGAGCTCGCGTAGAAGTTGAGTTGTGTCTGCCCCTCAAACCACTCCAAAATCTTTTCCACCTTCTGAATGCTTGCAGCTACCACATCTTTTCTCAAGCAGTACCCACTGTGGAAAAACTTTGAGATGCCTGCAAGAAATACACACATACTGGGATTATTTTCACTTCTGAACAGAAAGCAAACTATTTTTATTTCTTTTGGGATGAGAATAGTTCTTATTTGAAGGCATAGACACCATGCAGATAGTTTCTGTTCAGGCAATTACTAACTAAACCCCAAAGTGAACCTAAGAACTCTGAGACCTTCAGTCACATCACCTGCTGTGTAATACTACAGCTTGGGCCTGGGTTGCAAGAAAAAATAAATGTATCAAGCACACAGTAAATGAACATGGTTCCTGCTCCCAGGTCAGTTTAACACGTGTCTGGGCAGTTTTGGGCAGGGACCTATTAAATTCCTCCATGCATAAACAGGCTCAAGCAGCTTGTTATTATGAGTGTTTGTGTGTGTACCTTCTGTCCCTCGTTGGGGGACAGATGAGGAAGTGTCAACTAATAACTAGTTTGCAATAACTATCACCAAACAGCCCCATGATGGCAGAATTTTTATTAATTGTCAATGTAGAGCAACATGTGGATGAACTTCAACTGATAAAGTCCTTTGAATTGAAAGATGCTTTTGTAGCAGCTTTCTAATAGAAAATACACTTCAATATTCACAGAAGATAACTAGAAACAAAAAAAGAGTATTTATAATAATGACATGTAATACTTTTAAAATATTTCTATTTCATTATAGTTTCAAAGTTACAAAAAAGTTGAATTTTAAAACTCTTTCCCCCTTATTGGCAGTAAAAGAGATGTGAGGAGGAAATTCCTATGGTCTGCACTGCTGTTACAGTCAACTGCACACTTAATTTCAGATTGACAGGCAGCTCAAATACTACAGGGAACCGCCAAAGACCCATCTGACATATGGACAAAAAAGGACTTTTAAAGACCACTTTTTCCATACAGCTCTATAAATAAGTATTTAAATGAAAAACTCCAAGCACACCAAGTTCTGACACTCCAGTGCCCTTTACTTACCGTCCTTTACTGTTTCCTTGGTCAAGCTCCTTCCATAGTGCTGGTTTTGTGTCTCGTAGCTGTCCGAAGACACGTGGTACACCTGAAAGAGGCAAGGAGGGGGCTCCTATGTATTTTGAACCACCAGTATTTCTGCAGAGCAAGAGACATCTCACAAACAGGCCACAAAACATTTAGCCCTCACATTTCTTGTTGTGCCCAGCATTGCACTGTAGTGCTCTCCAAAACTCTCCCTTCAGCCTTTGGGCTTCAAGCTACAGCTTTCCTTTGCTAAAGACATCCTGCTGGTGGCAAAAACCAATATATCCATTACAAGGAACTCTTTTGTAAGGCCTTGCAAATCACAATTGAGATCTGAAACTATCAGACTCCTATCTGTGCTACTGTGGATATTAATAAGACAACAAAGCAAAAATTTCAGTGCAATTATTTTGATTTTTTAAAACTATGTAGCACCAGAGCAAAACAGTAAGAATTATTGTATGTGACCACCAAGGCCCAGCTCTGTAAGACCCATCAGCACAAATAAAGCTGCACTAAAGAAATAGCAGCAGCCAAGCAAAAGCTGGTTCCAGCACCAAGAGCAGTACTTCAGCTCTCATCTGAAAGGGAGGCAACTCACATGGGCACAGTTTTGTCCATATCAGGAATTGTACAAGCTTAAGAACTTCAAAACTGCTTCACATATAGACATATTTTCTCTCACACTGAAATGTTTCCATGGCAGAAATGTGCGAGGCAGCAAGGCCCAAGTATAATTTGTTTATGACAGTGTAGACAATTTTTATTTGCAGAAATAATGGTGTTACCAAGCAGGCAGTTGTCTCTGGCAGGAACTTGGTGCTTGGCACTTGTTCAGACCACCCACCCCGTGGCATCCACCCCACCCACAGCCCTGCCCTCCCTTCACTGCTGTAAAAAGAGAGGATCCCACTGAAAGAGAGTCAAGGCACACTACTGAGGTGCCTGCTCCTCATCCCTCCTCCAGGGCCTTGCTCTTGCTGAAGCCAACCAATTAAGTTCACAACAGCGAAACAGCAGCAATAAAAATGAGCATTAAATAAAGAAAATAGAATTCCCTGTTTTCATTACAGCCCATCACCCTGAAATGTCTCTCCCTCATCCAAACAACAATAAATCCAGTATGATTACACAGATCCCCACGTCCTGTTGTGCAAAGCAGCTGGGAAGAACAGTCCCAAATAGCTTTTATTTTGACTAAAAGACAGAAGTAATTATACTCAGTCCTTGAAGAACTTAAATCATGGTGTGTAGAAATTGATTTTAAGTCACCAACCATGAACTGACGTAAACAGTTCTCATTATTCCAAAAAAATTAAAGAGTGGTAGGTCTAAATGTCTGAACTCACTCAGTAGCAGAGACACTTCAAACACTGTTATGATAGTTGGAGAAACTGAGGCCTCCATGTCTATGAAATGAAGAAGGCCATAGTACAGATGAGTTGCTCTAAAACTGCATTTGACAACTGTGATTTTGATTTCACAAGAATAGTAATTTTTCTCTGCTCAGTTTTTGCTGGCTTTTTTTCCAAAGCACACAAAAGAAGTACAGCATATGACACAGAAACCCAAAGGTTACTTATGTAAACACTTCAGGTACCAAAGTAACCTTCAAAAACATACCGAAAGTCTCAAAACTTTTTGAAGAGCTACAAGTCAAAGGCAGTTAAATAAAGAATATTGCTTAGAAAGAAAATCAAGAGTCTGATGAGTACAACTAAGTTTTCACTAGCTGTGCCTTCATTTTAATGATATTAAGCATTCTCATGTAGTTGGCCCAGGGGCAGCTTTCTGCAGACATCAGCACTGCAGCAGTACCCCACAGAAGCATCTTGTTTACCAGAACCTTATCTCTTCCTGTAGGAGCTGCAGTTTTTGTGACATGGGCACTAGCTCAAACATTCTGATTAAGATCTGCAAGGTCATTTTGTTTTCCAAAGAAACGCTGGAGCAGCACATCAGACCCTATGCTTCTGAACTGGGCTTCTCAAGAAGCCACCCCATGCCTTCTCATAATTTGAACAAAACCATTTCCCAAATGTCTTTCTATATAGCTTACAAACACCGAGGCAGATGTGCCTGCTGCATTAACAGCACATTTTTAACTATACAAAATAGTCAGTGACAAAGCACCAAGCCCCAAATGAGTGCATACATTACACAGCATGAGTGTAATGTATGTGTTTAACTGCCTTGGGCACTCAGAAGGCCTTGGCTGCAGCCAGTGGCATTAAAGGACAACAGATCTGCATAATCACAGAAACTGTCTCTTACCACCACCTTGAGACTCTGTGCAACTGCAGGAAATGACCAGTAGAACATTCCTGGAAAACCTCACTCAAATACAAACACACTGAAGGCAAGGGAGCTGAAAGCCAAGCTCCAACAGAAACAATCTTTCATCAGTGCTTGCTTCACCCTCACCTACCCAAACACAGGGGTGGCTGTGCTGGAGGAGCAGGAGGCTAAAATGAACTTCCTATTGGACAGACCTCTTGCTCTACTATGCTTTTGTTCACATGGTCACTACCAGTCATCAGCTATTAACCCTTCCCAAAATGACACTTTGCCTTTGAACCAAGCTTTTTCTGTATCCCTGTTGTTGCAGCTGTCTATACTAGCCCATTTCTGTCAGAACAAATGACAAGTCAAGTCAGATCTGTAACCTTAAAAGCAGCCAAGAAATTATTAGACGGGAAAATCTCACTTCTTGTCCACCTGCCACAGCTTGTTATGTGTTAGCTCTGTATCCACTGGCAGGTTTCCTGCAGAGTGCTAGACAAACAAAACTTTCTGTGAGCTGCAAAGAAACCTCCTGCTTCATCAGTCATTTTTATATATTCTTACTATGCAAGATCAGAGCTGTTCTGGCTGACAGTGCAAAGGCTTCTCCTTGTGCCTACAAGTAGCTCCCACTCAGCTTCCTGCACAAATGGCTCTGGAATCCAACAAGCTAACAGGTGCAGTTTACAATGAGCAGTAGTAGTGACTCTGTATGGGCAGCACATCAAAAAATCCAGACCATTAACTGTTGAGGGAAATTATTTTTATAAACTTGCACTTGGCTTTTATCTCCCTGTGAGGTGTTCAGTCATTGCATACCAAAACAGCTTTTTGTACATTTTTTCAACTGCAGTTCCTTCTTTTTTGTACCCTTTTTTCAGTTACAGTTCCCTCATTTGATGTTCCTGGACTGATGGAAACCTTGAATTAAAATAAGAAGTTGGTACAGCAGAGTCTTTAAAAAAGCACAACCTTTGCAAGGTCTCAAAGATACAGAGTTTGGAAACCTTGCATCTTCAGCTTTGGGACATTAAACTGAAGGCAAACAGGTATCAAATGTTGTGTTAATTATGGTAATTCAGTACCAACGTCCATGGTAAGGCAGAAAAATGTACACACTGTTCAAATCCTTACTGTGGCAACTCCCTGACTTCCAGAAAGCACAATTTAAATACACGTTAAGAACTACCTGGGGGAGATACTGCTGGCACAAATAAAAATCCCTATTCAGTAACTTGCAGAGCTCTTTCACATCTGCAAAAAATATCTGCTAATCCACATCATTGAAACTGGGAAAGAAAAACAAGCCAACATATTTTGGGCAGGCCTGTAGAACACCGAGCACCTGGAGTGCGAGGATCGACTCGACAACATGCACAGCATGGACCTGTGTGGCACTGACATTGCCATGGCAATTGCCATTGCCATTGCCAGCCTCCTGTGCAGCTCCCACTGCCCATCCCTGCTCCTCTGCACAGCTCCCACTGCCCATCCCTGCTTCCCTATGCAGCTCCCACTGCCCATCCCTGCTCCTCTGCACAGCTCCCACTGCCCATCCCTGCTCCCCTGTGCAGCTCCCACTGCCCATCCCTGCTCCCCTGTGCAGCTCCCACTGCCCATCCCTGCTCCCCTGTGCAGCTCCCACTGCCCATCCCTGCTCCCCTGTGCAGCTCTCACTGCCCATCCCTGCTCCCTGCATGCCCCACACAAGGGCAGTCTGGGATCTGCTGTCCTAAGCAAGGACATGGAGATTGGAGATACTGCTCTGATGTTGAGGCACCCAGACTCCACAGGGCCAAGGGCTGAGCTTCCCACCCCTCAGATTTTTTCTGTAAATACACTCACCAGCTGCATACAGGTAGGGGTGAGCGAGTGTTGAGACTTTACACAGAAGTTTCTGTTTACAACAAGGCACCTCTGCACTCCTGAGAGCATCTGAAGGTCAGTACCCAGCTGCTACCAAGGCTGGAGCCACAAGCTGAAGGTGGGGGTAAGCAGGTGACATCCCAACCCATCTGGGCACATCCAACACCAGCATCCACTCCCAGCTCTGCAGGGACCCTCCTGCTTTACAGTGAAGCTCTCACATTACCAGTGCTGCTGAGAGCATTAGCCCAGTTATCCAAATCCATCTATCTAAACATCTCATTCTCTAATTTTTACTCTTTTTTAAACTTATTGTTGCTAGACTACAAGTGGTGAAAGTACACACATCCCTGCTTGCTGCTGCCTTGAAAATTCAGCTCAGGAAGGATGCATCCCTGCTCCCTCATTTCCAAGACTATACTTAGATATTACTCTGCTCATTTTGCTTCTTTGTTCCTCTGGACTACTTTGAGTGCTTCGTATGACTAAGTGCACCCCCAAATGCTCTGACAGTCAATATACAGTTTTAGTCAAGTCCTTACATAAATAGGTTGTGGAATGAAATTTTGTTGATATTTATCCAGTGAAAAAGCAGACTATTAATCTTCTAAATAAAAGCAACTACAGCACTGCAGTTAAATCATGAACCATCTCAAAAACAGTTTCATACAGTAGTTTTAGACTCCCAGAACTTCCATGAAGCATCTCATTAGAATAAATTTCTGTTATGTAATAGAACACCACCTGCTCCACCACGGAAGATTTTTTTTCCCCCCAGGGCTTTTGGATGGTTTCTTTGGGCTAGGGTTTTATTTAGTTACTTATTTCTTGTTTCATGGATTTTTTGTTTGTTTTCTTTTAGGTTCTGTTTTGCTCTGTCTTCCTGTTTTCTTCAACATCAAAACTTGAATTAGACTTATAAATGTAAAAACCCGAGTTCTGGTAATTTTTTAGTGTAGAAGAATCTTAATGAGATACAAGATTTAATACTAACTTCCCTCCTAAGTCTTGTTACTAACAGATCAGAGCTTGTGAAAATTACCACAATACTAGAAAGAGTTCATAGAAACCTCATAAAATAGAGCCAGATACAGTCAATTTGAAAATATCCTGCAGAATCATGTGCTATAGATGAGAAGATTCACTTGTAAAACCAGCTTTGATTATTATACATTATTATACATTACTATTCATAGGCACAAACAACAGAAGTCAATGATGGATTATCTCATAAAATTACATAATCACCAGTTTGTGCTTTTAAAAAAGTGTTTCACAAATATTTGGAGTAAGTGAGATTGCAATCAATGTCCTGGAAACAAAAGAGAATCTGCAGAATCTGTGATTCTGAATCTGTGTGTGAATCTGTGCTTCCCAATTCTGTGATTGGGAACCGTGGATTCCAAAAGGACTGTGGATCTGAAATGAGAGCACAGCCCACACATTGTGCTTGTACTCAACAGTGTGCAGAATGCTCTGTATTTAACATTGACTGTGCTGCAAAGAGATTTCTTAACTGTTTGTATGTCTACTACTGAAACCATCTTACAATTTGTATTTTTGCTATTGCAGCAGTACCTGAGACTTCCAACTTCTATTTAAGCTCCAACTACTTTCATAACAAAGCATGTCCACTCTCACAGAATCCCAGAATGATCTGGTTTCAAAGGGACCTTAAAGAGATCCCAGTTCCAATCATGTTTCACTGAGTTAGGTTGCTCTACGTCCCACCCAACCCAGCCTTGGACAACTCCAGGGGTCCAGGGGCATCTGTGAAAGAAAGGAACTTCTCCACTAAGTACAGAATTGTGTTTTTAAACAATGTTATTGAAATAACTGTGCTTTCTAAATGTATTTCCATGCATTTATTCTGTCTATTCAGTGTGTTAAGCTAAATACAGGTCAAATGCCAGAACTGTGCACATAAATTAATGCTGGGCTAGACAGAAGGCTCCTGTTTTTAAGGACACACCATACATGTTATGTATGAACAGATGACTGCTTGTTTACCAATGCATAAGAAAAAGCTGCTTCAATAGCCTTTTGGGTAAAAATAAATAGATTTTGGGGTAAAATCTCCACCTATAACACTTTTTTGCTTCTATCTCTTCATGACAACTTATATGATGGGAGCTTTAGAAAAAGCATAGCTACATTCTTGTTTTTCCTGGCCTTCTCCTTCTTGGTCTTGTAAAAATTTACCACACAAGCCCACCTCCCTGGTAAAAAAACACTGAAGGGAGAGATTAAAACCAAACCCCTGTACTTCCTTGTTACATCATGTTTTGTCCAGCAAACAGGAACAACCTTCATCCAGCACATGAGCTGTTCTGGGCAGTACAGATCTGTGTAGGAGGGTTTTATAGTATGGCCAGAATGTTGCAAAAATAAAGCAAGTAGACAAGCTGAGAACATCCAATAATGAAGAGGCAGAGAACACGCCTTGGGAATTCAGACTTTGCCTGTGAGGGCAGGAGGAACTTTTCAATTCCCTTTGGAAAACAACTTCCAACATGCCAAAGGCAAAAATCCAAATCTCATCTAGTTAAACACTGGATGAAAAATTGCACTACTTGGGAGAACCATCATTATACATCCAATCTGAATTAGGGGATTGAAAAAAAATTCTGCAACAGGACAAAGACACACGTAAGTGACAATGTTAGAAACAATAGTCACAAGCACACCATAGGAGCAATCAATCATTCCTTTTGCACTGTCGTGAAACAAAGGACATGAAGCACATTGTTTTACAAATGAGATAAGAAAGGTTATGTAATGGCATCAACCAAACCCAAAGTTATAACCTCTAACCTTCCTTTTCCATCCAAACTGTTTGGCTGCTTTTTGACTTAACTCCCACATTCTTGCTCATAGGTTTACACAATTACTACTCATGACCACTATAATTTATATGGCAGCTTATCTCAAGGCAGAGTTATGGGTTGGGAGGCTGAGCAGTTCTGCACAAAACATTACAGAGATATTAGAATTATCCTGAACAATGGTGCAATCTGGCTGCTGTTGCTGTTGAACAGCAAAGGGGAAGCTTATCAAAGTCTCCAGCCATTTATGCATGTTGATGCAGAGCTTGAGGAGCCCTGACTTTGTGTGTGAGAAGAAAAACAAAAATCTTACATCAAAATGAAAACTATTCCTGTACCTACCGTTGCAGAAAAAACTACTTTGGAATTCCATCAGAGACATCAACACATTTCTCTTACTGAGCCACAAGTGCTCTGTACAACTCTTCCTTACATTAAAGTTTTAAAGTAGCCAATACACACATACTGGCTCTTAGTATTTCTAAGAGTACTAAGAGTTAATAGGGATGTCTGCATGCCCAACTAACCTTCCTCTGACTGTGTTTCCTTGAGTGTGTAAATATCAAAGGAAGTTTCCTTCTGATGGAAAGCTTTTTAAAACGTGAAACATAAGCAGTTGTCCACGGCTATATGCATCACCTCTGAGAGCTGACTTACTCTTCCCTAAATAGAAAAATTATGTAAAATTATTTTTATTTAAAAACAGTATCAAGATGAAAAATGTGGAGGGTATAGGTAATTATTAGAAAGACTGGTTCACTATGTAAATTTCTGATATACACCTGAAAGAAAACAAACACACAAAATTCCTCTTAATTTAAAATATCTGTCGTGATGGTGAAAAATTGATTGCAACTATATTCAGTTTTAAATACCCAGCCCTTCTCTTGTATACATATACAGTGCCCAGGTTGCAAATAGCTTGCCCTAAGGGACAGAGTCAAGTTAAATAGCTGTTTTGAAGCAGAGCAGTGCTTTGGAACAGGTTTCACAAAACAGCTGATATCAGCACTACTAAGACATTCAGGTAACACTGTATTTATGTAAAACTCAAGAGGATTGTTGTTTGCTAGGAAAACCAGTTGCTGTACCTGGTGTGGGACAAGAGGCCTTGAGCACAAACTGAAAGTGAAGACAAGACAAGTTCTTACCCTCATTCCAAGAACCAAAAAGCCAATCTCCTCCATCAGTGGGTACTTGCTGACCTGCTGCTGGATCTTCTCTGCTGAAGCGTAGGGATCGTAACTCTTCTGGCCTATTTTGACATCCATTATGCAGGGCTTGTTAAACTTCCGAGTCACATCTTCCAGTTTTAGATATGTATCTGTCAAAAAAACAAAACTTTTGTTAACAGTGCAAAATAATTACATAGCTTCTGCTAAAGCACCTGGGGAGGAATGTGAATAGTTTAAGGCTCAGCATCACATGAATTCTCTAAGAGTCAAATTTGTCTCTGAATGCTGACTATAAATCATGGTCACTGACACTCACAAATTCTATTGCCATGAAAATCTAAATGCTTTCTTGTTTAGAAAACTGTATACAATTAACATGTGTTAACCTAGCATTCAAATTCAAATTATTGCCCAGATAAAATCCATGAGTAACTTTTATTAAGTCATTACCATATCACAAAGAGCATTACTAACCACACAGAAATGCAGGTTTTGCAGCTGTGTGGCTGGTTTTGCAATTCCTATGGTCTCTTGTGTCATTTTACAAATGAAACAAACATTTCAGCCCAAGCCTTCAGGGGCTGAAGTGCAGCTCATTTTGCTTCTTTCTATTTCACTCCCATCTGCACTCATCTCTCATGGCACACCTTTTGGAGAAAAGGCTCTTGCAATCCTAAGCTGCCTTTCATCCATTTCTAATAGTCCCTTTGGGGAGGTGGCTGGACTAAGAAACCCCAAAAGTACCTGGAATGCCTGAAGATTTAAAGGAGTATCTAAAATGAATGATGTATCTAATGATGAATCTAATGATGAAAATGCTCGTTACCAGCATGAGCCCCACGCTGACTACCAGAAATGGAAATGGACTTCAGTACCCACCCAGCTCTCAGACAACTCTGCCTGGGACACAGCTGCACCCACCTCCAACCCTTGCCAGGACATGGCACAACCAAGGCAACACACAGCCTCAACATTGGCCTCATTCTTCATATCTGCTTTGTAAATCCACCTGTCACCAAGCACAAACTTCAAGTCTGCTTTTCTTTCCAGTACAGCCTATTCCATGAATTTATTTCTTTGGCTTTAATGCAGTTCAACTACAAAAAAACATTGTATTATACCCTACTGGTTCAGCATGATGTCAAATGGGATTGTGAGAGAAAGCAAAACTAGTTCAAGTTTAAAAAGAGGCACAAAGTGCCTTGTTTGAAAGCTGTACAGACAGGTAACAAAACCAGTCTGAGTCAAGACAAAGTGAACAAGCAACGTTTCATTTACACTTAGTAAGGAGAAGTAAGGAGAAACACTTTCTTAAGGAAAAGAAATGAAAGGGACTTTACTACTTACTATAAGTGCTACTGAGAGCTTCAGTTCTTACACCATCATGGTCAAACGTCCTAATTTCTCACAAAGTATGTAAGTATTAATTTAAACAGGTTTGATTTAATCCTTAGATGCCTGCTTTCTGTATGAATGGAACTAGGCATCTTGTTAATGCAGTCATTTTCAGGAAAACATGTCAAACCAATACACTAACTAAAAAAAACCAAAACAAAAATAGTCTTCCACTAACTCACTTCAGCAGCTTTCAATGTCCTTTGGGCTAGAGAATTAATCTAGCTAGAGCAAAAAGAATTTTGTTATAGGCTAGCTCACCCACAAACTACAACTGCAGCAATACATCCAAGCTGAAATAACTCCTAGTTAACTTTGAGGAGCCCCAGGCAGCCAACATACTTGATATCTGCTCACTGAACATCCCCAAAGGAGAAGCAGGACAAATACTCTCCCTACCAGGCAGGTGCTACTTTTACTCTTTGAAGTTGTTATACAGAGGTCTAATTAGGTCAGATATTAGCACAGCTTTTGCAGGACTTTGAGAAATCACTACCAATATCTGGGAAGTCCATAAAATCTGTTAGCTATTTCTTATTAAACCAAAAATTGTAAAAATAGAAGTGTCATCCTTCTGACTCTTCTTGCATATTACAGAGATCACTGCAATCAACAGATTTGTGTCATTACTCTAAAACAATGCAGAAAATAACTAAATAAAGTTCAAGGTTTTCAGTACATAGATCTGGAAAGCAAAGAGCCACAGGTTTACATGGAAGGTGAGGAAAGACAGAAAACGCAAAAAAATCTCAGAAAAGGGCTGCAGTCATCCACCACCAATTCCAAAATGCTTTGGAGCATGTTGCAAGCACTCCAGAATCAAACTGTTAGAAATAAAAAAAATGATACAATTTGTTTAGATGCAATGTTCTTATCAACCCTAAAATCAAATCATACAAAAAGCAGTATAAAACATCTATTTCCATAGGTACCCATGGGTATCTGCTGTCCTCTACTGCACCGGTCTAATTCCCACTTTTTAACCATACAGCACCAACATTCAGCACCTCCCAAATACTTAGAAGTCCTAAATATCTGTCACTTCATTCCCCATCCTTTACAGATTTCTTAAACTAGACTATCTTTCCGACCTCCTAAAAATGTAACAATAACTATTTTTTTTAAATTAAGCCTTAAATTACCTTTGTAGATAACACCAGTCCTGGGAAACACTAATCATTTGGCAAAGCCTGTAAATTATCCAGAAATTTCTCATCTCTCCCACACTTTTTGGAATTAGATCTTTCTTTTTAGGTAACCACTAGCTCAGCATCAGGCCTGTTGTATCTGTTAACACACCTCTCTGCCCTCACAAAGCTGTCTGGCCTTGTGGGCAGAGCAGTGCCACCCAGACAAAGCACCACACCATGTTACTTTTCCTCATTATTGCTTCAAACAAATGGATCAGTTGTTTACACTCCATTTTTCCTGGCACTGTTTGGTGCTTACTTGCACTGTATTCAACAGTCTAATGAAACAGCTCCCAAACCCACAATATTGGTACATCTGTAACTTTCACCTCCAGCAGTTACCCCTATGATACCTCCAAGCACTAAGGCAAACAAAGTTAAGCCTCAGACAGGTATCAACCGCTCTCCATTTTCATGTCAGCTACTGCAAGTCTCTGCAGCTCTGACCAGAAGTGTCCTTCTCAAGGGCATCAGTGAGTCTGCACCTCAGCCCAGGTAACCAGGGCACTCTCCTCCCTTCTCCTTGCTGGGTTAAACAAAAACCTGCAGATTTTTCAAACAATTCAGACTTTCTAAATTATTACATAGTGCCCTGCTAACCCAGTGTGCTTCAGGAAATTATGCATTTGCCATCTAAAATTTGATTAAATTAAAAACTCCCATGGAGAGAAGAATTCATAAAGATTTTTATATTAAAACTTGCATTGCTAGACAGTCTTGACCATACATTTAAAGGATTTAAATAAATCATTCATCAGAGATTTGCCTTGCCCTTTTCTATTTACCAACTGCGGGAAGGTGTGGCTTAACATATTATTTACATATTTTTTACAGTCCCAAAGGAGATAAACCAAAACACCACCAAAATTCAGCAAGTATCCATGGCATGAACCACTGCAGACTTCAGCACAAACATGCCAGTGCATTCAGCCCTCACTGGAAACAGAAGAGACAAAATCACTTAAGGCATCTGATGCCTTCTCATAACTTAGGAGACATCTCTCAAAACAGAGGATTAAGAGCCTCAATTGCCCGCAGCAACAAATGAAGAGAAGAAAGGTTTGAAGCTGGATTATATATAGCTATCCTGTTCTCAGGTTAGGCAACAAAATTAGGTAACAGTATGAAATGAGCAGCAGTGAAGTTACTTTAAAAAAAAAAAAAAAAAAAAAAGCACAGGCAACAACTAGGCAGCCACACAGAAAACTCAGCAGCAGATGGCTCCTACATCTTTATAACAACTTTTCCACTGCTTTGTGAATAAACTCCAAATACCCACAATGCCAGTGAAGCTAAATTTCAAATCCAGGCCATTTTAGATGAGCTTATGAACACAGCATCCCACCTCAACCTCCATTTTCTTTGCAGTAGCACTGGGTATGTGAGCTCAGCAGAACTGGAGTTATTGTACAAATTGTATTGATACTGGTAGTCCATCTTTTCTGTTACATTTCCTACATTCTCATTTACACTTCATACATTTCACCCCTTTTAGCTAGCAATTTCATCCACTTACCTACTTTTTCAGTATAGAATGCTGATGCTTCTCCCTAAATATTTCTCTAAGGAAATAAATGATGTTCTTCACCTTACAAACTGCAGTTCCTGCTTAGCTGTCACATGGAAACTCAGAGACGGTCACAAATCAAGTGGAGAGCAGACTAACTTTTGTTTTTTTTCAGAAGACACCTATGACCAGTTTAGTAACAATAGGAAATTACTGGGTTCACTACTACTGGAGCTGTGATCCCAGAGCCTGCAGAGCAGTGATTGCCAAGGGAAAGGTCAGGCTTCCAGTGTCAAGATTGCAGAAAACCTACAAATATATCTTCAATCTACATTTAAGAACAAGATACACATGCACTCTGCTAAGCTCCATCATCTCCAGTGATTTTGATTTCTATCAGGACTACACAAAGCTCATTAATACTACAGATAACAGAGTTGGCAGTGCAGTGTTTTGGTTGAACTGTCGCCACAGCTTTCTATGAAGAGGCCAGAGGAGAGTGCACAGCCTTTTCAAGAAGCAAAACAAACAAAATCAAAAGTTTCTCCTCCTTTAAACAGTTATTCCTACTGCCTATGTCTGAATGACTGGTGGTGGCCTTCCAAAATCCAGCCCCATGGTGCACAGTGCTTCTGAATCCCCAAAGCAAATGTGCAATGTGTTTAATTACTGTCTCTTGGTTAGCCAATATATTTTCACATCTTAAGATCACACTGCAAATAGAAAAAAATGATTTGCAATTGAGAGGGAATATTAAGTGAACTCCATGACACATTAAATTGTGAGGGAAGGAAAAAGATAGCTCCTGTAGAGTTATTTGGATTAGTGCCAAACAGGAAAGCATGAGGGTAAATCTGAGCTAAGAAACTGCTGGTACTACCACAATCTTCCTTTCATTTTTCCTGTAGATACTACACCATGTCTTTAGATACTGTCTTACTACTTCTTTGGAAAACAAGTCTATCAAGTGACAGCATAAGCAGAAGACAGAGTTATTTTAAAGAAGCATGGCATCTAGTTTGGTGCCCATATATTACAATAGAGTCCATGGCATCCCTTTGTTTGTGTGTGTTCCAGAAGCTCCATGTCCCCAGTGTGAATTAGAAAAGTCTCCAGAAGAAAATCTAGTTTCTAATACAACAATATCTATTCTCTCTTGAAGAGACAATCTTCCAGTTGCTCTACCAAAACACCCTTTTCTTCCTGACTCCTAGTGTTACACAAACACAAATTTTAAGACACGAGATTTTTGTTTCATTCAAACAGAGGATGACAAGCAGAACTCCCCACCACAGCACCTGCTGAAATAAGTGCTTTGGGTGGTAAGGCACAGTGATGGGATCCAACCTCTGGAGACACAGCAGCAGATTCCAGTTTGAATGCTTCCTTAGCCCCAGAGTGTCCATCTTTCCCTTATGCCAAACCCACAAAGTGCTTCTTGCTTTGATTGCCTGGCTGGACATAAACATGCAACCAGCCCACTCCTCCAGCACCACCCCACCCAGAGCAGGAGGCTCAGGGGCAATGTGCATCAGGCCCAGCTACTCAGGAAACCTTTGCTGTACAAACAGCCACACCCATCTTCCCTGGGAGGAAGACTCCAAAGACCTAAACCAGCCACAGGATTGCAAACTGGAACCAGTTGTTAGAGGGAATGTCAGTGGGTTCCAAAACAAGTCATAAAAACCCTATGGAGATCACAACTGCCAAAAATGAGTCTCCAGAAGATTTTGCAGGAGGTTTGGATTAGGAGATAAAATTAGAACAGTACCATTTGGTGCAGTAGGTGGTGACCAGACACCGAAGTATTTTGGCAGATATTCCCGCAGCTCCAGAAGAATGCTGTCGCAACAGTCGGAGTCATAAACCTGAAATAAGATACGGAGGGTTGGAGAGATCATCATCTTAAACATTCATTTTTGCTGGTGGGGGAGTGAACAAGTAGCTGCATGGTACTTGGGAGCTGTCTGGGGCTAAACCACGACAATTTCCAGTTGTCCTGTAATTATACTTCTTACAGTCTTTGTTTTCATAAGTCTAAGATATTTACCTTACATTTAAAAAACATACCAGACGAAGATGATAATTATCACAGTCCAACATAAATGAACGGCGTCTTTTCTTCCAAATTTTAAAGTGGCAACCATGCATCAACCCTAAGCACAATTTATGGCTTCATTTGAATAAAAACCTAAACTGTAATTGTTAATTTCAAAGTCTGGCTATTGAAAAAGGTGTTCTCATATTTACATTCAAGACTGTACAGGATTACTGCATCATATTATATATCCAAATCTTTTCATTTTATATCAGGTAAAGTACAGAAGCTTAGACAAGACAGCATTTTCTCCTCTTCTCCAAGACAATTCATGCTGTAGCTACATCATACATATTATGTGCAATTCAAATATATTTCTTTTCATTTGCTTTAACGCTTTCAACATTTTTTTTTCAACTTCTGTAGGAAAAAACAGTAACAGTTTGGAAACAGCAGCTGGCTTATATTCCTGAAGGAACAACTCTTTGCAGCTAAAATGAAGCCTTGGATCCCATCTGTTATGGAACTGCACGACTGTTACCAGTTTGTGGCATTGCTAAGATGGTTTCAAAACCACTCCCTTGCCTGGATTTCCCCCATCCTACCCAGTGATGTAGTTCCAGACACAGGGGATTGCCCATACCACACTTCCACATGCTTTGTAGACTCCAAGATCTCTATCCACACCCACTACAGGTTACAAGGATTGTTAGTGCATTCAGGAGCCATCTCATCCCACTCCCCATAGAGATCTCCCAGTTGTGCTGCCATTGGAGTGGTGTCCTTCCCCTCATCCCTACCCTGGCCACACAGCAATCCCCATGGATGCTGCACAGTGATCAGGGCAGGCTCAGGGCTCTGCTGTCACCGCAGTGCAGCCAGAGCCCACTGCAAAGTTGGCAGCAAGGCAAAAAAAGAGTCAGGTGTTAACAGCTCTGCAGACTTGGCTCAGCTCATTGTGTCAGGCCACATTTATCCACAGTGGGGGATACCTGGCAATAGCAGCTACAAAGGGGAGGTATGCAAAATACATGTCTGTAGTGTTGCTATGTTAATACAGCTAGGGAGAAAAAACAATGCACCTGAAGTGCAGATGCTATTTTAGAGCATGGAGGCAAGCCCTGGCTATCCTCAGCAGGGCCAGTAACTCCAGACAGAGCCTCGTGCAGCAGCAGTGTTACAATTAGTTAATGTGAGTTTGTCCTAAATTTGGGCTTTACTGCAAAAATCTCAAACTAGGTACATTCAAATCACCAGTGCACTTCTAACAGAGGGACTTCACCACCACTAATGCAGGGCTGTCCTGGGCTTGCACCAGCCACAGTTCTGACACCCTCACTGTTAGTGGGCAGTGATCAAGAGCATGATAAACCCATGCTGACTGTATGCTAAGGCATTGAATTTGATCCATTCTTTTAACCAACTCATGGTATAGGCCCCATTTAAAAGATCCTAAGGGAAGGGGCTGAATCCTGAAAGCTCAAACCACACAAATACATGCACAGTGTATTGCAAAACTCTATGGTATGCCCAACACCACACCCTCTGCCACTACTGCTACTATCTTAAACAGAGAGAAATTGCTGGGTGTGTATCTTTCAAGTCACAGTGTCACACCACAGGGCACTGACCTCTCCTCACCTCATGGTTTGACACGCTGGCATGACCACTGAGGATGACACATAATTGTATGTCTAACTCCAGTTTCCCTCCCATGTTAGCACAAGCTGGTACATTGTGCTCTAAGATAAAAAACCTTACTTGCCCCTGTGATCAGTGTATTTATGCAACATTTCTTCACTGAACCTCAGGGCTTGCCAGCAGAGGACAGTGCTTTTTCCAGAAGACTGCAATGTTGCTTGATCTTACTCGTTTAAGGAAGAAAAGAAGAAGCTAAGGGTGGAAGAGAGGGGAAGATTAGCAGCAGGCAGATGCTGAGGCACAGACTTCATCTGTTCTCTTTGATAACAGTTCAGTGTTCCCCACTGTACAGACAGCAGTTTCTGGGCCAGCACTCCAAGCACTGACTGGTGCCATTACTTCATGCTGTATAAAAGTAGTACAAGCCTAGTTTTTGTTTACTGTGGTATAGCACCTTACATCCAAGGCAGGGCATTCCACTGCTCCCAGCACTAATGCTCTTTTCCCAGATGACTTTGGGGAGATCTGAGAGGCACATATCATCGTACCTTTACAGGGGAGCAAGTGCATATATTTAGGTCAGGACCAAGAGGAGAGCGAAGGAAACCAAAAGTGCAACAGACAACAAGGAGAAACACTGAATGCAACTGAAAAAACAGGCAAACATAATAACCCATTTACTTAATTTATTAGCAAAAGATTCTGAGAAAGTGAAATGTCAGGAGACCACTTTGTATTTTTTTTAAGAAAGACAGGACCCTTGATGTATTTTTTTATCACCAACATTAGGCAATTAAACTTTGCCACTTAGCAAGTAAATAAGGGTATGCTCTTGTGTACTTCAAATAGCAGGATACAACAAAAATATTCAGATAATTTAAAATGGGGTGTAATAGCCCAAAATCAAGACCACATAGGGAAAAGAGTTCCAGAAATAGCATCTTCCAGGTAGTCTATTCCTCAATACCCCGATATAAAACATTTTAAATGGAGACAGAACTCCCAATAATGGATTTTTCAGTATCACTACTTTGACATCACAGAACTAAGCCCATTACTTCTGTCTCTCCAGAAGTTACCTTGTTCCCAGAACCAGTAAGAAACTCCCCTCATAAGTCTGACATATATACAAGGCACTTATTTGACCTTAATACAGACCTCAGTTTTAGCCTGTCAAACAAGAATAAGCACTCAATTACTAAAGATCAGAAGAAGTCACTTGGTGTGGGCAAAGCAACAAAACTAGATATTTCAGGGATTAAGCTCATTCCTATGCAGGACAAAACCACTTCTGCTCATTAGAATGGGGCCTCATAAGCAATACACATGTCACGGGCATTTCTTCTCATTTCATACAACCTGGTAGCAAGCCACAGAACACCAAATATAAATGTAAACAGGATAAAACCATCCCTAAAACTACACAGGGAATATACTATGCACCTCATGACCCAAAAGATATTGCTACTAATACTTCTGGAAGATTCATGAAAAATGCAGGTTATCACTTGCCTCAGGAAAACCTTAATGAACAAACCATTGGATTTTTACTTACATCAGCAATATTCCAATTTTGCTTCAAGACATAAAACGTCTCCAGAAAAGCAGTAAATAGGATGCTGACATTTGGAGGGCTCACAACATGACCATTACAAATTACAAATAACTCACAGGAGGAATATGCCCCAGGTGTGTTCTGTGGCAGCTCAGATAGTGTGACAGACACCATGAAGTCATAATTTCCAGTCATACAGGACTTTTAATTCTGAGGCAAATTTACCATCCCTAAGTTTTTAATCCAGAGTACACTCTGGGGTTTCTTGTAACAGACTGATCTGCTTTTAATGGCAAACAGGGGCTGCTTAGGACAATGGGAATGTTCTTTTCCTTATTTAAAACACAACATTCAGAGTTGTTTTCTAAAGACTAGCTAATGACCTAAACGATAGAGGGAGGGTAAAACAAGTGCTTAAATTTCAACAGGAAACTAGTTCTGGCAGTACAGACCTGTCTTCAAATGTCCTGATGGAAAAATACCACTCTGACAGAAAAGTAATCTATAGAGAACCTTCTAAAGTACATTCAAGAGTTAGTTTAAAAGAATATGTATTTTAAAGCTATTTGAGTAGGAAACTTTAAAGTCAGAGTAGGCATATCAGCCTGAAGCATCATCTTTTTTTGTTGCCAGCTATCATAAACTGGCCCTAAAGGCAGCAGCACTACAGCCTGCAGAGTCTCAGGACACACAGCCAGCTGCCAACATCAGGCAGAGAATTCCCTGTCCACTGTGGGATTTGAGACTTTTTTTGAGCAGCTAATGCAGCTAAGTCATGCACTTAAATTAGGAAATGCAAGATTTACAGATGCCTGGGCAACCTTAATTCCCTCTTCCATTGGGTATGTCGTATATCACAGACTTTAATTACCTGAGCACACACTGCATTTCCCTCTGGACTCTTACAGGCAAGTGCAAGGTCAAAAAATTGAGGTTGAAACAGCAAGTGTGATTTTAGCAATTCATATCTGCTTGGTTCTATGACTCAAGACAGCCCTGGCTTTTTTTTTTAAGTGGTATCATCATGATTTGAGTTGTGTGTCCACAGAACCTGTTTCCACAAAAATGACTGGCATTGAGCCAGCTCTGCTTATAGTCAAAATTTCATACCATAATAACTTCAGAAGTTAAATATTTGTGAATGTTGTTACACTAAATGCTATTATACCAAATTGCTTAATTTACTATCTAATATACAGCCATGTTAATGAGATTGTAATCATTTTCACTGAAAATACATACAGGAAGAGAGAGTGTTTAAAACAAATGAGGATCTATTCCCACAATCTGATCACATTAATGGATTTTCAAGTAAAGACTGCACACACTTTTGACAAAGTCAAAAGTCTTTCAGGAGTCAGGAAGAAAATCCCACATTATAGTAAAGGGTTGGCCATCTTACCTTCCAAAAAATGAAGGCTGTGAAAATAAGCCTCAAAGATCTCAGAAAGAAAAACTTATTTGGTGATGTGTATCAGCAAGTCAAATTCTAACAATGCCAAAAAACCAGCAGGTTTCATTTCATCCACTTTCACGTTTTACATAATCCAATTTAGGCTTGACTTCAGCAAGATTTGAAGCCTCAGCCATGGAAACATTTTTAAAAGAAACAAAGCAAACTCCAACCCATTTTGAGGGTGTGGTAGAGCTTCATAACTTCAGTAGCCAAGAGAACCACCCAAAAGGCTGAGGTCAGGCACAGCCACCAGCAGCAACACTAAACAAATACCACAGCCTGGCTGCAAGTGAGAGCCACAGGCACCATCTGCAGCAAGTTGCCCCAAAATGGTCAGAACTAAGTTGGGTAGAGACAGATCCTCCAGTTCCTCTTTCTTTCCAATAACCACTTACTACAGAGGCAAGGCAGTAAAGGACCTTGAAAGACATAAGCAGGCATTTGGCCATACTCCATCACAACTCAAAAAGGGTTCACAAGACCCTCGCATCTAATCTTTCACACCACAAGATTTCTGGGCAACTAAAGACTAACAACAAACGAAGTTTAAGTTGCTCACTCTACCCACACTTCCCTACAATTTCTGCAAGTCACCCCGCTGAGCATGGAGCAGGGTAGTGGACATGTAAGAGCCTTCTTTGTCAAAACTGCAAAATTATATCATCTTTCACCACCAATCCCTTCCCTTAGAACTGAGCTTTCTCTTGCCCTTCAGCCTCTCCTGTGTTCACAGCTCACGAGCAGAGTCAGGTATTATGTTCAGCTTCAACTGCACAGGAGCTGGAGTCTTCAATGAACTTGAGAGCACTCTGAAGTCAAGGACAGCTCCCGAAGATACTCAGGAAAACTCGTTACCAACACAAATGCCTGTTAGGCAGCCTCTTAAATAGGTTATGAGACTCTTAGGTGAATGGTCAAAAAATACATGGCTAATTGCAGATCAAGGTCTCTACTCCCTAATTTCATCAGAATTTAGTTCAGTTATGTCAACATGCGTGTGCAACAAACTGGAGCAGAATTCACATTAGGTGCTCTCCACTAGAGGCCAAAATGAAGAGAACACAGACTAAAAAAATGGTTAAGACATACTACCACTGGTCATCTGACATGGAACTTTCAATTTTAACACACTAAATATTTCACCCATTCTTATTTCTCCTTTTTTCTTTGACGACACATCCAACAGAGCTGGAGAGATGCTGACCTGAAGTTACCCACTGTAAAACTCAAGCTACCAGCAGGCAAGGAAATCCAGCGAATTTCAAGGCAGAAAGTCAAGTACTACTCCCTTGCAGTGCAGTACAACCAGTTTCCTCATCTACCTTCACAACTGCTGTGCCAAAAGGCAGCTCTGTTACTGCAATGCACTGTGTGCTGCAACTTGAATATTGCTTGGGATTTGGAGGGGAGACACAGACATGGTCAGAAACCACCACCATATCCAGGCTCACAGACGCAAAAGCAAGTTAGGCAAAGGCAGCAGCCAGAGTGTTTTAATACAAACTCTCTGCCCCAAGAATATTTTTTTAAGCAGCTCCAACTATTCAAGCTTAAATTATCACTGAAATTACTGAAAGTGGAATGGTAGATTATATTATTCCCTTATACAACAAAAGTGAAAAGAGGCTAGTATGCCTGTCCCACTTTCTGAGAACATTCAGTCTTACTCTTTTTTTTTTCCCCCAGAAAGCAATCTGGTCCAAGCTGAATATTTACACAGAGGAGTGGGAGAGAACAGGAGTTGGGAGGAATCCTGAAGCACTTACACTTAAATAAGCAAAATTTAATTTTACATTTCAAAGAGACAGAAATGGGAACCAAGTCCTGACAGACATATGTTGGCCTGTTTTTCCCAGGACTGCAAAAGGCAGCTATGTTATTTGGAGCCATGACATGGCAACACCACTAGAACCAGCTATGACAATTGTGATGTACAGCAAACAGGGAAAAAGAAAAAGGTATCCACTGGAAGCTGCCCATGCTGAAGGAGCCCACAGAAGGAATGTACTGCAGCAACTACCATGCTGGGGCAGACTGATGGTGGGTTCAGTCACTGAGAGACAGCACTACCACAGTCCCACACACATTTCCATGTCCTCCCCAGCAGCAGTGACAGCTTACAGCTGGTCCCACAGCCTCCTGAGCACCTTCAGCTGGCTCACTGTCCATGTGCCAGGCCAAGGCACTCCATCTGAACTGCCATTTACAGAATCACAGGATGTTAAGGGTTGGAAAGAACTCAAAGATCATGTAGTCCCAAACCCCCAGCCATAGGCAGGGACACCTTCCACTAGATCAGGTTCCTCAAGGCCTCTTCCAACCTGCCCTTGAACAGTGCCAGGTTTGGGAGAGCTACAACCTCTCTGGGCAACCCATTCCTGATGCAGGGTGTCTCTCCAGTTACCCTGAGGCCCCTTGAGATACTGGAAGGTGCTCTGAGGTCTCCACACAACCTTGTCTTCTACAAGCTAAACAGCCCCAACTCTCTCAATCTGCCTTCACAGGAGAGGTGCTCCAGTCCCCTCAGCAACTTCACAGCCTTCTCTGGGGCTGCTCCATGTCCTTCTTATGTTGGGGTCACCAGAACTGTGTGCAGCACTCCAGGTGAGAAGAGAGCAGAGGGGGAGGATCCCCTCCCTCAACCTGCTGGCCACACTGCTTTGGATTCAGCCTAGGATTCCATTGGCTTTCAGGGCTGGGAGCACTCACTGCCAGCTCATGGCGAGTTTTTCAACAACCATCATCCCCAGGTCCTTCTCCCAGGGCTGTTCTCAAGCCCTTCTCCATCCAAGCTGTCAGTGTGTCTGGGATTGTCCTGACCCAGGGCCAGGACCCTGCACTTCTTTGTTGAGCTCCATGAGGTTTCCACTGGCCCACTTCTCGAGCCTGACAAGGTTTCCCAGGATGGCATCCCTTCCCTCAAGTACATCATCAGCAACAATATTCTCATATTACAAGCTTGTCTGAGTTTTTTTTTAAATCTGGAAACTAGAATTCTTTTTGGAGACTGAATTTATTTTGTTTTTCTTTCAAGTAGACAACCTACACTTTCCTCAATCTCATTCTGTCAGCTCACCAACCCTATCTTACTTTTAAATGAACTCATAATGAACGAAGTATTTTCTGTGTAACACCAACACGTATTAGTAAGTTGATCCATATTCTGAAACATTCATAACTGAAGTCTAAACAGTATTTGATCCAGGCTGAAAAAGCACTTGCATGACCCTCCAGCAGAGCAGGAGCACTTTGCTGGGTCTTAATTCAATTTAACATACCGTGCACTTTACAACTGTGCATTTTCACTTTATTTCCAACCAGATCTACTCTTGGTAAGGAATCTACTTCAAAATCAGGTTGCTAAGAGAATTGGATTTTTTTTCCTGCTTATTTGCATAGACTATAGACTACTCAGTCTGCTCCCAACTCCACCCAGTAGTTCCACAATTGCATCAAATTGCAATAATGGCCTTTTACTGTCTTCCTTTTAAAAGGGTTTCTTAGATTTATTACAGTGGGCTGTAGTTTATTCTGTGATACACAATCCTCAAAGAGCATGGGAAACACTCACCAGACTCTTCTAGGTTAACTTTCTACTGTGTCATGTAGAAAGCATTTCTTCCAAACTTGTCTTTGCTGTAGAGTGCAAGAACCACAGAAATCTGCCATATTTTCCAAGTCCTACTGTCCAGTCACTTAATAGTGAAGTACAAAAAAAGTATTTATAGAACAGTAGTAGGACTTCAGCAGATTCTTACAGCTACACTTCACCTTTCATCTCTCTTAGACAACTCCTCATGTGAAAAAAGATCTGAATAACCAGCTGCCAGTATTTCACAACTTTGTTAAAAGCCATTTTCTTCTCATTAGTTAAGAATTACTACGTGTCCTCCTTTTTATTACATATGCCCAGGCTCATGGTTTAGAGGCAACTTCACATGCCAGTTTGCTCATTTCCCCAGCAAAACAGGATCCCTTCTAGACAATCCCTCAGCAGAGGAATGATGCTGAGGGCAGGATTGAAATGCATCAGAACATGCTCACTATGTTTGCCAACAGGTAATTTGTACACTTCAGTACCAGTATCTGTGCTGCCAATGGGGCAGATCCAGATTACCAGAATGAGGCACAGCCAAAAACCTTTTTCAGCTACAGCTCCAAATGCAGTAGTAATGAAAGGCAAGGGCAAGGCATTGCATCTCCAAAATAAGATGTTAAGAAAACCAGGCATCCTGTAGTTTTGTCCATACAAGACTGAAAATCAAAACCTCAGCCAGAGACGTGATCACAGGATAAGGGTATTTCAGTACACAACAGCAGCACGATGGCCATTATCCACTCCTTTTTCAGCCAAGAATAATCAGCTAAATCAAGAGTACAAAAGCACTTAACTGAGCTTACAAAATAGGGTAACTTATCCTGAAACAAGACGTACTTTGCCTCCCCAATCCCTTTCCTGTCAGTAGCAGGGAACAGTTTATGGAACACAGGCTGCCTTATCATGATTTATGCTATATAGGCTTAAAGGGAGCTGAGCCTTATGAGTCAGTTCTTGCAATTCTGTGCAAATTCAGGCCAAAACTCATCTTTCAGACTGTTGGCTTCATTTTATGCCATGGAGAGGGGGGGAAATCATCACAAGTCTTCTGCACTGCCTGAAGCTGCTGGAATACTTATTAAAATAAGACACTGCAGAAGAGAAGCAAGCATCAAGCAGGAATGAAAAGACACAGCCCAGGAGCTGCAGCAGGTTATTGAGAACAAAATAAATAAAACAGTAAGGAGATTACTGCTAATGGTCTGAATGGGCACAATTCCTGTACATTTCTTCTCTGTAACCCCAGAGGCACAAGGAATTGTGGCTTCAGAAATATTAATATTCACTAACACATTATTCCCTGGTTACAAACTCAACGAGTGATGTTAAAAAAGAGACAGTAAAAGTTGGACAAACAGTATCCATTCTGCCTTGTATCAGGCTGTAAAATGAGCTAGTGAGTTCTTGAGGGAGAGCAAAACAAACACGGGTCATTGCCCTATGGAAGCTGCATTTCAATGCATGCAGGGAAACTTCAGAACAATTGCGTAGGCAACCACAAAACCATTCCTTCCTAGCTTTCAAGTGCCTAACTCTCTCACCTAACCATTGTAAATCTCTTTTACATGTCGGAGCTATTTGTGTCTCTTATATCCTGGCTTTGTTTTTAGGACGCATAACAAGAGTGAAAAACATTTTCTGCTATCTCCACTGGGACAACTTCCTTGCATTCAGATTCAATGTCAGCAGGACTCAAACCCTGAACTCACTGCTATAGCGGTTAACAGAGCCATCATTAACTGGGCAGGGTGGAAGGTCTGCTAACCAGAAGAGCCAAGTGATTAGCTGAATTATCTTTTCACAATGCTGTGTGCAGTTAATCAGCTCCCTCACATCACAAACATTGGCCAGAGGTAAGGTTACCAGAGCTGAGCTGGGACTGGGAGAACCCCATCCAGCTTTTCATTCCAGCTCCCCAAAATCACTCTTGCAAGTGGGACAGAACTGAGAATTTGGGTACGACTTGCATTACAATAGCGTTTGAAACCTTACATCATTGCAGCTATGTTATTTGGAGCCATGACATGGCAACACCACTAGAACCAGCTATGACAATTGTGATGTACAGCAAACAGGGAAAAAGAAAAAGGTATCCACTGGAAGCTGCCCATGCTGCAGGAGCTTTCTCAGGACATGGAAAGTGTACTACACATGCCCCAAATGTCACACAGTCACCACAGGAAAACAGAAGGGCAAATCAAATAAAAATTTACAGGAACATTTATTGATCTGTTAAGCATAAAATCCCAGTTTATTAGCTGTTCCACTGGCAAACTTTAAACTTCAATAAGCCATGCTCAGAACAGTTACACACAGTAACAGGTTTACAACCACACTGAGTGAAAGCCAAGAAGTGAAAGAGCCATTGCAGAACAGTTCAGCAACCTTCTCTTGTACTACTGGACATTAAGAAACACTCCATCCCTTCATGTTTAACACACAGCTTGTAGGAAACCACAGTCACAAAGACAACAACAACTGTAAATTCTCTCTCCCTCAGTTTTCATAGAATCACAGAATGGTTTGGGTTGGAAGGGACCTTAAAGCCCCCCTTGTTCCATCCCCCTGCCATGGGCAGCGACACCTTCCACTATCCCAAGTTGCTCCAAGCCCTGTCCAACCTGGCCTTGGACACTTCCAGGGATCCAGGGGCAGCCACAGCTTCTCTGGGCACCCTGTGCCAGGTCCTCATCACACTCACAGGGAAGAATTTCCTCCCAATATCTCATCTAACCCTGCCCACTGGCAGTGAGAAGACATTCCCCCTTGTCCTGTCCCTCAAGGCCCTTATCCAAAGTCCCTCTCCAGGCTCTCTCAGAATCCTTTTAGGGACTGGAAGGGGCTCTAAGATCTCCCCAGGGCCTTTTCTTTTCCAGGCTGAACAACCCCAATTCTCCCAGCCTTTTCCCACAGCAGAGGTGCTCCAGCCCTCTCGTCACCCTGGAGGCCTGTTCTGGACTCACTCAAAGAGGTCCATGTCCTCCCTGTGCTGGGAGCCCAGGCTGCAGGCAGCTCTGCAGATGGGGTCTCACCTGAGCAGGGCAGCATCCCCTCCTTGCAGCCCAATCTTCCTCTTTTAGTGCCCACAAAAGCAGCTGCCCTATTTAAGGCTTGACATTCCAGCATCTTCCCTCTCTACAGGAGAAGTGTTTCTGCAATGCTACATTCTTGACAAGACAGAGCTATGCCAGCACAGAGTGCTCTGAGCACAGCCTGGCATGGCTCAGACAGCAGCTCCACACCCAGCTAAGCTGCAGGTTACCTCACACAGTGGCTGCACTAACTTTTTCAAAGGACACTATTCTCACATTTTTCAACTCACCTGGTGCAACAGATCACTGCAGGAGTGCTGATAGGTTTCCTCCTTCTGTCAACACTGCTGAACTAAATCAGAGCATTTCAGCATGGATAAAAGAGCCCTGGCATAAATCAGGCTGAAGCCAAATCCCAAAACACACTGAGGAGCAGGCCACTGCTTTGAATTTCTTAGCATGCTTGCATAGGCAGCCTACCATAAGCCCACACTGCCTTTCACCAATTCAGTCTCTCTAATTGAAAAGACTACATTTTCAAACACTATTTCCCTGTTCCCACATCACTGTACATTGCTCCCTCCCAAAACCCCTTTAAAAGTAGTCCTGTGGAGTACCTCCAGCTACACTTCTCAGAGAGCATTGCCATTACACAGAAACAAGTGATCAGCAGTGCAGATAGCCCTTAAATAAACACCACCCTTATACCTCAATTACTTTCATTCTCTTGCTGCTCATACCTATTGAAAACAAAGTATTTTGTAGCTGTTCAAGGTTAAAAAAAACCTCCTATTTTTTCACACAGATAAGGGTACCAGAATACCAAGTAAAGTAAAACACTCCGTGGTTATGCAGGCAATGTTTGTAAGGAGTTCATGCCCTCAGGTACAGAAAGGGAGTTTGCAGAAACAAAATTAAAATGCTATTGTTTTGATTAGATAATTACTCAGATTTCCAGAACTCAATAGCAAGCGGACATTACAGCTAGGAAGTCACACTCCAACAAAAAGTTAAGCAGTGCACAGTAAGCTATTAACAAAGCAGTACAAACAGCTCATTGTTCTACTGTGTTTTATCATAGAAGGTATTCATGATAATCTTGTCATGCTCTGTTTTTCCCCTCCCTTGTAACACATGGCAAGCCCCTCTCCTAGCAGTAGAGAATGAGACATAGTGCTACAGTAGATAAAAGTGTGGTTTGCTTGGTGAAATAATCTCTTACAAAGAAAGACCTCTTTTTGTTTTTTGACTGCTAAAGGGAAAACACAGTATGAAGAAGACAGAAAGCAGCCTGAGTAGGACTTACATCAGCAATTTTCCAGATTTGACAGAGACCTGTGACATTCTTCCAAATTTCAGCTGCCACCTGCTCCTGAGCAAGTTTTGGATCACTCATTAGTATTTTGCAGTACGTGTCTCGCTCAAGTTTCCATTCCACAATGGAAGCCCATTTTGTTTGGGCTCTACTGGTGTCTTAGTGTCATGCTCAACAGAAAATAAGCCATCAATAACAAGGGGAAAAACATCTGATTCACTGACACAGACTTTTACCTCTGTCATGTTCACACACCGAGCTGCAAGCAAATCCAGCAGTTTCAGAAGAAAAGATCATCTTGGTCCAAACAGAAGATAATATCTACCTGCTGTCACATTAAATATATCAGAGTTCTAGTCACATTATCATCTATCACGACACATTCCCTACAGCCCTCAGCTCACAAGCACTAGGACTGCACACTGAAATACCACTTCCTGGTCCTTGGAAGACACTTCTGCTTCAGATCTGTGATAGCTGCTCTCCAGCTGACTCATGCAGCTGAAACTGAGACATGCTCATCCTCTTGCTACCATAAACATCAGAGCTTCTCAGTTCCTCCACATGCAGAGGTGTGCTGCTCCAGAAGGAAAGGCACCACCCTTGTTTCTGACCTGTAGGAGAATCTGACCTGCAGAAGGAACGAGGCAGGCAGCAAGTGAAGGGAAAGCTAATGATACTTTATTCTACAATCTTCTTCTATATTCTATTCTATTAACAATCTAACTCCATATATACAGTTTGTACAGAGGCCAAGAGATTGGTCACTCAGGTTGCCACCTCTTTGACCTGGATGGTGAATACCACTATCAATTACATTCTCCTCCTAAAGGAGAAATATGAAAAACATTTCTAAAAATATACATTGTTTATGTGAAGCTG
>VXBB01010691.1:0-10899 GCA_013399915.1 Illadopsis cleaveri
GTACTCCTTACCAGCAAGAGTGCTAGCAACCCTGCCCGCTTGCTCTGCCTGTGCGAACTGCCTTGGCCACGCCCCAGAGACCTGCCACACCCCTGTTTGCCTGCTCCTGTTCACCAGCTTTTGTCATGCCTTTACAGAGTTCAAAACTCTCTATTATGTTTTGTTCCCATAATGGAACAAAACATGATCCTGTGGGAAAATGTATTAACCCCTTTCATTATTGTTTAAATTTATTGGAAGGATAGGCTGAAGTAAAATGAAATGAGGGAAGAAGTTGATGGTGCAAATAGTCCGACTGCTCACCAGCTGGTTGGCAAGCAGAACAGGGAGGAATAGGGAACAGAGCAAAGATCTCTATTCAGGCTCCTTAAAATCCATGGGCTTGCCTATATTTTATGAGCACTAGGAAGAAAGAAACACATTAGAAAGTCCAGCCACCCAAGCATGCATATGATTCCCAAGATTCCTCTCACTCATGAGACATCAAAATCACATTTACATTTTAATGACTGTTTGAGATGTGCAATGTAGGTATTTAACAGTTTGTTCAAGCATCACAACAGTCTTTTAAGGGAAACAAATGAATAACAGCTTGGTTATACTTTCCACTCTTCCTGCTTTGACTCTCCACCTTAAACTGGGCCAATTAAAGAGCCCTGCAGGTAACTTTTTAGAGAGTCTTCCAGCCTGAAAGTAATGTGTCTTAGGAAAAGTCAGCAGGGGGTGAGTAAGGTTCAGAAGCAACAAGAGTCAGCAATAATGCAACCTTTAATAATAGGACCTATCTAAAATTTCAAATTCAGCTGTTACATGTTGAAGAATTCATACTTTATCCCTTTCTTTTTTGAAAGAATGCCTATCTAAGTTCTTTTCTTCAAAAATGTAGTAATTAAAGTAAGGAAGCTTAGAAATATGTAATTCCACTCCCAGGCTGTATAATCACAATGGACCACTAAGATACTTCTTGTCTGTTTATCTCATCTCTCTCAATGTCTTTGAATACACAGGTCTTTGAGATCTTAAAAATATATATATAAAGATAAAAGGAATACCCATTAGTGCCCTGAGGAAGAAAATATGGCTTCCTCTTCTTTCTCTTCCTCTCCTATAACCTGGCTGACAATTAACTATGTTCATTTTGGTTTTGCGTGCGCCACAGTATAGTGGATGGTTTTTCATTGTCTAGAGAACTGAAGTGCAGAGACAGCAGCAATCCATGTACTGAAATAAATTACCCTACTTTCAGGAAGTTTGCAAGTGTTTATAGCCAAGCAATGTATTTCCTTTTGTGGTTTTGTTTGGTTTTTTTTTTTTGTTTGTTTGTTTTTTTGTTTGTTTGTTTGTTTGTTGTTTTGTTTTCTGCTGAAAAAACTGACATCAATGATAAAAATCTTAATATTTTACAGAATGCATCTGAATTACAATTAAAACAGCATTGAAGAAAACCCCACAAGTTTCTAAACTGGGGTCAATTTCTGGTTCATGCCTTGTGAACTGACATCCTGACTAATTTACCATTCCCTTGACCATTGCATAATTTTCAACACAAATATAAAACATCGCAATACAACAAAAGACTGCATCAGATCTACATAAGATATACATACTGTAGGAAATGTATTGCTACTTTTAAAATTATTAGCTAAGACTATTTTATTTGTACAAACCTCAGTTAAGAGAACAAATGCATAGAAGCAAACTGCACAGCTGGATGATCAGTGGCCAGCAGTAAAAGTCTCTAAATCTCAAAATAATTAATTAGTAGCATACAATTCTAATCTTACAGAGTAAAATTGTCTTTGATTTCCCTCCCTCTGCGCAGAGGGGCTGCATAAGAGCTGGAAATCAGTGCCATTTATGCCCTAATTTAACAGTTTAGATAGCATCTCAGTGGGACTTAGACTTCATGTTAGTTGTATTGGGGAGGTAGGATGACATACTTAATGCAGGTAAAGAAGATAAAATAATACTATTTTTTTGAATTATTTAGTGGGAAGAGGTAACATAAAAAAGAGAGAAAGATACAAAAAGGTCTCAGGAATTCTGGTGTGTTTTAATGAAGCTCTTCTTTCACCATACACAATGAAGGAAAGCAACAGACAAACTTCAAACAGCAGAAGTAGTTTGCTGTAGTATACTAATAAATTTCTTCTTTTCATCTCTAAACCATGGGAAGAATTATTCACAATCTATTCTTAATAAAAAACATGGTCAATAAGCTTCATTTGCTTGGTCGCTAACTGCTCATGTACAGACAATTTTTTTTTTTATTAGTACAAACTAAAAATAAGAAACTTTATTTTGATAGTAATGTATGTTCTTGATTGCTTCCACTTTTGAAACGCCTTCTGACTTTTGGTTAGAAGTCTGTATTCTAACTGAAATTGAGAGTTTGATGTTTTCTGGAAGAAAATAAGAAATGGAGACAGAAATATGTGTTCTTTTCTCTTTGTCATTTGAATGTAATTCTCAGCAATGCAACCAGTTTAAGAAGTAAGAGAGAAACATTATGAGTCATTGGTAAATTCAGGATGTTACCAATATTATAAACAGATATAGTGAATATACTTCCCCATAAAAAGGGCACAAAAACCTTCCACATCCTTTTTTTATATGTTTTGGTACATATTTCTCAGTGTCTTAAATTTTGTAAAAAAACATAAAAAATCATGCACACTTTGGTTTTATATTTCCTACTAAAACCATGATTTAGTTTTTCCAGTGTTAAGGAAAAACCATCTTCTATGCTTAACTTCTGAATGTTCTGAATACACATCCTGGCTTGGTCTGCGTAAATGTAATTTTAATCAGTTCCCTTAAATTTTTCACACCTGAAACTTTTAAAGCAAAAATGCATTGAAATATATATTTTGTTTCTTCTATCTAGGTCAGCTGTGTCAGTGTCTAGGGTGATATCCCTCACTCATGACTTGAAAACTAATGTAATGGGACAGAATTGATGGTTTCTTTTCTGACAGATTTCAGTGGTGCTCACACATTGCCTACTTTTACAGGGAGACATAGATAAGGAAGGAGATTTATGTGGAAAATCAAAGCTGAGAGGCCTCACCTGGTTTCACCTGGATTCTGAGACTTTACCTCAGCTCACTAATACTCAGAAGTGAGCTCTGTGTTGTATACCTGATTTCAGATGGTTTGGGGATAAGACGAGAAACAGTTTTACTTTGTTCAATGCCTTCATTAACTTCTGGCATTGAAGAATCCTAATGTTTCTGGGATTATAATTATCCTGGGGACCAGTCATTTGCTCACAGTACTATGCTGAGGAAGAGAGTGAGGATGACTCTTGATTCTCTCTGAAAATGGAGTGTGAGCTGCTTTTTTTCCTGTGACTCAGGCACCCAAAGAAATGTCTTCATACAGAGGTTGTCACCTCCTGGTTGCTGCTGATATGGAAGCAGCATGTCCAAGAAAAGTCTATTTCCTTCCCCTCTGTACTGCATCCCTGAGCATGGGTACTGCTGAGGTCAGATTGCAGTCAACACCTCTAAGTGTCAGCTGTGGAGCAGTGAAGGGTCTAGGGGATGATCCCAGGAACCTAAGGAGAAAATCAGCGGGCACTGGAAAAGAAAATGTGAGTGACCCACCTCTTCCTACTCATATTCAAAGGGAGGGAAGTGGGCACAGGTGTTGTGGAGATGAAAATTTTATCTAGCAAGGCAGAATAAGGTGAATTATTGTCAACAATGGGAAAGAATGGCAGCCCAAAACTTTAATCCTTTATTTACTCATATCCGTTTTGGTGTGAGATAAAGTGAACAATAGATGCCATTGAATAATTTACAAGTGGGTATCTCTGAGGTCTGTGGGTGAGGCAGTTCAGGATAGGTGAACTATTCTTATAACCTGAAGATGTGATGTAACAGCACAGCACATATGAGAATATTTAAGCAGAAAACAGTGAAAAGGAGGTATAATGTCTTGTATTGCACCAGATATAGAGAGAAGACAAGTGAAGATTGATTGTGTGCAACCCATTGTTTTGAGAAATGCTGTTGCATAAAGAGTTAGGCAAGCAGGCTACATTTGGTTGCCTCCACACAGGCTCCAGAGCCACTTGGGAGACCTTAAACATCCAAAGTGCTCACATTGAACATGAATAAAAGATTTAGCACCTGTGGGAGATCCAGGTTCTTCTGAAATGAAAGTGAATGCCTATATGTAAGGTAACTGAATCCTGCCCTGTATTCTGAAGTGAAAACTATTCTCCAGCTGGAACAGAAGTCAAATTCCTTCATTAGATTAGTTTGAAATTAGATGTACTTAACAATTCTTTATTTGGATGATTTGAGGGTTGTGTTTTGTTGGTTACTTTCTTTTGTTTTATAAACTTTTTTCAGAAAACCCTCAAAACCAAACAAAGATATTTCCAGTGCTGGACTAAGAATGGTTGTTCAGGTTGTGCCATTCTTCAACACCAAGAACCCTTTATGTAATGGACAAAAGGGCAACCTGAACATCCTTTGGGTTAATATCCTGTCACGGAACAGGGAAGCCTTATCTATACAGGGGAATAGCCTCTGGTATGTGCTGTCTCTCACTCTGCCTTCAACCTGCACTGTGTGGGAGAGACCTGTTGATTGGAGTCAGACAGCAAGAAACTTTCTGACAAAATGACATTAGGGCTAACTGTCAGTGACTAAGACTGTGCCTCAGCCTCCTTCACTGTGCAAACACAGGCAGTCTCAAAGAAAAATACTGCAGGTTTACCTCTGGTTTTCTCAACTCCTTCTGTTGGTTTTAGTCATGGAGTGTTTTGTCCTAAAATCCACTCTGGAGATAAAGTAGGTTGGTGAGGTTATCCAGATATACATCGTATTTTGTGCTAAAAAGTCTAGCTTTTTCTAGTGTTTTTGGTCCATCTAAGTCCAGCAGCTTGTTGATATGCAACCTAAAGTTACATAATTTTCTTATAAGTCAAAACATTAGGTTAGTGCAGAAGTTAGAACAGACTGGTGTTTTCATAAGCTTTTCATGCTGAGTCAAGAACACTGTTGGTCAAATACATGATTTATTGTTTCTGCAGTGACTACTGAAAATACTCTTACCTATTTATATTAGTGCTTGTCTTCAGGGGTAGTTTTTATGTCTTTAGCTTCCCAGGTAATTTGTGTCTTATTTAAATAACAAGCTGTGTATTTTGAGTCTTACTCTTAGGAAATAATTGAGATATTTTTATTTCTAAAATGAATAGACACTACAATTCATAATCCTTCCTTTTTTGTGTTTAAATTTTCTGTTATTTCCAGTTAAATCCAATTAATTAATTTCATTATTTTTACTTGTTAAAAATTGTGGAGCAAAAGAAGGATC
The DNA here is from genome assembly GCA_013399915.1 of Illadopsis cleaveri. NCBI lineage: Eukaryota > Metazoa > Chordata > Aves > Passeriformes > Timaliidae > Illadopsis > Illadopsis cleaveri. The sequence continues at coordinate 5,335 of VXBB01010691.1, forward strand.
GCAACTCAAAACAGAGATAGATCAAGGGAGATCAAAATCCAAAATAATCCAAAATATTACACTCTAGACGGATGCAGGAACATCACTGTTAATATGCAGAAAATCACTCTGGAAATCTAATTGTCACCTTGCTAACAGACAAATTGATCAGCCTTGGTCCTCCCAACCACTCCCCAGAAATAGGTTGTGTTTCTAGAACAGTGCAGATTGCTGTTGGCTGTTATTTTATTGGGATATTTATTCTCTTTTTTACTTTTCAGGTGAGATCATATGCAAGAGAACTAAAGATACAATACTTGATTTTACAAACTTTTACTCCTCCTAATGAAAGAAATTTTCGTGGAGAAGATGATGATGATGATGGTGATGATGATGATTATATCATCAGGCTACAGACAATCTCTGGATTATTTGTTCATTACCTCTGCTCTGACTATTAAAGTGTCAAATCTGCATGTTGTAGTACCCAAGTATTCTTAAGAATTTAATTCTAAGTTAATTCTACTTTATATACAAAGTAAGACTTCCAATCTCCCCCCAAGCTTTTCCCATGTCCTAGGCACTCTCTCCCTGTTGTTATTCTCCACCCAAAAGTAGTGAGGTTTTTCAGAAAAACAATTTCAGTCTTAGCCTCATAGCCAAATTAACTGCATTCAGCCTGAGCTTTACAAATAAGGAATTATATTGTATGTCTCTGATTTTTTTTCCTGCTTTTTCAAATAATTAGCATTTCTTTTTCCCAAACAATGCTTTCCACACTCAACTGTTTTGTTACTCAGGTGGGAGAGCCTTTGAGTATCTAAATGCAACACTAAATAATTACACGCCTTTCTGACTGGCACCTTCCAACATGCCAAGCTTCCCTTGAAAAGCAATAGGACTGAAAGGAAAATTCCACCAGAACCTTCAGAGCTGTGGGTATGTTCTGGCTTTCTTCTAAACAGAGTTTTGAATTTCATATTAATTTTTTTTTACCTTTCAAGACTCAACCAATTGTTACTTCTGAAAAGTGATACAGCAATTCAGAACAATCCTCATACAGACTGTGGATCCAATTATGTAGAATTTATAGGGGTGCAATAGTGCTATGGTCTTACATCGACAAGAGTGTGTTTCCACTCACCACTGATAGAGCAGCTAAATGTCACAGTTGGGTTTTAAATAGATTTTCTTGACAGATTAGTCAACTACTTCCAGTTTCAGATTAGAGTACATTCATACAAAGTTTAAGTAACAAATCCACCTCCATCTCCCTCTGTCCCAATACTTTGGATTAAGGATTAAATGTAAAAGCATTAGTTATGTTTGATACAAATTTTCAGATGATGTGCATAGCACATCCTCCATGTACCATGAAGACTTGTTTTTTCAAGCCTTCTGCTCTCACAATTATTGAGTGTTTCTACCACATTCAGGTTGATGCTTCTGAACAATCACTTAAGGTTTAATTTTTTTCCCTGCAGAAATGCCTATTAAAATTTTGAGGTTTTAATCTCTCTGCTTGGCAACACAGATTTTTTTAACAACATTTTCTGAATCAAATGAGCTTCAACATGCCTGTGAATTTTTATTTGTAGCTTAGACCATCTTTCTCATAATGCTGTACGACTTCATCTGTGAGGATGTAGGAATAAAGTAATCAAATTCAGACCCTTATACAATGTAGATATATGCAAAAAAGTAAGTTATTCCATAAATATCTAAAAATTAAGGTTTATTTTATTTGAAAATGCCATTTTCTTAGTAAAATGTCTTAGGGGACACATTCTGCAGTACTTGCAGCTATGCAATGTTAATCTTTCAACATGCATATAATACATCTCTTTATGGGGAGCTGTTGAGAAAGTAAGGTACTTCATAATGAGCTTGTGCAGAAAAAGAAAAATCATTTTATTTAGACACATTTTTGCATTGTCTATTTTATTTACTGCTTGAAGTAGGAAAAGCAACCTTAAATTCCTTTTACATTTTGATTTTCCCATTGATTCTTCTTGCCTGAAGACACACACCTCTTCTTTATCTCTGAGCTCAATAAAAGGGCTACCTTGTTACTTAATCCTTAAATCATCAGCCATGATTCTCAGAGTTTCAAGAACTGAGGTCTAAAGGTAATCTCCCCAACACAGACTCATATACAGACAAAAATATCCCTATTTCAAACATCAGTAATAATAATTTAGTAATAAGGCTATAAATATACAAGCTATCATGAAAATACATCTTTTTACATGCTGACAGGCTGAGATTTTCAAAGTAACTAAAAGGACACGACAAACTTTGTGGTCTGGTTTCTTTTTTTCTTTTTTTTATAATCTCATTTTACTGATTTGGAGAATCAGTCCACAATACTGCATCTGCACAGACAAAGGTTTGTGAGGCTATATCTTTCTTTCTGAAATTTCTGATAATTTCATTTTCTCTGGATATTATTTCATTATCACAGAAAGAGGAATTTTACAGAAAGCACTGCCAGTGGTAACAGACAAACACTTCTGGTTTTCTGCAAAATTTTCTGTCCAGAGAGACTGAAAGGCAAAAAAGAAACTAGTTAATGTTGCTGTTGAGGTGGCCATGACACACAGAGGGACGCAGTGAAAGTTCAGAAGCTTCTGTTTATTGTGGCAGTGTGCTGTCTTTTATACATTCCTCAACATAGTTTATAGTTACTCATTGGCTTCAATAAATCAACACAGTGTCCATTGGTAGAGAGCAGTCTCCATCACTGTTTTCAGCTAGCATTCACAAAACTTTTCTAAAAATACTTTTCCAAAAATACTTTTCCAGCTGCAGGTGTCTTCTGCTTATCTTTTCCTTCTTCTTGGTTTCCATGTCAACGACCTTGGTAGAAATTCCTTTCAGGGGTACACAAGGATCTTATCAATTAACTCTTCCTGGCTCACAGATCAGTTGTCAGCCCCTTCTACAAGTTAAAGTCTTTGATTTTCAACTATTAGAATATTTTTGATAGTTATTTTTTCCTTCCTCTGATTCCTAAACCCACTTCATTTTAGTTGGTTAAGAGATGTTCTCTGAAGAACTACTTGCAGAGTTGACTAAATGCGTTGCTGTGAGCAATATGACAGTATGTCAAGGAAGAAAGGCATTTGCCATCATGCTGACATCAGTGTGACTGATTTGGTTGGCCAAGATTTTGCCTAATGAAATTTCAACTATCTAAATGAAAAATAAGCCCTCTCACACAGTAGTGAAGAAATTCTGTCTTCCCCACCACAAAAATATTTGGGAATAACTGCTTATTTTGCAAAACAAAATGAATTTTTCCTTAATGTGCAAAGTGACTTTTTCCTTAGAACTTAGTTACTAGTTGCATTAAACTGTTGTAGTTTGACAAAGAAATGAGTTAGTCTGATCAGCCAAATCCCTCTAGTTTGTGTGTTTGTTTGTTCTTAACTTAATAATAAACTGTGAAATATTGCCATTAGAAGAGGCTTGTTTCAAGAAAGAAGTTTAGTACCTAAGGTTAGTGAGTTTTCTATCAAGAAAAAATACAGCAACACCAAATTTTGAACTCTGTTGGGCTTTTTTGTTGTTTTATCTTTAAGTCAATTTTTTTCCTAGAGTGATATAAAGAGCAGTTTTATTACATCACTGTCAACACTAGACAAGCTAGAGGACTTTGGTCTAATGACTGTATTCAGGTAAGTTTAATTCAAAGCAGATATTGAATATAACATATATAAATCTAAGACTGCTGGATAGTTTTCAGAGTTAAATCCTTAACTAAGCACAAGCTCCATTAGGTAGAACTAAGGGAAAATGAGGTTATTAAACACTTTTGTGATGTACTGATCACATAGTGTTCTTAGACTGACTCAGAGTAGAGAACTTCAGTGCTGTAATGTAGTGACACTCTTCACCTGTACTAACAGTTGCAGTATTTGAGGAATGTAAGAAATTATTAGGAGAACCTTAATCATTGTCTCAACAACAGAAGAACTCACTGAGCCTGATTTATTGAGAAGAAAAGTGTCTGTGTCTCTGACAGGCACCTGCAGTTCTGTNAATGTAAGAAATTATTAGGAGAACCTTAATCATTGTCTCTCAACAACAGAAGAACTCACGGAGCCTGATTTATTGAGAAGAAAAGTGTCTGTGTCTCTGACAGGCACCTGCAGTTCTGTCTTCAACAATGACATGTTGTTCCATGCACCTGCCACCATCAAGTCCATCTGTGACCACAGCAACAGATGGGATCCACACCAATTGCCAAGTTTAAGATCTTCATAATTTATGTACTTAGTTCTTTTTAAAGATAAAATCTTGAAATGGCAATCTTATACTTACTGATGGCTGGGGAACAAGACATTCCAAGACATTCATGTTTTATACATAGATGTATGAAGTAGTGTAGCAAGGAATATGGCTTTGTGTCATATGGGAATATAAGGCCAGCTCTGCACACTGCAGTTTCATTGCAAGCAGTAAAAGATGGCACATTTTGTCTGAACCTTTGCATTCATTTTTAAACATGTTTTGCAAAATACTTTATCATTTGAAACTGCTAGCTTAGCTTGGCATGGCTGGTGGCTATCTTGTCACATTGCATTACTCCCAAATCAAAAGAAGACTGTTCACGAAGATGTAGAAAAACGAAAGGAAGATATGGTTTGGCCAAAATACAAAACAAGTCTTGTTATCTCTCATTGCTTGCTATTTTAAAGATTTTCAGGCATATACTTACAGGTAAACAAGAACATATACTACTTGTATTTTCCTTTTTGCTTTGAGTATGTAGTTCTAGTGCAGTATGGATAAAGTAAGGTGTAATATCATTGCCCCAGCAATAAAATTCATGTCAACTGAGATAAATGCCTAATCTTATCCGTGGTAAATGGAAAGAAATGCACATCCTAGGCAACCAAAAATGTTATATATTCATATTTGTCTGAGTGTGTATTTGTCTCTGTACTTTCTGTGTGGCTTGGTGAGAAAATTAAATGTTTCCATCTAGTGTAGATGTAAGATTAGCATTTTTTTTTCATGTAAAATACGTAAAATATATTTAAATCAGAATCACATAATTCTATCCTTAGGCAAGATTTAGAATTTTGTAACCCTGCACTCCATTGCTCCTATGACTTTTACATTCCTGTCTGCATGTTAGCTGAACAACAGGAATGAGGTAGAATGTATCCCAGTTGTCTGGGATATCATTTAATCTCAAATACAGAGATAATACAANGTGACAGTGAGCTCCCATGATAAGAGGATCTTTAACAATTTGAAATACTCAGTATTGTTAATTATAGTTCTAAATCTTTGGTTACTGCAGAATTGCTGTTTTCCTTCAAACAAAACAATATCAAGCCAAAGAGGCATAGGACTGCAATGTCAAATTATTCCAGTCAATAAAGGAATAATTGAGGTATTTACTCTGGTAAGAGGAAAAACAAGTAACCCCTGATTTTTAGCAAGAGAACTATACAATGAATCTAGATCTGTCTGATAGGATCTGCTTATTAAGAGATACCTCTAACCAAGCTAAGGCACAAATGGGACCACATGCCAAAGTCAACAGTACAGATTTTATTTAACTGTAAATGT
>VXBB01010691.1:11203-23451 GCA_013399915.1 Illadopsis cleaveri
GTGGTAAATGGAAAGAAGCCCAAATCCTAGGCAACCAAAAATGTTATATATTCATATTTGTCTGAGTGTGTATTTGTCTCTGTACTTTCTGTGTGGCTTGGTGAGAAAATTAAATGTTTCCATCTAGTGTAGATGTAAGATTAGCATTTTTTTTTCATGTAAAATACGTAAAATATATTTAAATCAGAATCACATAATTCTATCCTTAGGCAAGATTTAGAATTTTGTAACCCTGCACTCCATTGCTCCTATGACTTTTACATTCCTGTCTGCATGTTAGCTGAACAACAGGAATGAGGTAGAATGTATCCCAGTTGTCTGGGATATCATTTAATCTCAAATACAGAGATAATACAAATGATAAGTTGACAAAAGCCAGTTTGAAGAAAGAGATGGAAGATACATCAGTGGCCACTCCCCTTGAAGAACTCTGAATGTGTCTAACTACTTTGGATCTGGTCAGGCTTTTAAATTGAGTATGTTATGCCTAATCCCCATATGAGCTCTTTTATCACTACATACCTAGCTCTGGTAATGGGTCCTGCGGACCCTGCCTGGTCCCAGTTCACAGAAATGGTTCTTGTCTGAACCTTGGCACTGCCCTGTCACCACAGTTTTGTCAAGAAACCACTGGCCTCCAGACTGGCCGTGATCAATGCCCACAGCCCAGTTCCAGCCCGGTTCCCTTGCTAGATGCTGTGGGATAGGTGTCCTGGAGTGAGGACCTACCCTAGCTGCCCTTAGTGACTGCCCTGGAGGGCAGCAGGCCCTTGAGGTTCCCTGACATGGATGTCCCCATCCACTTTCTTGTAACTTGATTAATCTCTTTATGAAGACATTTGGATGACTTCTTCTAGTGGCTTTGAAATCATATCCACTTTTTAATGAATTTTTATGAGAGTAAAGGGGTAGCTTATGTAATGTGTGACAGTGAGCTCCCATGATAAGAGGATCTTTAACAATTTGAAATACTCAGTATTGTTAATTATAGTTCTAAATCTTTGGTTACTGCAGAATTGCTGTTTTCCTTCAAACAAAACAATATCAAGCCAAAGAGGCATAGGACTGCAATGTCAAATTATTCCAGTCAATAAAGGAATAATTGAGGTATTTACTCTGGTAAGAGGAAAAACAAGTAACCCCTGATTTTTAGCAAGAGAACTATACAATGAATCTAGATCTGTCTGATAGGATCTGCTTATTAAGAGATACCTCTAACCAAGCTAAGGCACAAATGGGACCACATGCCAAAGTCAACAGTACAGATTTTATTTAACTGTAAATGTAAGTGGGGGGTGAGAGAGAAAGAGCAAGAAAGAGAGAGGAATAGAAAGGGTGGGCACAGAGGGGAGGAAGAGAAAGAGAGCAAAAGAGAGTAAGAGAGAGAAAACCAGATATTAAACAAAAGATATCACCACAACATGGATTCTTGCAACATCCTGCTAGTCCACCAGTGGTATTCAAGGGCTCCCAAATGTTCTTCAGGAAGTACCACTTTTACACAGTCCAAGTCCTGGATATCCATGAGGCACAGATGCCATTTATATAACTTGGAACGGCATGTGTGCAAGCAGCTGCTTCTTTTGTCAAAATTGGCTGTGGTGGGGATTTTTCTCCAGATAGGTCACACAGATCCGCCCCACCAGGCCTGGAATCTTCCTGTTGTTGCATCAGTGCTTTTCCCAGTCTACACAGTGGAATCTTATCCAGTGTGCTAATTCCAAACATTCACTTTTATTTAGGTCTGGAATTAACACCTTCCTGTTTGCCATCTCTGCTTATTTTAAATTCCTGTTACATGTACTTGCTTCTGGACAGTGTTTGAGACAGTTCATGGTTCTCTTCAAGTCCTCACACTACCTGTTTTGCAATGCATTTGGCTCTGGGGATGCCTGAAGGTCTCTTACCTTTCACAGAATATATTTATGCCATAGAAACACATAGAAATGAAATGAATTTACTGAAGAGGAAGAAAAAAGGGCAGGAAATCGTGTCAAACCAGGTTTGCTTAAAATGTGTAAACACTAGAGTTTTCACACACTTGCTTTCATTTGAAGGACAGGATATCAATAAGTTAAGACATAAGAGTAATAAACTTTAGGTAATTTAATCAAAAATATTTTAGAGTTTAAACTAACATATAAACTAAACATAGTTTATGTGGGAGTGCAAAACTTCGTTTTGAGACTTTGTTTTAAGGTTTATTCCGGATTTCACAGTTTGTTGTATGTGTTTAAAATGGCCTCCCTGCCCCTTCTTCTCCGTCCCTCATGTTGAATCTTCTCCCCTCACGTTTATTTTTAGCTCCGAATTGAAACATTGNAAGAGCTGCACAGTGACAAGTTTAGTTCTAAAGATAATTGTAACTAAGTAAAACTGAATTCAACCTACCGAATTTTAATGCGTATGGGTATTTAGCAATGATAAATATTTTGAGCAAAGAAAACAACTTTTTTTTGTACATATATATGTGGTATATATACATATATATACATATATGCACACATATACATACACATATATACACAAAATACAGTTACATATGCACGAACAAAACTAGACAAGTAAATTTGATTAGAACGCAAATTATGTGGATTATGTACCAACTGCAACTTAATAAAAGCAGGAGGAATTTCAACAGATATTTATTTACAGTATTCAAAGTTTTTCTAGTCATTGACAACAACATCGTGCAGAGAGTATCTTACCACTGGAATCAGAAATGAGTACTGTGATGCTAACCTATGCTAGTTTATTCTGTATGGACTGTTGAAGCCCTGACTGTCCAATACTTTCTTTTTCTGTTCTGTTTTCCACTTACCACTTTTGAGGTACAATATTCAGAATTTTGTAAAAGTTTCTTGTGCAAGTGTTCCAAAATTGAGCGGGGCTTTTGAAGTCAGTGAAAGTAGATTGACTGATGTTTTGAGTTCATGTCTTTGTAGGTAGAGTCTAAACCACCATTGTAAAATAGATATTTTTCAAATATTATCTTCCTTTTTTTTTGTTAGTATCACTTCTGTGTTTACTTGCCCTGTGATGGGTAGATTTGGCCAATAGTCAAACACCTACCCAGATGCTCGCTCACTCTCCCTCCTTGGTTGTAGAAGGGGAGAAAGTAAGATGTGAAAACTAATACATTGAGATAAAGATAGGGAGATAGCTTACAAATTATTATTGCAGGCAAACCATATTTGACTTGAAGAAAAAATAATTTAATTTAGCACTGACCAAAATAGACTTGGGTCACGAGAAACAAAGATGTACATTAAAACAGCAACTTTCCAAATATCCTCCCACCTCTTCCAGAATCAACCTCTCTTCTTTATTCCACATGACTCTGCCTCCACCCAGAGGTGCAGGGGGACCTGGGGGACTACAGTCAACATACAGTAGTTCCTCTCTGTCTCTTTTTAGATGTTGTGGTTTAAACCCAGATCTAACAACTAATACACACAGAGCCACTTCCAGTTGGTGGAACGAGAGAGAGAATCAGAAGCATAAGAGTGAGAAAACTCATGGGTTGAAATAAAGGCAGTTTAATAGGTGAAGCAAAAACTGTGCACGTAAGCTAAGCAAAACAAGACATTAATTTCCCACTTCCCATCACCAGGCAGATCTTTAGCCATCTTTAGTAAAGTCTGGTTCCATTGTGTATTACAATGACTTGGGAAGAAAACACCATCACTTTGAACATCCATCTGCAGTCTTCCTTTTCGTTTCTCTCCCAGGTTTAAATGCTGAACATGATGCGATATGGTGAGGGATATCTCAGGGGTCAGTTGCTATCAACTGTCCCAGCTATGTCATCTCTCAACTCTTTTTGCATTCTCAGTCTCCTTGCTGGTGGGGTGAGAGGCTGAAAAGGCCCTGATGCTGTGAAAAAATGGCTCAGCAAGAACAAAAATATCTCAATATTATCAACACTGTTTTCAGGGCAAATCTCAAGCCCAGCCCCATATGAGCCACTGTGAATAAAATTAACACTACCCCAGGCAAAACCAGAACATTATCTCACACTTTTTTCCTTCTCTGGTGCTGGTTTTCCACGGGCCACAGTTCCTTCAAGAATATCCACCCACCTGCTCTGCTGTGGCATTCTCTGTGGACTGCAGTGTAGGTATCTGCTTTGTCATGGTCCCCCATGAGCTGCAGAGGCACAACCTGCTCCACTGGTCTTCTCCATGGTCTTCTCCAGTGCCTGAAACACCTTCTCCTACTATGACTTTGGTGTTTCCTCTGTTGTTTCTCACTCTGTTTGTTCTTTCTGATGGCATTGTTTAAATGTATTTTCCCAGAGGTGCCACCAATTTGGCTGAAGTGCTCAGCTGTACCCTGCAAGCCATCTGGAAGCATCTGTGTCCAGCATGGGGCAGTCCTGGCCTTTACTCAGAAACCAGGCTGTGGACTCCCACTATCAGCAACTGGTAACTTAAATTCAATACACTTCCCTAAGTTAACATAATCTGATAAATACTAATGAATTTATAGAAGCTTTTAGGCTTCCAGTTCATGTAAAATACAAATGTCTTGAACATTGTCAAGGAAGATGCAAATCAGTTGGATGAAAGTAAATAAAAATATTGCCAGTATCTCTAATCACGTAAGTATAAATTAGCACCTTTCTAAGATGCAGATTGCATTTTACCCCCCTTCATAGGAATCTTTGAGTATAGAAGCAGGACACAGATGCTAATTACTAAGCTTCTGTGTCCTGCTTCACACAAGCTTATTAACACCTTATGGTGTTTTGCCCAATGTCTGTGTTACTGCTCCTATGAACTGGTTGCAGGGACAAGATGATGTTTTTTGGACTTGACATGAACCCATATGATATATAATAAAACAAAATCTGAAAAAGTCTTTGATCTGGACAAACTGCAGAAGTGTTCCAGAATCCATTACAAACCAGCCCTATGACAGAACTAGAGAATTGAAACCATAGTTTAAAAGACTATTTGTGGAATATTTTGATATTCTTAAAGCTCAACACAGGTGGAAGAAGCACAGCTGATTCCCATAACCATAAATGGAAATAACAGAGGATGGGATACATAAATTAGAAACTCAATTGTGTGACTCAGGCTTAGTATCTACTTGCAAATCAATACTTCCCTAGAAAGGTTACTTGGGAAAGCAACATTTCTGTTGTAACAGGACTGGAATATTCATGAGGCTACAGAGATTTTCATGCTGCAGAAAAGGTCTGATTATGATAGATGTAATATTGATGTGTGGGTTTTCAGATAATATTTTAAGCCCTTTTGCTGCTTGGGTATCTATCATCTATCTATCTAATCTATCTAATCAATCTATCTATCTATCTATCTATCTATCTATCTATCTATCTATCTATCTATGTAATCTATCTATCTATCTATTTTATCTATCTGTCTCTGACATTGGTATACTGCAGTTGAGGCCACATTGTTATCTTGCATTCCATTTTGTGTGTGAGTGTAAGAGTAATCACATCTTTGTAACTTTCTTAGGTCAAGCACAATTCAGCTTTCAGAAGCCAGGAGCAAATCTGACTCAGTAGCAATCACCACTGAAGATCAAAATTTGAAATTTAGATTGGAAGAAAATAGACATCTCTATTTATTTGAGGTGTAAAGTTCCTATTTCTATATTCATTGGTGTCCATATATGTATTTACGTGTCATATATAACTACACATATATCACATTGACTACAATGAAACCCTCCAAACTAGAAATGTTTTAATTCTTACCTACTTTGTTTAATATTTTGTTTAACTTTGTACAGTGCAGTGAAACATATGAGGCAAGATAAATTTCCTTAGCCAAAAATAGTCAGAGGAATAACAAATAGCTATTCTGTATAAAACTAATTACCCTTTAATTCAAAAAATCTGAAATAAAAACTATTTGTTCAGTAAAATGTCTAAACAGTTTTTCTGATATTCAGTGTGTGTTCTGGAAGCAAAGGTATTGTAGGAGTAACTGTTGACCTTGTCCTGTGCACACCAAGCAGGTCAGTCTGCAACATAATTCCTAAACTTGTAATTTGTTTGAAAATTCAGCAGACTCTGAACTGGTCAAGTTTCGATAAATCCCTATATTTCATCTTCGACAGTGCGTACACCACAGATGAGGAAATGAAACAACGTCCCCCTGGTTAGCCTGGAGACATCTGGAGAGTAAACAACACTTGAAAAGTAATAAATAATTAAGTCTGCAATTCTCTTCCTATTTCTCTGTTTTGTACTTCATGGAAGAGCCTTTAATACTGTTTTGCTATAGTTTTCTCTGACTTACACACCAAAAATATTATCTCTTGGGTCCATATGTTCTCCTATTTCAAACTGCATTCCCCAGTCCATGACCAGTTAAAAACCTCCATCTTGAAAGCCAACTGTGTTGCCAACTCCCTTTTGTTTATATGCAAGTAGGAATTGAATAAAACTATATTCATTTTTTATGTTATTCTAAATTATCAGGGGCCTTGTTAAATGTGGGTTCAGGAGCTGGAGAAACAGGAAAGAAGCCAGCAACTGAAGGCTGGTGAGCTTGCTTTTATTGCTGCTTCACTACTGGTTCTGACTTCTCCTTCTGTTTCCTTGGAAACAGATAGTGGGCAAGCGAAAACTAGGTAAGGGTTTTAAAATATTGACTTTAAAATCTGCTGCCTATTCTGCTTCTGTTGGATTCTGCTTTACTGAACAAGAATGGAAATACTTAGCAAACCACCATTGTTTAGTAACATGCCTATCGCTACTGCAGCATGGGCACCAGAGAGATCTTTGGTGCATCCTTTAGCCTTGTTTGCTTATATCTTTCTAAACCACAACTGTATTATTAAAAAGAGAGAAAGAAAAGCACATGGGAAAACAGCCCAAGCCAACATGGGAGTGCAGGACTTCTCTATCAGATTCAGCTGATGTATGAGCAACACAATTGCCTCTGTAGCAGAATTACCCACAGGCACTTGGAGGTGCTAGTTTCTGACACACTGAACTGAACAACGTTTCAATGGTATCTTTACCAGAAACAGCAGAAAAAATCCAGAAATCCCCAAAATTTATTTGTCTGTAACACAAGAAAACAGATCCCTAAAAATATGCTCTTTAAAAGATTAGGTACATTTTTTTTCACCTGAGATTAATGTGATTGGAAAATGATAAATGCCCTAGTATTTCAGTTCTGTTATTGAAATATATATGATTACCTGAAACTTATCTGAACCTTGATTCAACTCCATCTCTAATTGGAGAACATGCAATTAAAAAAAAAAAATAAAAAATTGTAGCATTTTGGGTTTTAATGCCTATCAGAAGTAGTGAAACAAGATTATTTTTGACAATAGTTTAAGTCCTGGCAATATTTTGACAGTAGTTCATGGATGGCAAAACTAGTTTGACAATAGTTTAAGTCTATTTTACTAAAAGAGGGTAAATTTAGTTTAAATATGTTAATGTATTAAATATATTTGTATGATAAAACATGAAAAAGTTGAGTGCTAGTGCTTGGGGGAAGCTGATTTTATTTTTGGAAGTGTAGACTTGCATGTGCCAATTTTGACCTTATTGACCTTTCATTTGAGATTATTTTTTTAAAAAGGACATAAAGGAGAATCACTTGCTGCTTTATAGCAAGTAAGGTTGGAATCTTGAGGGCAATGCTTGACAGTGGAGGACAGACTTTCTTGTTTAAGCTGTGTTAGTGGGGAGTGTAAACTCTGATAAGTACAGATTTTTTCACACAGCATAAGTTGCTGCTGCATAAACGTACAGCATGTTTACCTTCCAGAGAGAATTGCTCGGGCTAGCCAAAACAGGAAACAGAGATCTCCTCCTCTGAATTCTCTGCTTCAGTTGTTTCTAGGTAACTTTTATCATGCTGTATCCACTTGGTTTTGTTTTTTTTACATACAATTGTCCATACTGTGGACAATTGTGGTTTTTTTCCAGATTAAGTTTTGATTTTGATTTTATCTTACTTTACAATGATTTCACAAGGATAAAAATCACCAGTTGCCTGGTAAATCAGCCTAATCTATCCATTTCAATGTTCCTTAGGAAGTGAGAGGACTTTAGTGCTTTAGAGGGGTTTCTAGTTGAAAGAGGCGACAGAGTAGAAGATCCTTCATTAAAGACATGACGGTGTAAGAAGTATATGAGACTGTGAAACAAAAATATGTTCAAGAAATGCAAGTCGAAAAGCTTATCTGACTATCCTTTGGTCCTTTCCCATCTCACTGTGATACCAACACCACTACTTAAGAAAATTCACACTCTCATGAGGGGCTAAACATCATACTTTAAAGGAAGTGTGCAAACAATTACTAAAGTATGCTACATTCCTCAACTTTGACTGTTTGCCTTATTTTGTTTTTCTTTTATGCAATACGGTAAAGTGCAATAGGGTGAGATTTCTTTCATCTTTATCATTTTCCATCTTCCTCTGCTTTTCTGGGTATTTGTCTTAAAAAGAAATAAGTGAGCCTGAGTTTTCTAGTCTCAAAATGGTCCTTTGATCATGAATATTATTCCTTTAGTCATCTATTGTCACCAATATCAGTTTCTGCTTTCATCAGAATACAGAGGGAAAAAAAACAACAACAACCACACACGAAAGGTAATATTGACAGAAAATCTTAGAAATCCTTCTTGCAATGGGATTTTGAATAAAAAATTCCAAAAATATTTTGGAGTTTTTTTTTCTAAGCACCTTGGGGAGCAAAATGCCAAGGTGCGTAGAACTCTCTGATAAAACTTAGATGTATTTTCATTGTCTTCTGTTCCAGAAATAATTCTGCATTCTTAAGGACAATTTCTCTATATATTTCAGATGTTAACTTCCATATCCAGAAGGCACATGAAAACAATGTGCTGGATTGACCACAATGTCCTGGAAGTTAACTTTACCCTGTTCATGAAGTCTTCTTGAATCCATGTGCTTGTTTCCACTGTTAATCTGCACTGTTCCTCTTCTGAAAGCATGACTCTTTATTCTTTAGGCCAAAGAATTTAAATTACCTGGGCTTACCTTTCCTGTTCTTGTTTGACTCTCAGTAGTTAAATGCACTGCTTCATGGTATTTAGATCTACAGAACCGTATTTTAAGGACTATTAAAATAGATCTTGGTTCAGAAAAGAGGGATTTGGGTTTGAACTCTTGTTTTTTTCTTAGAAAGTAGATCAATGAGCTAGAAATCATATTTCTCCAATGATAAAAAGCATATTTTAAAATTAATATCAAACTCTAATAGCACCTATGACCATGAATGCTTCAAATGGGAAAAATCAGCATTCAAAATTAATGGAGAGAGATACGATATCCAAATAGAAGGGCAATTATATAGTTCTCCTGCAATACATGAAACAAAAGTCTTCCATTTCTGTTTTTCTTGTGGATGCAAAAGCATTAATCAAGTATTTGATAGCTTCAGGCACAACCACTGCATTAATGTTCTGCCTAAGACCTGAAACCTTTATTGAAATCACACAAGCTGCAGATCTGGGCATGTTTATCTGATCTGGAATTAACTTCAGAAGTAAAGGATGATTGACGAAATAGCACTGAGGCATAATAGTTAAAGTACACTTGTCATATTCAATGCAAATTCTGAAAACAACAAATAGATACTTGTCAAAACTTGTCATTTGTATGCTATTGCGTGATGATAAAATGCATGGTGTTTTAGGTGCCTCTTGTCAACAGGATATAATTAACTGTGGCTACATTTAGGTAGTGCTTTTGCTGAGAAGATCAACAGCTCTGATTCTCTCTGCAGGGAGTGTGTTTGTTTAGAAAGGTTCTTAGCTTTTCTGAAACTCTGTCATCTGGTTCTCTCCAGGGGTTTCGAAGCAATCATCCCCCTATTCCAAGACCTAGTAACAAACCCCAAACATAACAGACCAAAAACTAACACCTGCACTAAGTCACTGAAATATACTTGGAGTTTTCTACTTGTAAAAGCATCTTCCGTTTAATGCAGCTTAATCCCAGGCTTTGTTTACTCATTACCACTCTCTAGTTCATGCTGAAGGGAAATTAATAATCTCTTTGGAAGAATATTTTATGTTTAGGTGAAATCCAACTAGGGAGTAGAAACTGGGGTTTTGACTTTTTTCTGTCAGTACTGATATTTGTGTAGTGTATAATAAAATTATCACATGCCTCAATAGAATATATTTCATGATTATTAAGAAATCTGATAACTAAAGGCACACCTAGATTTGAGGCTTTGCAGGTTTGTAAGGAGACCCCCAATCTTAGTGAGTATAATGCTGCTTTAGACACTGCACCTCAATATACATTAAGATCTGCTTTTCTTATGGAACTCAAGATGACACATTTTATCACATTTAACACATCCTACTGTTTCCAACAGCCCAAAAGTCAGCCTCAGACTGAAATTAGTGTGTTTTGTAGCTCCACTGTTTAACTGATATAAAACACCCTTTTTTTCCAGGCTTTCCATCAGTGAGGGAAAATTTCCCCTGGGAGAAGTATAAAGGAGTTCAATATTTTAAACGGCTAACTTTGAATACACAAGTTTTGGTTCTCATTGTTTCCATAATAGTTGTGAGCAACCGAGGTTTCTGTAGAGAGTAAATTAGGGCATATTTTTAATGTAAATTAGTTTGAACAGACCCTCCAAATCTTGTATCTCTGCATTATCTCCAAAGCAGAATTTTTAAAGCTCTGTGAAGCCATAATGATTACATTCCTAACTTCCATTAATCATTTTGCTTTATCAGCTTAAGAAAAAAAGCTCCAAAGGAAACTCCTCATATTTTAGATGTTGAACATTATTTTCATATTCTTAACTAATGAACAAAACATTTGTACAATCCAAGTAGATAAGACATGCTCCACTGATGTTTTTGTTAAAGGCTTGTGTATTTTACAAAACTATTGTGCACATTTATTTCTTTAAATCACCTCTTTGCAAATATTTGCATTTTTTGTATTGTTATTGTGAAGTAGCACTAGAATTCAAAGCACTTTTTTTCAATAGTCAAAAAATAATTACCTTGGTTACTTCCCTAAGAGACTCCGTAAATGTCACAATCTTGCCTCCTCAGCATCTTCTCATCAAAAATCTTCAAAAGAACAGACTTTCATTTAACCAGTGGAGCCAAAGACACATACAATAGGCTTTTGGAGAAACATTTTTGATTCTTCTAAGATTTCTGCTGCTTCCCAGCAGAAAAGTTATTTATTGACAGAGAATTGAGTCAATTGAAATTTTCAAGTAACCATCCCAGCAGCTTGGTCTCAAGAGAATATACCTTTCACCCAAAGCTACAGAGAATAGCTACGTGTCACCAGTTTATAATTTCATTGTACTCTATATGTACACTAAGGAGCTACCAATGAGTTTGAATAGTTTTCAGCATTTTGCTATTGTTACTTGCTTTTTCTGAAGGAGTTGCATTTTTATCTTGCAACTATCTTAATGCCATATAATAACACTTTTTTTTTTAAATCAAAGTGTTATATTCATATTCAGAAACAGGGAAAATTTGTATTTAATATTTTGGAGTTATGATGAGAATTATTAAAATAGTTTGTTTGCTTTTATATTGATTTACTTTCCTAATTCTGCATCTGGGTGAGAATAAAATGGCAGAATTAAATTATGCAATTTTTCCATCAGCATCTCCTTTGTCAGTGTTTAATAACTCAAAGCTCTTACTTCTTCCAGCACATCACACTAACCTGCCTATTTTGTCTCTAAAATGTGAAGAAAGAAGCAAAAGGGAATTGGAGGACATTGATATTTAACAAGAGGTCAATCTGTATGGCCTCAACAAGTCACTGTTGCTCACAATTTATTTCTGTAAGGCCACGAATATTTGTGTTAAAAGTATCACTCTTGCGGCTGTTGCCAGTGTCTCTCTGCCTCAGCCAGCCCTGGCACCACAGCAGGAAGGGGTACGGCTTGGTAGCTAGAAACAACCTTGCCAATCCCCATGGGTTCTTGTTTTGCCCGAAGCAGTGAAGCAGCTACAGCAGGAAAGAGGGAGTCAATCTGCTCAGGGTTCAACCACTGGCTTTATTCATCCCACAGTGGGGATAACCTCAGCTCAGGGTGTCTGCCTCGGCAGAGACCCCTCAGCAGAAGGAACCCTTAGCAGAAAGAGCAGGAAAGAGCCCAAACAGCCCCGAAAGCAACATCTGTTATTGGGGGGAGGAACTCGGGGATGGGTTCAACTAAGGCAAAATCAGGGACCATGTTTGTAGGGCTCTGCAGGTAAATGACACACCTTATAA
>VXBB01010691.1:23624-38031 GCA_013399915.1 Illadopsis cleaveri
GGCTGTATAACTTATGATTGACACATAACTAGGGTTGGGGTAAAACCAAGAAGGGTTAAACATGGGTGACATGGGACAAACCATTACAAATTATAAAAAAAAAAATAAAACAAGGAACAAATACATACATAAAAAACTGATAAAACCAAAAACACACCACTACAACTCTGATCTTCATACTTAAAACATCAACCTCCTGCGTGTGATCTTTTATCTATTTTAATACTTTAAAAGGCTGCTTTTGTGGACTGACTTGATTTTTCCATTTAAGTCTCTTAAAATGAAAATATGAATGCTGCTGGTTTTTGTTCTGTCAGAACAAAAGAATGACTCACCAAAGCAACACATAATTAAAGGAGAGATTTATTGGCAAACAGATGTTACTTGAAGGAATTGTGTACTTACTAAAAGTAGCTCTATAGCATTTATCTTATTCCATATCTTTTTTTCGTTGCCTATATATACAGATACATAGTCCACTTTGTATATCAATTTGCATATTGACATAACCTCTGTTTCTTTTTCTGTAGATCCCAGTCTAGAACATTTATTAAAAATAGGTTTAGTTGCAGACCTAATGAGGTAAAGATTAAAAAATGTGAAAGGAAGAAATTTTTGGCATTTTCTCTTTTGTGGCTGAGAGAATACTTTTCAGTCACTGCTGCTGCTAAGAAAAAAGGCTTCAGCAAATTAGAAATATTTCATTCAATATTAGTTTTCTCTCTTTAAGGTATCTGCATGGAGTATTTAATATAAAACAAAACAAAACAAAATAAAACAAAATAAATAAACTCTAGTGGTGATAGGAAGTTTCAGAACCAGTAATTTTTACTTGAATGTATTTTAAAATTAAAATTATTAATAATAAAACATCTAATATTCTTAAACATTTTCTAGATAACATATAGTTTTCCAAATTCTCATATTAATTTTATTAACTGCACTATCAATGATACTTTAGAAGTCAAAAGAAAAATTACACTTGAAATTTAATTGAACTATAGTTGCAAATAGTTTGGGTTGGTTCTCAAAGTATTTTGTGGACTATTGCTCAGAAGAACAGTTTTTTCTCTCAAATATATTAAACTCTTTTCAGAAATCAATGTCAACATTAAACAGTAACAATATAAAAATAATTAATAGCACTTTTCAAGAGAAGAACTGAACAGGTGCAAGCATGACAGAATTTTGTCATAATTTAATTTTTGTTAACATCTTTGCAGATAAAATATAATAATTGTGATTTTTTTGTTTCTTGGCTCTTTGGAAGTTCTCGCGAAGTTCTCAGTCTCCGCTTTCATGCTGAAGTAAGTTTAAAGCTGTCACAAGAACACAGAGAAGAAGAAATTAAAATAATGTTCTGCTCTTGAGCTTGATAGATAGTAACAGATACAGTGAGCTGAGTACTATACTGCAATTCAGACATGATCCCTGCTTTTTAAATTTCCTTTCAGTAATGCTTTGAGACATTTTTCAAGAAGTAGTCCTGCCACAACCATGCTCATTTCCTGTCAAGCACCTGCAGATCACAAATGAACACAAAAGACAGCATTCCACCCAGAGGAGTTTTTCACCTTGAAATGGACTTTCCCTAGTGTCATGCTACGGAAAGATCACAATTTCCTGCATTTTCTGGGAAATGAACAAAAGTCACTGATCACAGAAACAAATCAGACTTATGACCATGAGCAAAGCCAATTGAGACAATTTGGTCTATGTGGGAGTATTTTGTTTTATTTCTTTTTATTATCTTATTTTCTTAGTTATTCAGAAATTGGGTCATTTCACGATCTGGAAGGGGGGAAACCAGTTGTGCAGCACTTAACATGACTACTTCTTGTTCTAGGCATACCAGAGAAAAACCAGTGCTGTATATGTAGCCCTGAGTTGCAGATTAGCACTTTCATGGATTTTACGGTAGAGTTACTAATGCAATCGCTCTTGAATTCATTTTAGTTGGAATCAGTCAGGGTAGCTACTGTCTAAATTATTTAGGCTAGCCCATTTCTTTTTTGACTGAAATAAATTAGAGAACAATTGCACACACCTCATATAATATTTGAGGACGTGAGTAATAAATTTAGGAAAGCTAGCAATGGAGGAGAACTTGGGTACAATGTGATAAAAGCTACCAAAGTAATGTGTTCTTCATCTCCATAGTGATCTAAAGCAGCTGAGAAGTCTTATGATTGAGAAAAAGTAGTCAAAAAGTGAGGCTAAAACTGTGCACAGAAGCAAAGCAAAACACAATTAATTCACTGCTTCCCATCAGCAGACAGGTGTCCCACTTTGGACAGCAGGACCTCAGCACATGAAATGGTTATTTGTGAAGACAAATACCATAATTACAAACATCTCCTTTTTCTCCTCTTTCCTTTTTATTGCTAAGGGACAGGCCATATGGTATGGAATATCCTGTTGTTCAGTTGGGGCAGCTGTCCTGGCTGAGTGTCCTCCCAGTTTCTAGTGCACACCCAGCCTCATCACCTGCTGGGCAGGAGAAGGGTGGAGGCAAAGCCATGATGCTGTAAAAGCAGGATTCAGTAACAGCCAAAATACTGCTACCTTGTTTTAGGCACACATCTAAAACACAAGACTGTGTAAACAGCTATGAAGACAGCCAGGTCCTTCCCAGTCAGACCCAGTTACAAGACTAAATGCGTTACTGGAGCTTAACTGAAGATGGGAATGATAAACAGTGTTACAACCTGAAATCATAGTTATTTCCTCATCTCGGGTAGTCCTCCAAATCAAAATAAAATATAAATGAAATTTCATACAGAATAAGAAATTTGACCGTTGGACACATTCTCTTTTTGTAGTGGTTTGAAAGNGATATACAACTTGCTAGCGAGACTTTCTATAAATACTTCCATTCATTAAAATAGACAATGTGATATTTTTCACATTGCTTTTAGGATGTATTGGTTCCAAAAGTATTGAAAAGCTATCAGTAGGAAATTTACACTGAGAAATCAGGGAAAAGTCTACAAGTACAGTATTTTCAATGAGATTCACTTGGCATATCCTCTACAAGTTTTTCAGTTTGACTAATAAGCTCAGAATTTCACTGGTAACAGACCAACTAAATGGTATGCAAAAATTTATGCTTAGTTCTTATGCAAGTATCAAGGGAAGCTGTACAAAATACAAATAAGAGTTAAGAGTTTAGATGTGGCCCAGTTTAACAAACTAATTTCCAACATACAAATTTGGGCGCTCTGAATAGAGTATGACAAACAATTCCATATAATTTCTATTTTAAATACATACTTGGCAGAATTTCAATCCACAGATCATCACACATGACTAGAAGCAAAAGTCCTGCTTCTTCCTCTCTGGAATGCTTAGGAAGAACTCAAAGTGATAAAAAGAGTGAAATAAATGAAGAACAAAACAGGAAATAAGAGTGGTTGTCATCAAGGAGAAAAATATTAATGGATAATTTATGGCACTTGATCTTGTGTCAGCTCTGTCTTCTACCTCAAAGAGTTTTTGCCTCTGTGATATTATTCCAAATATCTTTTTAATACTGAACAGTCATATCCTATCGGAGTTTTCATTTTTCTGGACTGAACAAGCCAATTTTTAACCTCTCTTATACAAAAGGTTGTCCATGCTTTTGACCATGGTAGTAGCCTTTCTCTATATTTTTTTAAAATCTTCATTAATCTTGCTATCAGAAAAAATCAAAAACTGCATGTAGTGTTTCGGATGAGGTTTTCCTAAGCCCTTATGAAATAATAGTAGTTTTTGACCATCTCTACTGAACATATTTTATGGCTTGCATATCTGATAAGCATTTGTTCCTTTTCCGTAATCACACCCAACAGTCATCTTCTAGTCATAGTAGACATAGGATTTTCTTTTGCTAATTGTCTCTGTGATGATCAATCCCTTGAGTCAATTAGTTGAATTTTAAGTTAACAAGGGAAAGGAAAAAATAATAAAAATTATCAACTTGATATAAAAATCTTAGTAAGGAATCCAACAGTTCTACCACTTCACCAGCTTTCCTTTTTTTTTCCCTTCCCTATAAAATCACAGCCTGTGTGTTATGAATCTATATATACATAATAATAGGTCATATCAGGAAGTACCTACAAAAGGATGTTCCAGGAGTCTGTTCTTCTCCAAGAATAAACAGTAGGATGTGAAGAATTTTTTTTTTTTAAATCGTATATATGTATTTTGTATTCATAACTTCATTATCATATATATGAATAGTATACTCTGTATTTTATATATATTTCTATGTATATAATTCTTTGTATTCATGTGAATCTTTACATCTAACCATTTCTTCATTTTACATTAAAAATACTTTTTCTCCACAGAAACAAACAAAAAACAAACAAACAAAAAACCCAAAAGGAATCCCTTTACATACCTTCTCTATAAAAATACACCAAAAAAGATAAATAAATGATTGTAGGAACTGCAGTAACATTTACTAGGTCAAAATGTAAGAAACCAAGGGCAAGATGTTTACAAACATGAAGCTTAGAAGTAGGAAGAAACTTCCATGTTTTTGCTTTATCTTCTTCATCACCAGAGACAGGCAATTATAAAACACAGGAACACAGGTATTGTACTTATCAGACCTACTGCAGACAAGTATGCAATGATTTTATGTTTTCACCCCTTCAGGTGAAAACCTTCAGGTTTCGTTTCAGTCCTTTGTGGTTTAAACCTAAACCCTAAATCCTGGTGTTGGATTTTAAAGCATAATATTGAGACATTAGGTTTAACTACACAACTTGCTATCTTTTTTTTCAATATTAACCTAAATAACAAGCAGTTCAGTTGAAAAGTGAATTCTTTTTAACCTGTATATTAGTCCTTCATGGCTATGGCAATGGACCAATTTTAATTTTCCAAATTCCAGTATTGCTAAGACCTTGTTGACCATTTGCAGTGTAAGCACTTATTCTGTACTGAGTGAAAAGAATAGTCAGAGGAGTTGGAGGAGTTCCAAAACAGTAAGTTGAAAGGGATATAACTTTTTTAAGGCTTTATCCAAAAGATCAGAGAGGCAATATGCATTCCTGCTGTAAGTAGGCCACAAAGCCAGCTGAGATTGGGTTATTTCTGCCTCATCAGTGAGCATCTTTGAATGAGAAGGCAGATATGATTTATGGTGGAACAGAGGCTGACAGAGCCCAGCTGGAAACGCTCACATTATGGTAGCTGAAATGCAAAAAATTGGGTTAGTGCTGAAATACAAAATATAATCTAGGTCATGTAGATGAAAATAAGTCATTCAGTCTCATAAAACTGACAGGCAAGAGCCCTAAAACAATAATGTTTGTATCTTCTGTCTTTGATTAGCGATGCCACTAATACATTTTTACCATAAAAAAATATTCCCCCTTACCTCTCCTGTCTCCACAGGCTAATCTCAACAGCAAACAAGAAGCTATTGCTGCTGAAGGTGATGATGTATGATAAACAAATTAGCAGTCCATCCCAGGTGAATGTGGACTGGTGTCTGAACACATAATCTTCACTGCTGGTATTTATTGTCAAGCTTGTTGGCAAAATCAGAAAACAGAGCATTTCTATCATTCTAACATTTAGTACACAACATTTCTACAGAAAAATAGCATTGGGATCTAATGATAGAAAAAGTATTTCAAAAAATCCTACTGCTTTTTCATAGACAGTAAAAATTAGATATGGTGATTGGGCACATTTATGTTTTGTTTGGGGATTTTGGGAGAGATTTTGGGTGTGAGTTTTTTGGCTAATTTTTTTACTGCTATTCAGTTTCTTTTAAGGAGAAAAATGAAACTACTGAACTTCTGCCTAAAAAGTAAAATGTCTCATGTACTCCCACCCAGAAGTAGAGTCGAATTTTGTGCACTGGATACATTCGCAATGCATCTTTGAAGTCTGAGTACATTTTGGTCCCCAATCTACTATTTACCCCATTACCATCTTGCAGTATGCTCCAGTGCCTTTTGTCTTGGTTGACCACCTCCGGTATATGTCCTGGGTGTACAGAAGCTGTGGTCTGTTAACCTCAGTCTCCCTGGTGAGACTATATAAAGCTTCTCCCCTCCATTCTTTATAATACTGACAAGAAAAGACTTTGGTAGAAGACCAGATACTAACATTACTGGTGCATTGACTGTTTAAAACCAAGTTTCTGGTCATAGTATAGATCAAGTAATTTGAACCAAGCAGAAATTATGAGAGTGTATGTCCCAAAGGACTCCAGAAGCTAAAAAAGTGTGATGGCAGCAATTGAAGTACCAGTTACCCTGGGATGACACAGACTGTTGCAATCCTGAATGTACCATCACCCAGTTCCAGTGGGTGAGGAGATGGAGAACACTTATTCTGAGAATACTCTCTCACCTGGTGCCTCTGCATCTATGTTGGAATAGTGGACTTGTGAATTCTCTTTTTTTTCCATCTGAAGAAAATGTAGGTCTTTGCCTTGCAAATGTGTGCTGTGTGGTAGAGGAAAGGGCTGTAAAAACATTGGGGAAAAGTTACAGCCTTGAACAAATGAAGATAACTATAGTAAAAGTAATACTGACTGAATAATAAAAAAATGCAATTGAAGAGGGAGGACAAAGTGAGATTTGATTTAAAAACATATCCTTCTCTTTCATAAACCATAAGCTACATGGAATTTATCCTTTTCCTTGTAACACACAAGAAATCTGCATGATTACAGTTTCAGAACTCTCATTTCAGGTTTAAAATTGAATTTTAAATGTGTATGCCAAAGTCTTCTATAGATGCTGGGTGAAAACTCCACTAGCTCTTTTTGATCTGTTGTAGCACAGAAAGATGTCATCGTATCCTTTGCATAGCATTACCATATCACTTGCTTGCCTTCCTTAAATCTTGCTTCTTTCTGATATAGATATCTTATTCTATTTGTGCTCCATTTTTAAGTCTTGTATCTGTATTTCATAGTATCTATATTAACTTACAAATGCTTTTTAATTTCATCATGAGATATCCTAATTTTAAAGAGTTTTGTCTGCTTTTTATTTATTTCTCTGCACTTTTCTGAAACTTGAATTTTTCTTGCCTACTTTCCCTCATTTCTTCCTTACTGTTCCTCTATTCCTTCCAACAGATTTTTTTTCTGCTAATAATATCCTCATGAGCCTCTTTGCTATCTGATTTGTGCTTATTATTTTTATTACATCCTTCAGCTCTTATATTTGTTCCCATCCTTCTAATTTCCTAGTTAAAGGAAGATATGATGAAGGTATTTCAATATGGAAAGACAAATTATAAAATTAAAAAAAATAATGGAAGTTTTTTTATATCTTCAAAATTTATAAATCTCATCTCGCAAAATTTACCACATGGTAAAGACACCTTTCTTTTAAAAAATTAAAAATAATTAGTGGTTTACATAATGTAGAAACACAGCCCAGATTTTTTTTATCAGGCAATACCTATGTACAATATTTTGCTTGTTCTCTATTGGAGCTATAATATAATTAAAATGTACAGATTTACCATCAATTGGATTTGTCACATTTATACTACATACTAATTATATTAAAATACTCAAAATATAACCTACTATTTTTAATACTTAGTATTGAAGGCATAAAATGTACCTTAGAAGCACTAGTGTTGAGTTTTTGAATGCTAACAATCTAGTTTAATTTCTTCGAACTCTGCTTAAGGTATCATGTATTATTTTATAAATTTCTTATTAATTTTTCTCATTCATAATAAATACTTAAATTGAAAAAAAAATGTATGTTAGATGACTTCTTTAGTTTTTCTTCATATTTTAGAAACATTTGAAAAAACCTCAGAATTATTCTAGCTATTTTTTAAACGAAGATCCACTGAAAATCTTCTTAAAATGTTGCTTTTGGTATTCTCTCTTACAAAATACATTGCTGAAATCAGTGAAAGATTTCCTGTTGCTGGAATACATTCAGAATCTCCTATGGCAGTTTCCAATCAGAGATTAGCTGTCAAGTAATCAGAATCACCAGTGCAATGAAATCTCACTGATAATATCGGTAACCTTTCTCACTGATAGCAGTTTTTGGGGCTCTTATTTGCTGTTTTTTAGAGAGAGAGAATAGTGAAGTACGCAAGAGTTAGAACTTGCAAAGCGTAACAGCAGTAGAAATGCAGCATGTCTCCTCCAATCTATGAAGGGATGACATGCTGTGCTTATTTTGAAGAACCATAAAAATGGGAATTGCAATGGGAAATAGAAGACAGAAATGGGTAAAACATACTTCAACAACTACTTACTTTAAGCTTTTATTTCTTTATAGAGGAAAGCAGCAGTAAGTTAAGATTTAATCTGAAAGTTTACAGCAATAATTCATAAAACAGACCTTTCTCTCCTCAGAGTACATCACAGTGTATTTCTCACTTTATTTCTGTGAAATCTTTGGGGCAACAAGCAAATGAAACATAAGGATACCTACCAGGAGTTGATTCTCTTGGAATAAATTTCATTAAACTTTTTCATGCTGCTCATTGCCTACTTCTGAACCTGCAGTATTTACTTCTAAATCTTGCCAGCATCAAGGATCCGGAACTTTTTTTTTACCCCATTAAACTGAAATTTTTTCAGGTCTAAGTACAAAATGAAGAGTTAAGAAAAGCAGAAATGGATGCAGCTTGTGTAACACCAAACTTGATTTCAAAGCAAAATCTGACAAAATGTAAGAACTCGAGTAGGAGGGATGTATGGCACATAACCATAAGGGACAGACAGATGCCACTTTTGCAGTAGGGGAATTATCATCACACCAGCAATTGGATTAAGATAGCATGTCTGTTTAGAAGATCTGCTCTTCCCCAACACTACTCCCAATCCTGCCACAGTGGACAGAGACCAATAAGTGTAAAAATTAGCATACATATTTAATTTTTTTGTCTTTCACAGCTCTCCATATGGTTTGACATTAACTCTGAATAACATGTTGATGAAACTATCTTTTTATAAATAAGCTTTTTAATGCCATTGATTTTCTTAAAGTACTTTTTGTATGTGTGTGACTTTCCATGTCCACTATTTGTTAAAGTATCTAATAAGCCTGAAGTCTGACACCTTTGGTGAATATGATCAGACATGTAACTAATCACACAGACCTTTGAAATATTAGTTATATGACAGGGTCAATACTACCAAAAAGTTTTAAACTCCCTGATTACAATGCAGGATGTGTTTTCAATGAATGGTTTTTGTACTTGTAATCCTGGGAACCTAAAACAGAGTTAAAGCACTGGTAACACTCTGCAGTCTTTTTTTTCTTTTTTTTTTTCTTTTTTTTTTTTAAAATAAAAGTTTCTTTAAAAAAGGTTAGATACATTCTGCATAAATCCCTCCTAAAAAGACCTTTTTATCCAACAAAAATCCAGACCACTTACTGATCTGTATTTGTGCCAACTCCCAAATTTTTCATCAAACATAGATGTAATAAGATATCCTGGATAGATGAGCTTGCTTCTCACATTGTATCTCAATTACCGACAGCAATGACTGAACTATTTCAAGACTTAGTATCTCTGACCATAAATAACGTCACCTGCCTGCTGTTATGGCCCTATAGAAAAATCTTTATGCAGTAGTCTTATAAGTCTTGCTCTGTGTTTTAAAAGCTTGAGTTTTATGTTCTCAAAGGAAGGATTACGGGTTATCTGCCTCCCTGTCTGAGCTTTGATAAACTCAGTTTGAAAATGCAGAGTAAGTACCCATGATCCACATTCATGTCCACTCTTTTTAGGAAAAAAGTGAAACCTATTGACTGTACAAACCCATTTGCTGTTTAGTTGAACTAGTGCTTTGCAGGCAGAGTGCTAGTACATATATGATATGTACCACACCTCAGAAACTGGTTGGTTCAGATTTTTCAGAACTCTACTGTCTATGAATTCCGTTCCATATCATACAGATGTATTGAAAAACTATTTTAGCAATCCTTTAGTATTTTTAAAATTTTATTTAAAAAGAAACTAAATCTGCAGGGTATCCAGTCCACATATTCACTCAAAGACACTTCCTAGCAAGTCAGAATAGTTTGCTTCTCATAAGCACCATTTTACTTCAAAAGCAGTAATTTATTTCACATATACTCCATAATATTTTATCAGTATCCTCATTTTCTTACAGTTGCCTATTTGAATAAATGATATAAATAAAAGAGAATTATGTTCTTTGTGTTTGAAGATCAACATTTCTTAGGTTCCTTCCTTTTTTCTCCTGTCTATCTAAAACTGTGTACCTTTGAAAAATCTGCTTGGGATTCTATTTATAAAAATTGAAAGAGTACATACCTGGATGTCTGAACTGTCAGTCCAAAAACCTGAGAAAGTCGCCATTACTTTCTAATGCAGTCCTCCACCTTAAATTTTCACTTCCTTAATTATTTTTTTAAGTTACATAAAAGGTAGTGTCAATAACATACTTCTTCCATATTCATCCAGCTGTGCCAAGAATCAGATATGGAAGCAATTTTTGGTGCCAGTTCTAAAGTTTGTTTAGCTTATGTACTACTTGATTTTTTTCTGTAGTCCCTAGGAATATTTGACAGTATATTTAAGTCTTTCTAAATACTTGTTTAGGACAGGTTTAGAATAGCCTAAGTTCAACAGAGTTGAATAACACTTTTTTCACACATGTATGTGCCTTGCTTAAAAAAGAAACATATTTTTTTAAAATGCCTAGTTTTCACACCTGGATTTTGATGCTGTCTACTTCTACTTTTACAGAGCAGCCAAACAAAGCACAACAGTGCTGACTCTAATACTAAAAACTTATTGGAACATTTGGCTAAGCATCTGCCTGCTAACAGAACGTCCACTTAAACTACCGCACCATATTTCTTATAACTGTTTTTCTTTTTTGCCTAAAGTACACTTAGTTCCTCAATAAACTGACTATCCTATCACCCAGTGAGTAGG
Source organism: Illadopsis cleaveri (assembly GCA_013399915.1). NCBI lineage: Eukaryota > Metazoa > Chordata > Aves > Passeriformes > Timaliidae > Illadopsis > Illadopsis cleaveri. Next base: position 34,539 of record VXBB01010691.1, read on the forward strand.
AACAAAATGGGTATGGCCATAAGCGGCAAAGTGAATTGACTCACTTTCCCCTACTGACCTATTGCCAAACAAGTGGGACACAAAAACATTTTATCTGCCTTTATTTTAATAAAAAATAGCACTTACAAATATTTTTACTCCAGAACCCAGTCTATGTATTCAGCATGTGCTTTAAGCAGAAGTCCACTTTTGTGGAGGTCATTTTACTTAATGATAGAACTTGGATTTAGTTGTCTATAGTTGAACTTCTCATCTAAAGTGACTTTCTAGTCAATGGAGGAAATCAACATTTTGAGATGTGGTTTATCAGACCTGAAGAACTTGATTTCTAATTGAGGATGAGTTGACTCATACCTTAAAAATACCTATTTTCTCCAGGTGATTAAAAAAAAAAAGGTTGAGATGTCCATCTAAATTTCTTATTGGAGGAATTGTGCCAAAGCTTCCCCACTCTTCATATAGTTTCGTAACATAACTTCTTATATACTAAAAAACTTGCATTTGGGTTTCTTGAATCTCAGTTATTGAAGCCTGCAGGAGTAATCACAAATTTTAAGTGAAACAATGTATTTTAAATTCAGAAATTAAAAAATTGGGGCAAGGGTTCTAGTACATGTATTATTTACTATGGAATTTTAAACAGAGTCTCAAAATTCCAGATGACTTCTTTTTTTAGGTATTACAGACCCTTATTGAGTAAAAGTCCTGAATTTCTTCAGCTGTAGTTCTAACCATGGTTATAACTGTAAATAGTTTTTCAGCATATCTTGCAGCTCAGTGGTACTAATTTTTCAGGGGAAAAAAATAAAATAGGTAGAACACCACAAAGGAATAGTAACACATTTTGCTTCGGACAAGTTGTCAGCTTTGATCTAAATACTGAGTTTTAAGTGTGTCATTATGCCTATACTTGCATCTTCATGGGATTACTTAGGAAAAACACAAGAATGTTTTAATATTTCTAATTACCTTTGAATCTGAATGCTTATCTCAGTTCTTACATGTGGAGGCCCAGGCCTCTGAGGAAGACATAGAAAGGGTGGTGTGTCCAGCACTTCCCTGGAGGGCATCAAGTTCCTAAGAAAATTAGCCAATCACTAGCTGTTCACAGTTAGCCAATCCCAGTTGTCTTAGTTTTATATTCAAAATACTTCCTGATATGTTAATTACCTTGTTCATGATTGGTTGTTATGCTGAACCCCAGTCCTCCTTTCCCATTGGTCCAAGTGTCAGTCCTCTAATTTGTTTATTAATCTCTTCCCTGATTGGTTAAAGTTTTCAATCCTTAACCCCATTGGTTGTCTTGTTAAACCCCGCCCCCTTTTGTGAGTATAAAGCCCCAGTAGTTAGCCACCTCGGGGTCTTCAAGTCGTCAGCCGAGGAAGAATAAAGAAGGCTCTCGGAGACCTTGGCTCCTGTGATTCCTCCCACGTCGCCTTGGATGAGCCAGTCCTAGGAAGCTGCGCTAGCAGCAGAGCCTGTTTAGAGCTGGCAGGCTTGACCACTGCAGTCGTCTTCACAATTGAGCTGAAATCACTCCAGCGGGGTGCCTGCGCCACCTACGCTGAGGCTGCCTTTTAAGAGGAAACTCACTAGGGAAGGTCACTGCCCTTAGAAGAGCTAGCCGGAGTCCTGGGCGGGTTGTGACACTTACGGAAAGCAGAATGGTAATTTCCAATGATTACTCAACATGTAGAACACAATGAGAGTAGAAGCTGGTCCTTTGTTTAGTGCTGTAACAGACAAAATATAGTATAATACATTGAATTCAAGTGTATATATTTTTCATATATTTTTCATTTTTCATCAGGACTCTTCTGTTTTCATATGCTATCACATTACCTTCAACTGAAAAAATATTGATAACATAGATGGACTATTATTTTTCTCTTTTTTCAAGTGTACGAATAATTTATCACTTCATTGGCTTCTTAGTAATACATTTTCAGTCAACCTCATAAATTGCCATCAAATCCTATCATATTATTTTCTATTGAAGTAGTTTTACAAAACTGTTAAACGGATGGGTTTTGTTCAGTTATTCACCCTTAGTTGTACCTAAGGCTTTATGTTTAGCTCTTAGCTGAAAAAAGCCCCAAGAGCAAACCAAACCCAACACCCGGTAGGTAGTGGCAGTAGAGAGATAAAGGAAAAGGCCACCATTAAAGAGTGTTTAAAGTATTCAAATTTTGTTGGTATCTGGTTCTGAAAGGCAAAAGTATTCCCTAGAGAGGCCTAGCAGAGGGTCCTCATTATGAACCCTGTCACTTGCAGAGCAGAGCCAAACCCTGAGAGCCAACCTGAGAGGCCCCTTTTACCCAAGGCCGTCTCAAGTGGATGACAGGATTACTGGACCAGACCTTGGGCTTTGCAAGATGCAGGAAAACCTGTCTGCAAAAATGAAAAATTACAACAAAATGCCAGCTTCAGAAGAATATATGCATGGGGACAATAAGGAAAAGACTTAAAGGAGATCCCAAAAAATATTACGGGGACCAGAAGAATTGGACAATGGATCCATGAGCTACAAACTTCATCTCAAGATCAGTGTCACACAGAGCAGGAAGGTAGTAGTTTCTAGGATCTCCCTCACCCCATGGAATAAATTTACTATTTTAAACAATAACCATTAATCTTGAATGCAGAAAAAGACTTAGATTAAAATTATGTTGGTATAAGCATCATTAGCGCTCAAAATCTTGATAAATGCAATTATCTCTGCTTCTAAGAGTTGTGTTCTAAGAAAAAAATTTGTAAGTTGATCCAAGTTATTTCCAAATTTCAATTAAGAGCCTCAAGCTTTTTTGACTTCTCTGAATCTCTGCATCATTTTCCCTTTGGGCTACAAAATAAACACCTTATTAGTTTTTCATATTACTGGATGGCCTACTATAAAACACAAATTGACTGAGTTATATTAAAATAAAGGTATCAGTTTCGTCTTTCAAATATTGACTGGCCTGTTGGAAAATTTCTTCAAGGTAATATTTTTGTTGTGATGAAATTTATAAACAAGGTAGTTTTGCATATCAGATGAGCAGAAAATATTTCAGCACCACACTACGCTAATATTTTCTAAATTACCTGTATTCCTATTCTAGACTAAGTCTATTAAGAGAATCCACACACACTTTAATTTCAGCCTCTTTATATCAATTCACAGTGGCATGTCCATGTAATTTGAGATTTCCTTCTCAGTGATGCACCAATGGACACAAATTGTTAATTATGCAGTTTGATAAACAAAATATGGTCTTCAGCATTTCTTTAAAAGTGCTGAGATGCCATGTTACTTTCCACAATGTCAGGAAATAATTCTGCTGATCAGCATAAAGTATTGCTAAGCCTCTGAAATTTGTTTTTGCATAATCTTTCCAGAAACAATTCTAGGAGTAAGTTCCACAGATCTGTTCAAACATAGATCTCTGTTCAAAGATTTCACTTTGGCAAGGAAAAGCAGGAAATTGGCCAAATGCTGCCTTTTTTTTTTTTT
>VXBB01010693.1:0-49501 GCA_013399915.1 Illadopsis cleaveri
GTGAGGATTTGTAGGGCTGGAGTACTGAAAGCCTGGAGAACCAGATACACATTTTCACTTTGTTCACTCAAGATTGAGAATTAGGCTCAAACTGTGGAACTAGGTGTAAAAGATCAGCTTCTCATGATCAGGCCACCCAGATGGCTTAATGGCAGCTGTTTTGATGTCCACATGATGGCATTGCAGGTACATGGAGGATATGAGGAAAAGCATTTCATGATCTCCCTTCCCATCCATTTTCCACCCAAGCTCCCATGATTGGCTTCATCAACAAAACCAGAACCAGCCCAGTCAGTGCTTTATAAAGCTTTATTGCAAGATGTGTTTACACAACGCTGTAGAGGTGAGCTTTTTAACTACTTATATCAAGAAATTTTGGACACTGGTCTGCGGTCAGTTTTTCATATTGACCCTGCATGGCACAGAAAAAAACCAAAACAAATAGGGTGTGATTGGATCTTTCCAGACAGTAAAGTGGGAAAAGTGGGGGGAGAAGAGGCAGATAAAAATTAAATCCCCCCTAGTTTGTACTAAACGTGACACAGCTTCTGAAGGATCAATACAAACGGAAGGTGAGCTTTGTGTGTAATAAAATCTTAAAAGAGTAATTCAAGTTCTTTGTGAAATAAAACAGAAACAAAAATGCATTTTCATGGACAATTAAATTTAACATAGGATGAATTCACCTAAAATGAGAAAACAACAAACAAAACCAAAAACTCAACCAAAAGGACTTGTAGATAATATCTCTGACCATGCATGGCTTGTTTTTTAAATTACAATTCACAGAATAACACTGCTGGAGAGCCTATTTTACACTATGCTACACAGAACATAGAAAAACATGAGTAGTGACATTTACACAATTTTACAGTATTTCTCCTTCGTCTAAGAAACACGTCCTCTTCTACTTTACATTTTTTTACAATTCCCAGCTCACAAAAAAGGACACTATATGCGCAAAGACAGTCTTTAAAAAGGAGAAATGCATCCCATGCTACAAATAAACCTTTTCGTTCACAGAAGTCTCTGTATTAGATAGTGATTAAACAAAATATATCTTTATCTGTCACTCAATGTGAAATGGACTATTTTTTTTTTTTAGCATAAGCATCAAACTATACATCTCTGAAACTCCTTGCTATGTAGCTATTAAACTGCTTGCCAAAAACTTCTTGGGGTCACATCTGAAATGCCAATTGAGCCAGTTGCTGCCCCAGTTGAAGCAAAAGAAGGTGGGCCTTACATGCTGTTCAAATGTTTGTGAATGGCTTTCAATGGTTGCCTACAACCAAACATTTTCTCATTCAAAACCACTTCAATTTATTTTCTTTCAGAGCCTGTAAGTACCTGGCAGTTTCTCCTCCAGAGGAACAGCAACATTTGTATCCCTTCCAGCTTAAACCAGTGTTTCTTGTGTGCTGCTGCTGCGAGCACAGAGCCACCACCTGACTGTGTCCCAGGGTCAGGCTGCCACCAGCGCACATTCAGCCCACCTTGAAGGTAACAAGAGGATTGGAACATCTGCAGTGAAGCTACAGGAGTGAAAAGGGGAGAGGAATATCCTCCTGCTTCTGCCTAACACCCTGTCCCCATGCATCCTTTGGATAGAGGCAGGCAATGCATGCACCTGTCCATGAGCTGCAGTGAAAGGATGAAGGATGTTAAACTGGTGGGCTGGCACCTTGTTCCCAGTTCGTATCTGTGACATCAAAGCACTGCAATAGCCACAGCTGCATGGTGAAGCTGAACACAGACTACTGCCATCAGCCACACGGCTTCCAAAGTATTTTGGACAGCCACTTGCTGTGTTCCCCAGGGAGGCTGCTGCAAGGCAGATGGCTGACAAAAGGAACCATTTCTGCACCTACAATGGCATCGTGCCCCTCGGGGTTGCAGTGGTTGTTGAAGTCCTCAAATGTAACTTCTCAATAGCTTTTAGTGTTGGCCAGGGTACATTTAGAGCACAGCACAGCAGGGATTTAAGGTGCTGTCCTGCAGAACCTTACAGGAGGCTCTTGCTGTTCACTCACATCAAGACTGACTCAAAATTTCTGTTAAATTGGTACAATAACTCATATCTTAATATTCACATGTGATTATCTATTACACTAAAGCCAAAGTCTCATCTATCTACAAAACTGATACCTTATTTTGCTGACAGAATCAACTACTGCAGAGATTCACTAGAAAAGGGTGTCAAAAGAGAAAAAGAAATTTATTTTTAAAACCATGTTTGAAGCTGCTTCCAGTATTTAAGGGAGAAAGAAAGACTCTCATTAAACCACCATTTTTTTGTGTTGATTTTGGATTATGGACAAGGAGCTATCAAACAGAAAGGTCATACATAGCAGCCAAGGGGCTATAAAACATCTGGAATCCATGAGCCTGGTGCCTGGCCTGACTGAAAGGTGAAGAGTGATGAATTTACTTCTGTGAGGGATCTTTTACTCTCGAGTGTGGCACACAAGCATTCCCTGGGGGTTTCTTCACTGCAGCCACACAACTGCTACTGAGAATTATCTCCGCTTGGGAGTGAGATTATAGAAAGTATTTGCATGCAGTCTGCTTTTAAACATCAAGTGAGATGAAAGAAAATTAGGATAGCTTCCCTTTGGAGGTTATTTCATGTGCTGAAGTTTACCTCAGCATCCAGATCAGGAAGGTGGCAGTCAAACAGACACAGTGCTCTGGGCACTGCATTTGCAGCTGACTGTATCTATCAAATGAAAGGGAAGAGAGGTAGTTATTATGGCTGAAAGTGTTTAAAAACAGCCTTCATGGATCTCTGAGTGAGAAATGGGAACATGTGTTACTACACTGTGTATCCAAGACTTCTATATTTGTCAGAAACCAATCCATATCTCACACAAAACTCCTCTTAAAACAAGTGTTACATCCTTATGGTGGGCTTTTCCAATGATGGAAGGGCAGGCAGCAGCTCAAAACCTGAAGGGTACAACCTCACTAGACAGAGAGAGGCATACAGATATAATAAATTCTTCCACTTCATCTGGAATCCACTAGTTAGATGAATGGGAACAAATGTTATTCCCACAGTCAGGACATGCTGGCAGACTCTGGAGGAAATACTGCCATCTTACAGATTAGTCAGACATTTTTATCAGGAACCAAAATGGAAATCCCTTCTGTAGTTACTGTGCTACACTGTGTCTGATGATCTTGTTGCAATAAACGCTGAGGACGGTGGAATTTATCTGACTCTATACTAGTGCATAAACAAGACCAAATTATTTTTCAGAAAACTTCCTATCAGTTTTACAGATAGAGAGCACAAACAGAAAAACAAATGCCATGGAAGAACAGAAAAGGAAGAATCTGCTTCACATGTAAGACATTTACATCCAGAGAATCTGAAAGAAACCACCTTTTTTTTTCCACTGAACTTATTCCAACCTATATTATTCCCCATATTTAATGTTCTCCTTGATAAGGAACATATAAAGTTTTGCACAATTTGGAAAATACATATGCCCAACTATTAGCAATTCTTCAGCTATGTTGTTTCAGAGACAGATGCTCTACAATGCTTAAATGAAACACAAATTTGTTCCCTGTTAGACAGTGGCCACAAACAGCCAAGTGATCATCAATTTTGCACATTCAGCATATCTTAATTAAAATTAAATTTAATTAAAATTTAATTAAAATAATAATTTTAAAGACTTTTGTGATTTTCTCCCTCGAATTAAATATAGGATCTCTGACAGAATAAATGTACTTCGTTGCATTTTTGCTTTTTTTATCACTTAGCAAGTAGCACAGTTCAACATGACCATTACATTCAGGGTGTCTTCCTCTTGTTTCAGACTTCAAACACCTCCACGAACCCCCATTACTTTCAGTTCTTTGTTCTAAGCATCCTTAAACAAGATTTTAAAAGTCTGTAGTGGTGAGCAGCACATAAAGATCCACTTTAAAATCCAGATGCTCATAGGTCTTGCCTATTTTACAGTGAAATTAGTTATATGCCACTTCTGTGTCCTAACCACTTCTTCCTTTCCATAGCCTTCAAAGACACAACATATTGCATTGACTACCCAGCTACTGCCTTCTGTCTACTTGTAAAGTTGGCTTTTAACAAATTGAGGGGAAAACCACATCAAGCTCAATGCTGTTTTTAAGAACCATTGCTCATTAGTGACTTTTTATTCCATGGGAGATCCAAGGCATTGGCAGATAAAGAATGAAATGTTACAATCAAGAGGGTGGACAGCATAGGTAGGATGTTCAGCCACAGGTCTTGCTGCAGTGTTATCAACTACCTGGCTCTGTCATCACCTGGATGCTGTGCTCAATGCAATGTGATGGATGACCATGGTTTCAAAGGTTTATTGTGTTTAGTTCGACTCTCTTGAACAATCTTCAGTGATTATCCTGTCCTTAAAGAGAGCAAAGAATAACTTGAAGTACCTGACCTGGCCTGGGTGCCAGAAGCAACACAGCTATGGCATTAGGACCCCAGCACAGATTATTATTTAACTCTATTTTCCAAGTGTGTTTTGCAGCCAAAATCGAACCCTGTTACCATGACTAAACTGCTGCAGCTCCTCAGTTAACCAGCTTGAAGAAAGTCTCAGCTGTTACTGCTGTGTAGACATACCCTTAATCTTAGAGGATAAGGCATTGGAAAGAGACAATCTTGTGCATCCTTGAGGATCTATTGGCCATATACAGACTTTGGCTTTAAAAATTCCCTTTTATGTTAATGTTGGTTGCAGTTCTCTTCAAAATACTTCAGCACTGTCTGGGGTGGCTGTTCAATTCATCTTCACTGCTGTATATGTCTTCCACTTAAAGGCAGATGAGCTGACCAAAGGTTCTTCAAACATGCTGAGGTTAGTTATAAAAGTCAGTTATAAAACTGAGATAAGGGCAAATATATTGGAGTTGTTTACTGTAGTACCCACTCCACTTGTATCAAGGATAATCACAAAAACCAGTAAAGAACAGCAAAAACACAGCAGGCATTTTAGCAGGGCTATTTCATATTCAGATTCATTAAACTGAAATAAAATCATCACCACCACATTATCTTGCAGCAGAGAAAAGCAGCATGAAGGGCACAGGCAAGTGAACAAAACTTCTTGATCTTAGCATCCAAATGCATTTATCGAGTGTGTAAAATTGTTGACATAGATCTTTCTGAAACTGTACAAATGCAGAGTACAACCATAGCTCAACCAGAGGGAGGAATTGTGTTCTCTCCTCTGTGTGCATGCTGCTATGTACAGTATGAGTGTGCATTCATGCACATGAATTCAGGATCCTAAACTCTCCACTTGTTTTGCAGGCCATGGCCTGCCCCACAGGGTGAATCACACTGAGCAACACGGAGTTCCTGCAAAAAAGACATTCTTTTCCTCCTGTCCAGGTGGAACAGTAAGGCCCCACAGTGAAAATCATGGTCCAGCTGGCTTCAGCAAAAGCATGATTTCACACCACGACTGCATATGTACAGATATATGCACACATGTCCACACATTCATTCTGTACATATACAAAAGTACACATACATTTTTACATTCTTTGGTGGCAAAATAATAAAAAACCCAACAAACCACAGGGTTGCACAGACTGTGCATCTTTGCTTAATGAATCTGCTTGAGGAGAATTTGGGTTGCTGTAACAACAGGAGTTATTTTGCCTCTTTAAGGACTGTTCCTTGCATTGACAAAATGCCATACATTTACAATGACTAAAACAGGGCACAAGGAAAGCCAATGTAAACACAGCTCACGTAATGACAGATAACTTAGAGAGCCTCCTCCTACCCACATCAACACACCATGAGAAGAAGAAAAAGCCATGTGCTTCCACTTAGGAACACTCAAATGCTTCCTCAGTTACCGTCTGGATGTCCTGGTGAGCTGTGGCACACCCTTCTTCTGCCCTGGATGTGGGGTTTTGCTTTTTGTTGCTTATTAAAATTGAACTAACAGAGGATAGGATGTTGGGAGCAGCAGAGGAGGCTGGCAGTTCAATGCCACACTGAAGGGTTGTCAGCCTGTGTGCTTCAGGTGAACGGCTCTTCTTGTGGCCACCTCTGGGATGTCAAACCTGCATCTCAGAAGAGCTGATGAGGCCCAGTGCTTTGGCTTCTTCTGGTGTTAGCCCACTCTTTAGTGTCCTTCTCACTGCACAGTCGTGAATTCCAAAAGCAGATAAAACCAAAAAAACCCAAACAAAACAAAAAAACAACAAAGAAAGTGCAAACAGTTAGAATCAGTAATTACAGAAGAGCTGCAAAAACCCCTGTTAACATGCAAGCTAAATCAAATCAAAAGGTGCTGCCTATTTAGGGCCTAAAGTTCAGAAACATTGAGTAATGCCCTATGGCAAATTCATGGGAGCATCAACAGCAACTCCAAACAGTTAGGCAAAAACACATTTGTAATTTTGACATTTAGTCAACAAAAGGTTTTAAGGAAAAATACCCCAGCTTTTTAAGACTATTTTTTTCTCTGAAATTGTATCAGATGATTTTCAGCCCACAGAAAGTATCATCTGCTTTATTATTTTATAATGTCATAAGAATTTTTTAAAAGAGCTTTGGGATCTTTATAGGAATCTATTGAATTTATCATTATTAAATCCTTTGAGACTCTTCAAAAGTGTAAAACCCTCTCTCTCAAAGTTAAAAGACCACAAACATGACTATAGTTGATGAAAATCATTAAAACTACTGTTTTCATACATGCTCCTCTTTCTTTTGTAATGTTCTCCCATCCTAGTGTCACCTTTGCTATTGGTGGTCTGCAGCATTTTAGCTGAATTTAAATGATAAATCTAAGCCAAAATCTTGTTTCTTAATTTTCCATAGAGTGTTCTGAACACTAGCCTTGACAAGAGTTTTAAAATTTGTAATTGCCTTTTTTATTCAGAAACAAGTGAGTGTGTGACTCCACCCACTGAGCATCAGTGTCCTCTTAGTTTTACTGCTGCTATGATTTTCCAGTGGATGGGCTTTAATTCAAGACACAAGTGAGGTGTTCACACTTTAATGTTCCTCAAGTACAAAATGTACACCAAGAGGTTCAAGCTGCATGCAAAGCATAATCAGTGACTTAATACTGAACAGAATATATCTGGAACCTTGAAAAAGTGAACTCTAGAGGAAACTAATCTTAGAGAAACCAATTGCAAAGAGTTGTCAAGGAATTTTTGCATCATTTAGCACAATTAGGATCTTTCATTTACTGAGATATTCAGTCCATGTAACTGAAACTGGGTGGTCACACTCAAGGGTTGAGCAGGAGTGAGAGAAGGGAATGGATTGGCATAGAAAACAAGGGGATAAGATAAAGGAAGAATATGGTGTACCTGAACATTTGATACCATGCAGGTTGAATGAATGGGATATACGTTTGATTGTCAAACCACTTTCATCAGTTACTGAGGTTTAACCAAATGAGCTGGGAATGTCTCATTTCTAGTTCTTCCATTATCAAACCCTTACTTGAAAACTTCTTTTCAAAGTTCACTCCTTTCTCCTAGATTATTTGTATTATTAAACACCACCAGGGGTCTGCATAAAAACCTTTTAGGATACCCAGTTTTTCCTACAATACTGATCAGCAACATCTTCCAAGTTTACCAATACTTAGCTTAAGGTACTGCAAGGTTAAATGAAACTGACAAAGCTAAGCTTAAGAAAGACCAAAAAATATAACCAGAAGAGAAATAAACTTCAGAAAATGCTCTCATCTCCTTGGTGAAGAATACCCAACAGGACTTTTGAGTCAGTTCTCATCACTGGCATTCTTTCTGGCTCCTCAGACTTGATATCCAAAATGTCCATGGTGACAAGTGTTAATTTCTAGACATATGCTGTGGAATATCTTAGGATCTTATGGTCTCAGTGAATCACCCAATGTTTATTTCTGTATCAAAATGAACAGGAGTGGAAGAAAAAAATCCAAGAAAGCTGCAGTAGAAACATTCCTGTCATATTAAACCCAAAGATTTCCCTGTGTATTTCACCTGCTCAGCTGCCTGCACTGTCTCTCCCCTGAATGCTTTTTTCTTTACTCTCTCCAATATCAACATCCCAAACATGGACCATAGCTTGTTTGGCCACCAGACAATAGTATCATGCCAAAAAATACAGGGGACCAAACTTTCCCAGGGTGACTGTCTAGATGATGTTCCATCTTCCCACTGATGCAAAAGTGAACTGGAAAACCAAATGTGGAATGAATTTCCACGTTTTAGACGCTTCTGCGGAAGTGTCAAACCAAATGCATTCAGGACTGCTCTCGCACATATCCCTGACTCTCTCAGACCACACTCACTCACATTTTCAAACTGAGCACAGTAACTGCTATAAAACAAACCTATTTTTTCTTGTCAGACTGGAAGAGAACAAATTGTTATTCCTGTTTGTAAACATTTCACAGGAACTGATGTACTTTGCTAAGACTGGTTAGGTATTGGACTAAGCTGAATTCTGCTCTTATTTACGATAAGATAAATCTAGAACAACCTTCTTTGGGTCAGTACAATTGCTACTGCACAGATAATTGAGATGAGACTCTATCTAACAACTGAAAAGAAAATGAGTGCCTCTGTAACTTCTACCAAGCAGAACATAGTTGTTTAAATTTCTCCATCAGTTTGAGCAAGAGAATTACTTGTTTACTAGGAAAAGCCAAATGGATCTACAATAACATACAGGTTTCTTTGAAGAAAACTACAGGAGTTTATATTAAGAAACCATAATTGGGAGTTAAAATAACATGGTAGAAACCATCTTAATGGAAAAGCAAGTAGTCTTTTTTATGTTAACTAAGGTAAGCCTCTGAATCTCCAGATGCCTACCTATCAAACATACTAAAGTATTAGATTGACATCTTTGTGTATTAACCCTTTGATGACTGAAGAAAAGAAATCTTGTATGTAGCAGGTGGTAAAGACAAGTGCCCTGTCCTGGGTTTGCTGTATGATTCACACAAGAAGTCTGGAGACCAACCCCACACTTGTATTTTTTGTGCCACTAAAAAACAAGTAGGAATGACAATACTCCATGAATTGCTGGGATATATGCAGCTGTAATTAAACAAAACATCCTCGGTTCTAACTTAGCTCTCCTTTAATGCAGAGAATGATAACTTGGGTTTAAAATATTACAGTGACTTAAGGTATTAAGGCCAGCAGGAAAAAAGAAAAAAGAAAGAAAAGAGGCAAAAAAAGGGCTCCAAACAATGCAGAACTTTGGTGGTCATAATGATATTGTCAAGAAAACAATAAAAAAGCAAAGACGTGAAGACTATTTTCAGTGACAGAATGATTCCCATGAAAACTGATGGCAGCTGACTTGTATAAACTAAGCAAGTGGGGGCCAAATACTGAAATATACTGTGGCTACTGGCAAGATTAAAGCTGTCCACCATCAATAGGCCACTGGAAGGATAACAGCTGACAGAACCATGGTCCAGACTCAAATGAGGGAATTCTTAACCCTGTAATGCAACAGGCCAGTCTGACACAAATGAAGCCACTTAGTGTTTGAAGTATTATGTACTTAGGGAGATGAAACTAATTTAAAAAAGGGTCTCTTTATATAAAAATTGTATCTAATATGCACAAATTACAGTACATTTCCTCATCTGAAGATACAGTGGATGGGTGCAGCACACATAGTAACACAAATTCCAGCCCCACTATTCTCTGCTCTGACTTGTTGAATATGGAGGCTCGTGGGTGATGAAACCGGGAGAAAGCTGAGTTATCTACAGGAGCAAAAACTGTTGTGGGAGGTAGGTGAACCTTCACTTGACATTCTGTTACACAGATGTCCTCAGTCATTTATCTATTTCCTCATAAAGCTTGGTAGGGTTCCTCTACCTTAGGTCATGTTCTGTCATCAAAACTGAATGCAGCGAGATATTTTCCTTCCATGTTTTATAGACAATGCAAAATTACATTTCTCAACCTAGGTCTTCACTCTCCCTGCTCCACTGAACTTGGTCATGTCTCTAACTGGACTAGACATAATATCTTGGCTTGTAAAACTCTTGGCCTGCTGCAGATCACATTAAACTGAGTTATGGAATGTATTTTGGAGGCAGAGACAATAAAAATAAGACTTTCGAATGACCTTTTAGGTTCTTCAAGCAATTTTTAAAACATTTGCTATAGAAACATAACATAGAGTGAAAATAACTTTTACTCTTTTCACAAGCAAAGCCTGCTGAGATCCCATAACCAAGAAACTAAATGTTGTTTTTCTGGGGTTAGAGGGTATGATATTCTTTGTTAATCATGAAATCTAGAATTCTATTTGATATCCTGGCAGAATACAGTGTGCTTATGATGAACTCAATGAATTTGACTCTGTCTGTTGGGTCAAAATCTACATAGATACACAGCCCTCACACTGCACTGGAAAAGTGTTTTAAAAAAGTAATTCCTGAAGCATAGCTTTGTCAGAGAATATAATTATCTAGGGTTTGGTTGTTTTTTTAAAGAGTAAATAGCACTTCTAATTTCCTCTCTCTCTACCTTTTTTTTTTTTTTTTAAAGATTCAACAAACAGTGAAGATCAGTCTGGCTGGCGCCATTTATTCTTGCATTTGCAATGCCTTTTGGCATGTGTGTCTAAATTTGAGTGAATCACTTGTAAGGCAGAATAGATGTGACCATTCTCCTGCTCAGGCAGTCCCAGAATGAGTGCCATTCCTATTACAAAGATGTGGCAGCCACAGAACTTTCCTTTGGTCCTGGCTGCAAAGGTAAAGCAGCTGCAAGTTGCTGATTTGAATGAAGAAAATGGCACAAGTCTCTCCTAACAAGAAATTTAGTAGGTCACAGCCATCTCTGGGTGTAACTTATGGTGGCTGTGACATCAAGAGGAGTCTAGCAGTGGGAAAGGACAAACTGGCACTTCATAAGGAAAGCTAAATTTGTTTTCCATCTCCAGGTGGCTTATGTTAAAGGGAACAAAAAATAACATTGCTTTAGAGAACCTGGGCTGCATGAAGAGCATACATGTTTTCAAAGTAATATTTAACATGTAGTTGCAACTCTTAAAGATGCCAACTTTATGTATTTCACAGATCATCATTTACACAGTCCCAAAAGTAGAGCAGAAAAGATTTAAATCCTTCCTTAAAAGACTTCTATGACAAAATCCCCTTAAATTTACATAAATTCCACTATGATGAGTTGCTACTAAAAGCAATCCTGCTGCCACCTCTTTCATCATTTCTCCCACTTAACTTCACCAGGCAAAAGTGATTCCACGAATAATAGGTAAAGCATCAAGGGTATAAAGCTCACCAGCCACCGAGGCTGCATGACTGAGTATATAGTGAGACATGACTGAGTCACTATACACAGTTTTCAAGACCAGATTATATATTGACAATGCACAGGTTGGAAAAAGACAGGATATGGATACAAAAGCAAATCATCTAACATAAATGTTTAAGGCCTGCAGCCTTTACCTGTCATTTGAAATTTTAAAATGACCCACTGAAGGGGTTTATCAGGCTCTGAACACAGAGATGTCTCTTGGAAAGTGACTTGGCAGAGGAGTGTGACCAAGCTTGAGCATCTGGGCTCTATGGAATGCAAATTAATTATTCCCATTAGGAATCCACGCTGAGGAATAAAACAGTAAAAGGCACCCTCTCTGTGAGCCATCAGATGAAAAATAACTGTGATCAAAACAATCTTTAAATTCACTAATCAGATGGTGTTATTCTGCCTAGAGAAAGCCATATATATACATATATAAAATTTCTTTGCCTTAGTTCTGGGGCAATATAAATGCAAAATAGCTTTTTGTGAAACATTTTTGTTCATCTTCTAAGAGAGACTTCTCTCTAAACACTTCTGACACTCGTGTTCAAGCAAATCCCTGCCTTTCCAGCTCCTCCTGCTAATCTCCTTGGCGGCAGCAGAGGGCTCCCTCTGGCAGCTCTGGCACGCCATACTCTGGAAAGCCACACAGGAGATCGCGTTTGTTTGCTGCAGTTCTGCAGAACGACAGAGTGAAACTGCCTTCTCTCGTTCCCAGACGAGCTGCTTTCCAGAAGAACTCAGTGATTTTGTCAGCCAGCAAATCACTGCCGCCGAGTTCTTAGTAGGATGCTGAAAGACATGATCTTTCAGGAAGGAGGGATAATGCAAATAAGGGACAAATTACTGACCGAACAAAAATTTGCAAGTTACTTTAATAGCAAGAGAAAGCAAACAAAATGCATATTCTATCAACTCTGGATTAATGGTGTGCAACTCAACTACCCCTATTTTTTTAAATACTTAAAACTTAGGTATCCTATTTTTCGGAATGAATCCTGTGACAAGAATTCAGAAGCCTTTACCTTTAAAACACATCAGCCAAAATGAAATCAGAGGGCAACATAGATGAATTCACTGATGCAGTGAATGGCAAATTGGCAAAAGTGAAAACAACAATTTGTATCTCCTGCAGGATGCAAACAAATGGAGTAAAATTAATTCTTCTTCCTACAGAACCAAGGTTGAAAAAGTAGCAAAACTGTGTACCACAAAGGTATTTATATAGAAAATGTCAATGCCATTATGCCGTGATCAGGGAACAGGAATAGCTTTTTTTTCTACATATAATACTGATAGCACATGCTCTTTATCAGCTGCTCATCTCCTGCCAGTTTCCCCTGCATTACCTTCAGCTTGCTCTCTCCTGAAATTAAGGAAGTGCCACTTGGCTAAGAAGAGGTGGCCAAAGAGATTCCAGCACTTGTAAGTCCTTGTATAGAAGGCCATGGGAAGTTGCATTTGGTTCTCCCAATGCTGGAGACACAGTACAAGGATGGTCTGCCTATGCTGTCAGAACCTGGGGGGACACTGGCTTCACCTGGACAGGCACTTAGTCTCCTGAGGTGACAGCTACTCTAAAATCACCTGAGACCATCCATCATAGCAGCAGTTTTCTCCTTGTTCCTACACCACGCCCTTTGTGCTTGGGTTGTAATGTACATGTACATGTGAATATCTGTGTAGTGTTCATATCTCTCTTCTCCCTCTGAAGTGAAATAAACAGAGATAAAAGAGACAAAGTTTTAGTAAACGTTGTATATTTAATTCTGACTTCCCACATCAATGCAATGACTTCTCATCACCCCTTTTCAAGTTGCTTTATTACAACAATGCTCAGTTTTAAGCAAATACTGCAATCCACAAAATCTCTAATAGTGGTACAGGAATCCAGCATAGTTAAGGAATGTACACATTGGTGCAGGCTAGGATAATTTGTTATGTGACCTCTATTAAAAAACAAACAAACAAACAAACAAACACAAAAAAGTTGTTTCAATCAGAAAGTTTGAGGCTACGAGCCCCCAAAGAAGTAATTTTTATCAGAGTAATGCTCATTTTAGAAATGACTCACAGATTCCTCTAAAATAGTGAGTGGAAAATGAATTAAAGCCTCTTTTACAAGCGGTTTTTAAAACTAGATATTTAAACCAGCCTTTTAAAAACCCTGTTGTTTTGAAGGCTACATGATGTAGAATTGTACAGGATGATTGCAAGTTTCCTCTACAGTGCTAGGACCAGGCAAACACTCCTGAACAAACCCTGAGGTCTGAGAGGTACGGTATGAAACTCATGGAGACTGCCAACAAAATATATAGGTATTATACATTTGAACATGCAGAAAGTAGAATGTCTACCCCTATCTGTCAAAATCAAGTATCTTAAAAGAAAGCTATTAAAAAACTGCGTAATACAAATTGTAAAGCAGAAACTGAACACTTAAAAATAAATGTGTGCCTACTTAGAAATGGTATTGCTATTAACAATCACAATTATGTATGCCATCAATTACAGTGGACAAAACTGAAAACATGGAACCAGCTATTCAGTCTCAAGATTTAAATAAATTTATTAGTATCAAAACTCATGGTAAGTCCTATGGGTAATGCAACTGATGGCTAATGATTATGCAACAGGCAGATATGGTGGTGCTTAGTCAAAGGTTGGACTTGATGAACTTGGAGGCCTTTTCCAACCTGAATGATTCTATGCTTCTGTGATTCTGCCTCTCCTGTTTGTTCTCCTACAGCTGTTGATGTTGGCCTCTGGCAAAGATGAGATAGGGGACTACAGAGGCCTCACCCTGATCAGACATGTCAATCTCTAGAGCTTACTGTGGTCAACTGTATTTATTATTAATTCATAAACTGTTATTAATAATTTAAATTCATTGGTTTTGGTTTTATTTCTTGTAGATCATGGAGTTTTATTTTCCTACTTTTGCAAAGATCTTGTCACCCTAAGGATGGAAGAATGTATTACTTACAAGGCACCCAAGACTCAGGCTATCCTGGCATCTAATGGAGATAACCTTCCAGCTGCCAGAGCTCTAAGTGCTTTATCTCACACTCTGTTTTCATTCAATAATTACATTTTTTTCAAACCACGTATTGGCCTTTTAAAGGCTCAGTACTCTGTGTAGGGACAAACAGACTTTGATACTGAATGCCATTAGTCATAGATTTACTTTTTCTAAACGCAAAAAATGGTTTGTAAATATGCATCCCTAACTAGATTACTCTGCCCCATACTCTAACTCCTGATAGGATCCAGCTACTCAAATCCTAAATAATTAATTTCAAATTCAAAGTAAAGTTGTTTGCCTTTAAAGCATTTTATATAGTCTTCCTTCTTGCAAGGTTTTCATTTTTTTTAAAGTATAATTTCCATTAACTCCTGCTTTTAGTCAGGCTATAAATACCAGAAGAACAGTCTCCCTCCTGGTATTTTGGCACTTCTGTACATTTTCAAAGCCAGAAAAAGTAAGTGGAGAGACATGAAACTGAAAAATAATGAAAATAACAAAGAAAATATGAAGAAAAAGTTAAATAATGCACCCTATGAGAATACTCAACAAAAAAAAATGCACCTTTGGATTCAAATAGTGTCCCATGTAGTACTTTGTTTGCTTACAACATGTTTTTTCCAAAGCAGCACTGCATGTGGTACTAAAACTTGTCTAAAGCTGGTCTCCATGCTTGGTCCTTTGGCAGAGCTCTTTCCTACATTTCAGCAGCTGATGACACCAGGCTGATTCCTATTTCACTTTTACAGTATTAAATATCTGACCTAGGATGTTCTGTAGTTAAATTTAATCCACCAGCTCTTTGTTTAATTGTCTAGGATTCAGGTAAACTTGACTCAATTCCTATCTCCACCTA
This sequence comes from Illadopsis cleaveri, assembly GCA_013399915.1. Classification (NCBI taxonomy): domain Eukaryota; kingdom Metazoa; phylum Chordata; class Aves; order Passeriformes; family Timaliidae; genus Illadopsis; species Illadopsis cleaveri. Next base: position 15,207 of record VXBB01010693.1, read on the forward strand.
CATGGGTGGTGCCTCACACCCATTTCTGCATGATGATTTGTAAGCATTTTTTTATTCCCTGCAAGCCATTACACAAATAAATCAATAAATCCTAATGAGATGTTTCTGTCACAGGGTGTATTATTAGGTTAACAAATGATTTTAAAGCCTGATAAAAGAACAAGGCATTATCATGTCTCTCTCTTTTTAAAACATCACAAATCAGTTTGATCAAGTTATCTCACTCAAATATTAAATTAAATTGTGATTTGATCATTATGTGTTCTAAGCCCTCTTTTCTAACTAAAAACTAAAGCAGATTTTCCATTTTAATAAAGTTTAAGAGTAATAGGAGTGTGCACACACACACACACTGAGATAAAACAATGTGTGGGAGAACAAGCCTCCCACTCTACACCGTCCCCTTGCAGTGTCTCCAGCAGCACCTGATAAAACCATCACTGTGCTTCTCATCATCAAATACCAGTTACACCCTACATTATAGTTCATCATCCAGGGTCAGATGAAGACCTAGATGCAAACAGTGTTGCACAGTCAAGCCAACTTTAAAGAGCTACTTCCTTAGAAATAAATAGCCCTCTTTGGCTATTTATTTCTAAGGAATTCATAAGTGGTGCTCACAATTTTTAAGCATTCGCAAGTGTTGCCCAGCATATGTCAGAATCAGTGCAAATATCTTCCACATACTTATTAATGTTTAATAAACTGCAGTATGATTTTTCCTGATGCTGACTCATAGGAATTGTATCATTATCCTGAGACAGATCCATCCAGTTCAGTGAGACCAACACAGAGAGTACCTTAGCAGGAGTCTAATCCTGAGAAGACTGATTTTTTTAAGGGATCTATATATAAATAGACAGCCAGGACAAGAAAGAAAACAGTTGTATCTTCCTATTTGCTATTATGGAGTTTTAGGGAGGCTCTTTAATTAAATATACATAAGTAAAAACTTGTATCTAATGGACGAAACTGCCTGTCTTTATGAAATTTGAAATATGAAGTAGAGTGATTCTTAAAACTTTCTTATCCCAACTTTCCCTTGCACTCATTGTTTGTTATGGCACCATTTGTGAAGGCTTTCCTAAACTTACAGGAGAACCAGACAATCCTAATTATATTATCTTTATTTCATTGCTAAGTTGGACATCTCCCTATAATGTTATAGAAAACCTTCTCATAGAAAGCTACCCTTAGACTGCAAGAACAGAAACAGTATGTTTTCAACTTAATTTTTATGCTTAATTTTAAACATTTAACCATTTAAAACAGGCTGAACTGACATCTCTAGTGGCTGGGGTTTATTTATTTACACACAGCATATAAATGTAAGAGAAAAAAAACCAACAAAACAGCAAAACCTTCCCATAGCAACTTGCTTTGAATCTGTCTTTGAACGGTTACCTCGAGGGGGTGACAGAGCATTTCAGATTCTGTAGCTCATTCAATCCTGTGGCTTTCTGATGAACAAATACAACTGCAATGTTATTTTCTCAGATACAAATGCCACTCTAGTGTATTTGGTAGGCAGGTCACTGAACACTTGTTGTAAGGCAGTGACTTCCAGTTGATTACTGTGCTTCTAAATGACAAATTTTCCACTGAAAATCTTCCAATGTGTAAAGGTCTAGCACAGAATCGCTCCAGATCATCACAGGAACTCAGTTGTTAGGCACTTACCTTGTACCTTAGATTTCTGCAATTCACTTCAGCTCCCACTGAACAAATTCCTTCCTACTAGTCATATCTTCATTTATCAGTGACCCTTCCTATCTTCAACCAACAGATACAGACATTTCCATCTGTCTTTTGTTAGATGATTCCCTGTCTTATTCCTCCTCCCATTTTATAGTTCTGATGATTACTCTGAGCTGTCAAACTCTTCTACATCATTATGCCCTAACCAAGCTCTTTTCATACCAGATACAGTCACACTGCTCAACAACCACAAAAGGTAAAAAGCTTCAAATGAACATGTCAAGATGTCTAATTTTCCGGTTGCAACAATTTCCTGAATTTAACATAACATTTTCCATAAACCTAGTTCTGCTTTCCCCTAGCTATAAATGACTTGAGTAATTAGTTTTTGGTGTTTTTTTACTTCACATTTCACTGTCTTTTTTATGGGAAAAAATCCCTTGCCCATGAGAACCTTCTGCTGGAACCACAGCAGATGTTTATAGTGCAACTGCATATAAATCTTTTGGGTTTCTGATTTTGCTAAAACCATGTATCTCAGTTCATGCTCACTAAAATCTTTGCCGAATGCTAAGTAAGCCTGACAAGATTTCCAGTTGTGCACTGAAAGCAATGAGACATATGCAACATGATGCACAGGGAAAATAATTCCTTTCAAGTGAGTTTCTCTTTGATGTCCATGAATAGATTAAATACCAAGCTCATGGCAAAAGCCAAAAGATGTGTATGAGAGTCTGAAGATTGAAGGTGATGAATCAAATCTATCAGATAATAGGGTCTCTTTGCTCTACAGGTAATAAATATCATAGTGTCTGCTAATCTAAATCATTGAAATATGCCTAAAAATCTACTTTCTTGTATGTTTATGTGTTTCTAACTGGAATATCTTCTGCTCATTTAACTCACATCATGCATTAGCAAGGGCTGATCTCTCCATTTCCTGAAGATGTCATATAATTAGCTGAGTGTATTTTAAAGATAAACTATTTCATTAATTCATCATCCAGGTATATTGACTATCTATGAAGCATTTTAGTTAGGATGTTCTCCTTCCATGCTTCTGCACATGCCAGCTAAAAGGGACATTAAACTACTGAACTTTATGTTTGTTTTGAAACTGTCTTTTAATTCACTTAAGAGTCTCATCCAGATCTTGAAGAACAAACAAGCACAAGAGCTGGATTCTATCATGATTAATTACAATGGAAATCAGTCCCAGCCTAAACATTTACTGAATGTTTAATCCCTGTTAATGTTTTTACTGGGTATAAAATACAGTTCCATTGAAAAATACATAGTATTTTTATTATCATTATCCTGTTTTGTTGTTTCTGCAGCAAGTGCTTCCTTGGGAAAAAAGGGTATCTGGCAAAAATTAGGAATAAGAGGTTTTGGTATATGTGTGTATGAAGACAGTGTTGCTAACAGAGGAAATACTTTAGCATGGGATAAACTAGGAAAACAGGGATAAAGCATGGAAATAGGCAAACATACAGGAGATTTATTTGATATGCACAAGCCAACTGCACAAGTCAGCACGTGCAGAACACCAGAACTGTGTGGGGAAGTGGGTAGCAGCAGGTGATGCCAGAAAGAGGTAAGGCACAGCGTATGACAGAAAGTAAGACAGACAATCCAGTGTCAGCTCATTTTCTTTGTTTAGAGACTGGCTTATCTAATCAGAGTGTCCACTTTGCCTCTGCTCTTGCCACATGCAGAAGTTCCTTTCTTAGCATGTTGGGGAAAGTGAATCTGCTTTCAGCACATGCTAGTTTATGGCAAATACCCATTTTATCACCCATTATGTTAGAACAACTCCACAAAAAAGAAAATCTGTGTCATTTTCCACTCACTGTTGTTGTCTCCTCTTTGTCCTAACTTCCCAGAAATGCTAAAAAAATGGATGGAAAGGTAGTCAAAAAGCCACATATGGTTAATGATATTAAACACTAAAATCTTATGTTCTTTGGGTAGTTATCCTTCTCATAGTATTTGCACTAGTTTCTGCACATGAGGAAAAAAAACCCAAACAAACCCAGACAATTCATCACCTCTTAAACACTGGATTTACCAAACCATGAAACCAAACTCCTCAAACTTTGGTGCCACAGCTCAGCCCCAAGGCCACACTACACCATTGAAAGACCACCTTATAAATGTGCTACCTTTTCTTCCCAGTGGAAGTTAAACTCCTCTATAACCACTTTGCAGCCAAGCAGCAGTAGACATTTTGTTTTCAGGGCTGCGGAAAGATAGCATACAGCACGAGAGAGAAAGATTTTAAAAGGCGAAATATCTCAAACTACTTTTTGCTTTATGAATAACTTCAGCTACAGACACAACTATTAATCTCTATGCCAGTTCACAGTAGGTTACAGCATTTTAAGCAGTCCCCATCTCAGGTCCTGAGCTGAATTCTCTAGTTTTGCATAAGTACTGTCATAAAGCACCATAAACCATTCTTCTCACTCTGCTAAGGACATTTCAAGTTCTGTAGAAGACAGAGTCACCCACTGCATACAACACTGTTTAAACAATAGTAAGACGAACATAAGCCAATCACCAGCACACACTCAGGCCACTCCAATGCATGACTGCCTACCAAAGGCCTGGTTCCTATGCGGATAGACATAAATATTTGCATGTTCCCTTATTTTGAGCAATTTAATAGCCTTATACTCACACGACTTCCTATTTGCTCGTGACCGCTTCCTCTCTCTAGGCACCGCTCGCTGGCTTGGCACTTGAGTGGCAGACTTGACAATGCGATCCATGATCTCATCTGCGGCGTCATCCGTTGCATTGGGGGAATCGTCGTTGCCAGTGTTCCACGAGCCAATACGGCCTGGAAAAGTCCACCAAGTGAATTCGGGGAAAAGAAGAGAGAAAGCCTCTTAAGTCACTTTGGTTTTGCAATTGGGTTTTCTGGGAAATTACAGCAGGCAACTCAGTCATCCCGACTTCAATTCGACCAAAGAAGAATCTGCCTAATGGAGAATATTTCTAAATAATAGCCTAGACTCTTTGCTGCACCAGCAGAGAGCCAAGAGCTCAAACACAATTATAATATATATATATTTATATACACACTTTCTATTCCTTTAAGCCTCTGTGTCTTGCTCTTGACCATACAACTGGCAAATGCCTGCCAGAGGTTGCCTATAAGCCAAGAATGGGTAGTGTTGTATGACCATGTTTCTCTCTGCTCCTATTACAAAGACACTAGAAGACGTGGCATATCTAAGAGATTGACACAAATCAGAAACACAGGTCCTTTTGTACTGAAAGAAAGACCTAAGAATTTCTCAGCATCTGTATCACAACCTAGGGCAAAGGAGACAAGAAAAGGCCATAAAGTATGGTTTGACATGTCTCGTCCCCTTCACAATGAATTCACCTTCTTATCACAGAGCTGTATGTGTCCTGGCATGACTGTGTGTGCTCTGTTATGAGTGGAAGAGTTGCTGGCAAGCTGAAAAGCTGAAAGCAATTTTGGTTAAAACCACAAACAAGTGAGCCATGTTTCCAAGTCCAAGGCTCTGGCACTCCTTACTCCACAGAGCATCTTTGGGCTCCTCCATTACTGGCTACCGTTCTGTGTGTGTCTTGTTTTCAAATTACTTGAAGGCTAGTGTGCAGTGTGAACACTGACAGCGAGCTTTGCAAAAGAGCAGATGTGGTACAATTGCAAGCAGCCAAGAAATCACCAACAAGGCCATTTTATACCACATCCTTGAAGTCCATAAACAGCTTTGATTAGGCCTTTAACTCGGCTACCTCATCTCCTGACTTTTTCAGGAGCAGTTCTATTACAACAGTGCTCCTGACAAGCTCTTGTCTGGCTCACCCATCTTCTGCCTTTGTTGTTCTGGGGAACACAAGCTGACTCTCACAATCAGGACACTCTCCTCATCAGCATTCAGTGGATTACTTCAGCTGTTCAGCTGGTTGCAGTGTGGCTTGAACCATTTCATCTTCGTACTTTAGTTAGCTGACTGGCTTCTTACACTGGGGCTGAGAAACTTCTGAATTAGCCACGATCATGGTTTTGAGCCTTAGTAAACTACATACACACATAGAGTTGGATGCTGAAGATGTACTATCAGTTGTATTAAAAAAATGTATCAAGATATCCAGATGTGAAGGAGAAGAAATATCAGGGAAGAAAATGAAGACTTGAATTTTGGTGCTTCGTCTCTACTCCAAAACCATCTTTGATGTATTGCAAATATGGGAGTGGTGAGGAGAAGACAAAAGCAAGTACCCATTTGCAGTTTAGCAGGGAGGTGGTTAAAAGACACATCACCTTTTTCCTACACGTTTTCTCCCCAGTCATTCATAAAATGCTGCAAAGTCCTTTCACTTGAATTTGAATTGCTACTTTCTACTTCCTCCTATTGAAAATAAAGAGAAAACCATATCCTGGATTCTCCAGATGGCCCATTTTGCTTTCATGATAAGAACAAGAACTGGGGTGTTAGTGGGCACTCACCATCATCATGGTGACTGCCCACTTACAGGGAGAATTGAAAATTTCTGCAGGCTTGGACTCTGCAGACTGATGCCTCTACTCTGGCTGTGATCTACGTGTTGAAACTTCAGGAAAATTCTTCTTCATCCCCATGCCCCAATTCACTTCTATCATGAAAACACCACTGGCATGTTCTCCTTCCCCTTCCACCTTTTCAGCTGTGAGTGCTACTACACAAGGGGGACACGGCCCATGTTTGGGCCAGTGTGTGGCTACCAGAGCACAAAAATGTGCCCGAGAGGAAACGTTGGCGCCTACCTCGGCTGGCCCGGCTCCGCGTGCGGACGCCGAGTGCCATGGTGCTGTCCCCGCCCGCGGAGCAGGTCTTCAGCACAGCCTTCATGTTCTCGTGCTCGGCAGCGTCCTCAGCGTACTGCAGGCCCTGGGGCTGGCTCTGGCAGGGCGGAGAGCTGCTGGAGAACTTGCCAGACTGCGGGAGGAAAAGGATTTGTTGTTTCAACTGGGAACAGCATGGACAATAGGCCAGGGGCTCGACTGCCAATGGCAAGGACAGAAGTGTCCTCCCAGGCTTGGTTTGGAGTCCTGCTATTCCCAAAAGAGCCCAGCAACAGTTGCTCCTCTCCCAGAGCATTCACTCTGACCAGAAATAAACCTGAAACAGGGTGACAGCAGGGAGCAGACACAGTCAGAGGAAAACCAGATGCATTAACTCGAGCTTTGTAATTTTGACCTTATGTCTGAGCGTAAAAGGTACAAAGCAAGGACTTGCTTTGAAACCTTCGATCCAGACTGGGCCTGATCTGGGGTCAGGCACAATGCTGAGAGCAACAGCATGCGACCCAACAGAAAAAAGAAACTACTTTTCTTTCTGTACAATCAACTTTGAGTAGCAAGGCAAAATGGGGATAGGGGGCTAGGAAGAGACACCTTTCCATCTTGCCTCTCTGCCTTGCTGCCCAGAAAACTCTCAGACTACTCTAAAACACAATTATCTACAACCAGTTTTAATACACATTACCACTAACACCTAAAAAGTCCCTGGTCCCGAAACACCCAGACAAATTATTTATGGTCAAAACACAAAAATTGCAGTCAGAAGAACAAACAAAACCTTCCAAGAGGTTGAGGAGTCTGCCCTCTGCTTCTCTGTCACCACGACTGCAAGTGTACCCAGTGTGGGTACACAGTAGCCCCACCAGGGACCAGAACAACCACCTAGGAAAGGGTGGGAGCAGCAGAAGTGGGTGCTTTCTAAGGAGAAGGGTTTTCATTGCTGGGCTGCTCTCCCTTCCCAGACTCTGCCTCTGAAGAGCTTGGATGCTGGTATTTGCCACTATGCTCTTATCTACAGAAAGGTCAAAGCACATTGGAAATACAGCCCTGACTGCAGGAAATACCGACCCTGTTGACAGCAAACAGACATCAACAGATAATAATAAACCTCGGTACTCTCACTCGTATCAGCCCAACATCAGACACCAAAATATGTTTTGTTTTTCCTTTTAATCTTTCTTACTCTAATTCAGCACAGATGAAAGGACAAGTGCTGCATTCTCTTCCTCCTTTGCATAATAAACAACATTAATTATTCACTTGGTGATATCAAGCCAGTCAGTTAAAGGGATGCAAACCTGCAAAATCCTTCTGTTAGAGAATGCTAAATTGAAAGAAAAGACTGGACCCTACTTTCAGAGCTTTGATCAAGTCCCCATGTCAAGACTGCAAATTGAAAATGCGTACTCTGGAAATCAATGATAAGATGATTCTATTTTAACATAGTGACTTTTTGGGGTAAGACAGCAAGTTAACTGAGTAGCAAAACAATAATCCCTACAAGGCACTGAGCTAAATCTATCAGTATGAGATCTATTTTTGATAGTTAAAAGTTTGTTTTCTTGTTAAAAGATTAGCTTGTAACATTTTGATGCGAAAAGTATGTAAGTGCTAGAGTTTCACATGTGAAATTAAGAGACAGAAAAATATGAGAGAAAAACTCCCATGAAAGGGCATGCTGTTTTTGCATTAAGACTACTCTCTTATACAAAGTGTGCTGTCCAGGTAATCAATACAATCTCCAAAAAATTCCAAAGGATAAAGCCTTCACATAACTGTTAGTTCCTGTTCACACAGGTTAGTTACATATTGGCATAAACAGGCAAATTAATGTAATTTTCTTTCCATGCCCTAAGCTATACAGCACAAACCATCACTGGGGGTGAAGCTCTAGAGCCGAAGGTTTTATTTAATTTCCTTAATTTTCAGATGTTGCCATAGATTGCTGCTCAAACGCCAGCCTGTTGAGAAAATGCCCACCACTATGAAACAGTAAGCATTAAGCCACATTGTTCAGCAAATGAAGAAAGCTCTAATGCTGAACAAAAAATGCATTGCAAAAAAGATGCTCCCCAAATCAATAAACTTGTATTATGAATATAACTAGAATATCACCTTCAGGAGCACTTTATGATAGACACAAGAACTACTCCATGGCTCACCTCTATCATGAATGAAGTGTCATAATCTCTATCTATACAGCAAGGCAAACAGTTAGGATTTGCTTAACATCCCTATATCCCGATGCTTTTGAAAACTTTGTAAAATCATAACATGTGGGGTTACACAGCTAAATGAGTACAGAATTATCGTCATAATCCATAGCCCAAGGTAACTTATGATCCCCATAATATTTAGTTCACTGATTTTTTGGGTAATGGGGATACTTTGTAGTATTACATTACAGATAGTAAGGAAAAAAAAAAGAGGAAATCTAAAATTATTAAGGCCTCAGAAAAGGATATCCTTATGCAAGAGGACAGGCATGCATATGGTTAAAGCTGACTGTAAAAATGCATTTTTATGATTGAGACAAAAAGGAATGAGAAATATGTCATGGTTCATAGTTCCAGTTGAGCAGATGGAGCAGTCCATACTATCTGAGTTAGAAATTAGATATCACAGCACACAGGAGATATGGGATGACATGCTTTTTCAGAGAACCGTACCTCAACGTCCTCTTCTTCATCGGTCTGCCACTGGAAACAAAGGACAAGGTGGAGAAGGACAAACAGCAAGATTTAGGAAAGACAGCACCATCAAACCATGACAGAGTAGGAGGTAACCATGGTACTGTTTATGCAATAGGAGGACATAAAAATAGAAGACATACAAGGAATTCATTCCTCAGACAATCAGCTTGCTCTTTTATTTATTTTTTTTTTAGCTGATTGTATGTAGAGCAGACTGACACTGCCAGTAGGGTATGTAGAAATTTCCTGATTTTTCTTACAGAAATGGTGAACTGAAACTACCCCTAACCCATCCTACTTCTCTCCCTTGAGACATGAGGTTGTTTGCTCCATGGAAACCGACAACACTAGGTAGGACTCCCCCTTTTTCCAGCTCGGTGCAGCACAGGGAGGTCCTGGCTGTTGTTTCTCCCAGTGCAGAGGTCAACCTCTTGGCAATTCCTTTTCTCTGCACTTAAGTGTTTGTTTTAATTCCTTTTTTAAGTTGGGGCTTTTCAACTTGCAATTCAAGAGAGCACTTAAATCAAATGCTGGGTAGTCTTTCAATAAATGCTTAAAGTTCTTCAGTAGCTGCCTGATACCTGGTCTTGGAAATCAGAGAGATGCAATTATCCATTGTCGTGCAGGGCTTTCATCCTCTGTGACAGCAGGCATCTAAAACTATCTTGATGGTTGCACTACATTTAATGCACAGACATACAAAAATATTGTGGGATATGGAGTATTAAATTTGGAGATTTACAGGGAATTAGCAAACTGTTTAGATCTGTATTCCCAAATGCCTTGGAAATTCTTCACTGGGTTAGGAGATGCCCCACATGGAAGTTTCTCAAAGTAAAACATGGCTTCTCAGGTGTCTGGGCTCCTTGTTTCCATAATATTCAGTTTGATTGTTTATAAAGTGCAAACACAGTCCAGAAATTTTATGCTTTTTTTTCTATTTGTGGGTTTTGTTTTGTTTTTTAGAAGAAGCATTCCACCAATAGTATTCCTCTCCCTAGTGTTACTAATACACATTTTTGACCTTATCTCCATCTCAGCTCTGATTTCTGTCTGGGATTGATACATTCTGTTCCAGAAACATTCATCATTAAAAATGAAAGCCTGATTTACTTTGGCCCTCAGTTTAGTTTCAGCACAATCTCTGTAAGAAGATTAGCTGTGACTGCTGAGCAGCACATTAACATTACTTTTTAAGGGTATGTTTTATACAAAGAGTGAGATGCTTATTCTAATTTGGACACAGTGGTACTGACAGAAACACAGGCACTGTGTTTTGCAGAGGAACCATGGCAGGTATGTTCCCTTTGCATTAAAATTATCTGTTTGTCTTTTTTCCATCCTCTGAGGGGCAGGGAGTCATTCTATAAAGAAACTCTTCTGAAAAGGATCATTGTTCACTTTTTGTCATGAGTAAGAAACAGAAAGAAGAACAGGAAGTACAAACAGTCTTGTATTCTAATTCCATCTATCTATCTATCTATCTATCTATCTATCTATCTATCTATCTATCTATCTAATATAATGCATCCTTCTGTACATCCAGCTAATAAATAAAGGGCAGCAGGAGAGCAAATTAAGCTAAACAATACAAAAAGGCAGTCAGGGCAAGGTAAAATAGTAGGGAACACACATTACAAAGACTGTGCCCCAAACAAAAGTGTATTATAGTATTACTCTATATCAAGCTAGATTTTTACAGAGTGAAGTCCTAGCTGCTGGCCTTCCAGCCCATTTAATCTAGGAGTGATTTGCTGTGGAATCACTTCAAGGGCACTTCTCTGCTTGACTTTGCTCATCTCCAGTTCCTGGGCATTACCATTTCTCTCCCTCCTGCTCCACATGGAGAGCACTCATTCCTAGAACCACTGCCCTACAGCCAAAGCTACTCCAGTGCACAGGAGATATAGTTCACCAGCCCCTTCATATTTTCATGTCTGAAGAGGCACTTGTCTCTAGCAAATAGTGACAACAGGAGTAAAAGCAGCAAAATAAATAAATCAACCTTATGTTTCACAAGGGAATCTGCTCTTACCCTGGTGTGCACATCCTGCCTTGTATTTCCTTCTTCATTTCATCATTATAAAAACACTGAGAAACAGCGATAAATTAGGATTTTTTAAACATGTAATATTATCAAAAAGCATTGAAAGAATATTGCTATACTGAATACCACTTGCAGACACAAGATTTTAATTTGAAGGAAAAAAGGCCATTTGAGTCTTCTGTCGTTCAATATTGGATGTTGCAGGACAGTTAGAGAACTCCCTCCTTCCCTTCCTCCTGACCTCATATTTTTCCTTTAGGCTAGCATTTCTGTGCAGTGGATTTGCTGTTTCAAAATATTATGTCTATTACATAGCAATTCTGGAATTGAAATTCTTAAGTATCGTGAAAAGCAAAGCTTCATAAATCTGGGAGACAGATGCTTATATTACCTACTATTATTAAAAATAATTTAAAAGCTCACTCTTGTATCTATAATTGCATTTCTTCCCTGTTTTGCTTGCTTGTTATTTTTAGGGTTTCTGAAATGAGTGCTACCATTGGCTAAAGCCAGATATGATGTTACAGAGGCTAGGCAATTTCCCTTGTGAAACTGTGGCAAAGCACTGTTCTTCTCTTTCCCTTACCCCTCTCCTCCAGACAACATTCACCAAGATTTAAGCTGACACTGCCCAGTCCATTTCAGCTATTAAAAAACACATAAACACAAAGAAATCTGTGGTAAAAGGCTGAAAGAAAGAGTGGAAATATTCCCCATTGTGCTCCTCAACCCTACTCCACGTGAATAGTTGTTGAAGCTGATGAGAGTTCTCCATGCAAAGAGCCAGCAGACTCTCCATGCAACGAGCCAGCATCCCTCTGCCTTCCAAGTCTGCAGGGGGAACAAGGTTTAAGAGATACAGGCCTTCTCCTTAAGAACTAGGTTGGTTCTGGCTTATTCCTTTTCTGCTTTTATTAAAATCCCTCTTCATCTGTCTAAAAGCAGTATATTGTGAGGTGATAAAAATGAGACCCTGAGGAAACCTTCAAAAGGACAGGGAGGCAAATTTCAAATAACAGCACAATACTTTTAGGTCACCAAAAGCAGAAAGTAGAATTCCATATGACTACTGCATATTATTATAATCACTTTCTACAAAGAATTTCTTTCCAGTGTCACGATCTCAACTTTCTTCTATCAGTGTTTTGTAACTCGTGAATCACTGTCAATGCATTACTGATCTATCTCCCCTTTCCAAGTCTTCAAATATAAAACACTAAGAAAATCAAGACCAGATACAAACCACAGCCAAAACAAAACTACAATAAAATTCCACGTTTTCATCATTCTTCACACATAAATATCTTCCATCCTGCTGACTTGGAAACTTGTTTTGAGGTAGATATAACTTTGAAGTTGTCAGAGGAAGCCGTGACAAATAGTCTGATGCAACTTCAATTTAGTTTTACCAATATACTGCAGTTCAAATAAAAAGTAGATGAGGCCATATTACTGGGTTATGGTCAAAGGGATTTAGTAAGTTCTGAAATAACTATGTGGCCACATTAACTCCCTTAACTCCCTTAAAGAACGTTCCTGTAAGGGCAGTCTTGAAGACTGTTGGTTTTCACTCGTGCAGCCTTTTTGGTTTCAAGCTAAGAGGACTGTTCTATAATTATAAATTAGCTATAGGCAAAATATATTCCCTTTTTTGAGATCTGCAAGGTATTTTTCGGTGTAACACTAGCTGACAGATGGCATTTAATTCTTGCCAAATCTCAACATCATCTTGAACTTAACAAGAGATCTTCTTCCAATAATACTTTTGTTCTGGGAAAGGCGTTGATGCCTCCTTCCCTCCATTTTCAGGAAATGGCCAGTGTCCCTGGTTCTGCCCCTTGCTGACTCACTGTCAAGCCTGAGACTTTTTCTAGTTTGAAAGGGTCTCATTTCTCCGCTTCCTGAACCCAGTTGCCAGTGACCAGAACTCCTTTCCCTCTCGCATTTCTGCAGGAACAGGCTATAGACAAGCTTTTTGTCCTGCCACAGCACTTATTCTGGACAGATAATACATAAACACTACATTATATGGTAGACACAGTAGGAAAACAGTAACTCCTTTACATCTCAGTCTTGTTTAAACTAGTAAAAAGTGTCAAAGCTATGTGAGGGAATGAAAATTTTAATTTATGAAACTCTTTGGTTAATGCTGTCTTTTGGCTCCTTTAGAACCTATCAGGAAAACCAAGAAGCAATTGCAGAAAGTGATCTCATTTCTCCAGCGGTAGTTTTGAAATTTGTATGACTGTATCATACCCTTTGTATAAAATCAGAGCCTCTTCCTTAACCTGAGACTACACCAAAAGAAAAAATCTTTTGATAATAATGCAGGTTTAACATTTTTTCTAGATGGGGCAGATTTCCAAAGAGGAAATTGCCAGGAAAGATCTATAAATGATCATGAGTCAATGACTTAAATGCCTTCTCAAATTGTGTCAGTCCCAATACATTTATATGTATTTATGTATTTATACTGACCCATGTTGCCTGAACCATAAAACTGTAATCAGCTTTGGGCTTTTCATGCCAAAGGCAGGGGTAGCTTCAAATGCAATGAAACACTTGCATTTAATTGAGACTCCAGATTTGGATTTTGAGACAGCTGGAAACTTTTATAAAGTACTGGCACTTCTTAAAACTCTATTTGGATTGAGTTAAACTACATCAACTTTAAAAATAAAAAAAGAAAAAAATCAAGGGGATTTAAAAACCTATTATGCTAAGAAAACTCATCTCATTTTAATTTATTCTATGAGGATGCAATCTTACAGTCAAAAAGTTTGCAGAGTAACATCTACCGTGGACATAAATTTGTCCATCCTTTCAGAATACCGAAGTAGTCTGTTACCATAAAATTGGCTGGTCTGTGTTTTACAGTTAAAAAGGAACTTGTTGTGCATGTTCATGAAATATATGTATATGTGCATATATATATACACAGACACAAAAATAGTTAAAATATCAAGATTCAAGACTATATTAGAATATTCAAAGATGGAGGAAAAAATCCATTAAAATTTGGCTGCAATTACTTAAATGGCTACAATGATTCATCATTTAAATTAAGTTTCTCAGTTAGGAGTCTAATTTCTATGGCTTTTTTCTTTTTTTATATTCTCGGCTGATCTCACGCACATGGCTCTTGATGTCTTCTAGAGATTCTGGACACTGCCTGTGCAGCAAACAGAGAAGATTTTTTGGATACTTAATTTCAGTTTGTTCTTGCCCTATACATTTTTATGAAGCAGAAAATATACAGAATCAAGGACTTGCAAGTTTTGTCTTCTAGTAGAGGAGAGTTCATTACTTACAGCACAAGGACCTCTAAAAATAAAAATAGAGAAACAACACTCCATATACTACATTCAGTGAAAGAAAGATTTAAAAATCCATGCTATGGGAGATACCATTTGCCACTTACATCTGTTATCATTTTCCCTCTGGTCTTGTTTCTTTCCCTGTGGTTAGCTCGTTTCTGTTTTTGCTGCAGAACTCGTTCCCTGGTGGTGCGGTATTCCAGAGCAAATTCACTAATAATTTTGCAGAACTTATTGATGTTGACTTCACGTATTGCGTAGGGAGGATGGCCCATAAATAACAAAAATGAGTGAAATCTGGAAAAAAATGAGTTTATAAATGTAAAGGGAAAAAATCTTTATTGATGGTCTCTAGGAAAAAAAAACAACCCTAAATTTCACTGAATCCATTTATTACTTTACTAGCTCCCATCATTTCCTTTGTGCTTTGCATGGATGCTTTGCATAACATT
Source organism: Illadopsis cleaveri (assembly GCA_013399915.1). Lineage (NCBI taxonomy): Eukaryota > Metazoa > Chordata > Aves > Passeriformes > Timaliidae > Illadopsis > Illadopsis cleaveri. The sequence goes on from VXBB01010693.1 coordinate 30,239, forward strand.
GGTATGTTTTATAATTAAAACCATGAAAGTCTAGCCTATGATAACTTCATCCCAGTCTACTTTCCCAGGCTGATGCAGGAGATAAAATGTTTATGGAACTCCATCACTTTATATGACTAATTTGGCATGTGAATGACCAATTTCATCTCAGTTATAGAAAAAATATTTATTAAGTTTCAATTCTATTTATTTGTATTAAGCAACTGCAAAGAGGCTGTTAGGATGTTGGGCAAAGTCTAGACAAGAAGAATGTAGATTTACAGGCTAGCAAACACAAGAAGGAAAGAATTTCTGCTTCACAAAATTGACCATAAAATTATATTATCTACCAAGTATGTTAGTTTGGGACACTCTGAAATCACAGTTTTACTGCTTCTGTGGCATTCTGAGCTTTTGCACTATTTGCAGTTTTTGCTATTGCTTCTATATTGCATGATTTACAGCAGCACACTGAATGTGTAAAAATGTATGTGAATTCCTTTTAACTGCATCTACATCCCTGAGGGCAGAAAGTCTTTCCAATCCTAGAAAAATGCAAGTATATGAAACCATTTTTAAGAACTGTCATAGCAGTTGCAGGGTATCAGAGGAGAAAGTTGATATTTTTCTTACTTGCACAATGCATATGATAAAGACAACAAGAAACTAATCAGTTTGCTTCCCTTCCATTGCAATTGGGATTTCTGCTTACTTACGCCATAAACCCTAAGTCATTACAAAAACAAAAGAAGAGCTGAATCAACTTCTCAAGTGTACACCCATAGATTTGGGATCGTTTAGAATACAGTTCTTAATTTTGATCACAGCAATTTGGAAATTAGGCAGAAGTCAGAAAATCTCTCACAATTTCATTAAACCCAACTGCAAATCCTAAGGAGAGGAATCTTAGTTCTGAATCTTAATTCAGCTGGTATAAGCATAAGACTGGTTTCAGCTTCTGCATATGATAAATTTGTCAATAAAACTTTTTTTTTTTGTTACAGTCCGTTCTTGTTTATCAGACAGTAAGCCAAGCTTCCTTAAAAAATCCAGGGATAAACAGAAAATCTATCAACTTAGCTATAAAGCTCATAACTTTCGGGGACTAGGAGGCAAAAGACACAGTTATTGCACCTTGGGAATAAATGATTGCCTGGATGATTGCTTTTTTTAGTCAAAAATACAGAAATTTCTGGAGTGGGGATCTTTCTTCAGTGGAGATTTTAACAAAGTATGTACCACATACAACCTGGCAATATTCCTTGCAGGAATAGGCATTAAACACTTTTAAACACATATTTATGATGTCATAACTTTATCAAGTCATTTAATATCAAGGTATTGATGCCATTAATATAATTCTGTACCTGTTAATTATTCTTCTATGAACAATCTTCAGGATTATGATTCTTTCTGCACAGTCTTTAAGGAACTCAGACATTTTTTGCTTTAGACTTGGCTTCATTTCATGCTTTGCTATAGACTTAAGGTGATCCCATGATGCTTTGCACCGTCTTTCCATTTGACACAAGTTTTCCTGGAGTTGTTCAAAGTCAACCTGAAAAAAAAGAGAAAGGAAAAGAAAAGGTAACACTTGAAGTTAAAACACTGCGGTTGTATACCGTCATATCTGAACAACGCAATCGGTGTGTGTAAAAGGGTCAAGGTAGTGGCAACACAATACCAATTTGCATTATTAATTATGCTTAAAATAATAAAAAATAGCTTTCTATTGCACTATGTCAAGGCATGTAATGTTAGTAAGGAAAACTGAAAACAAAGAAATACCCATAGACATATATCTGGTTTTATTCTTGGAGGCCTAACAGCTAAAAAAGATACAAAAAAAATACTGTGATGTGTTTTTTCCCTTGCTAATAACTTCGTGTTTGCACCAACCAACTGCATGACTCAGTTCTTTCTGAGGTAATACAAAACTTTCTCTTTTTCTTAATCCTTTTCTCTACTACTCAAAGCTTTTTATACCCTGTTTACTGCTCACTGTTGTACCCCGCCAACAATTCTCCATTTTAGGAAGTACTTGGATCTATTCCCTAGTCATGCACTGACTTGTTAATAGATGATCTAGTTCTAATCACAAAATTCATGGGCCAGAATCTTTTAAAGCTCTATTGAAAGTATGTGTTATTTAGTGATCTCAACACTAACTTTCATCCCTTGATATACAATACGAATTTACTGGCTTGTAACGAGATCATATAATGACTCTGAAAGTCTCTCAACACAGTTAAAATAAATGATTGCACCTTACAGTAACATTCATCAGGACAGAAGCCAACACATTCCACAGAAGGTGAGGGAGAGCTTCTCCTTTATTCATCAACCAAAAAAGGTGCTCAAATAAATCGCAATACTCTTACAGAAGACACTCAGGACATGTTGCTAACAACTCAACAAAGTGCATCAACAATCCAGCCACAGCACACAACAGATGAGAAAAATAAAACTAACCAACATGTTCTGGAATTCTGAAGAAAGGAAAAAAATATTTTATAGTACCACTTCACAGTTCAGATGAACTCAAGCTATAAAATACAGACTTAGCTCCCAGATCCTAAACACATCAGAGCTTGGGATGTTACAGCCTCATACTCCAGTTAATTCCTTAATGCTAAATGAAAACCAGTATCAGGGGCAGGTTTTATTTCATTCTTCTTAGCTGTGTGCAGCATCCACTGCTGAGACCTATACTGAAAAAAGCCATAAGAAATGCATTATTATTAAAAAGCTCCTGGTATTGATTTGATTTGTTTTTGCTGTGATTTATAAAGTGATGAATTTTTCCTCTTCACAAGGAAATAAAAACATCCTTTGATCCACTCTACTATTCAGAAAAGCCCTGCAGGCGGAGCAGCTGTGGGATATTTGCTTTCCTTATATCCATATCAATGCATATGTTGAAAAAAAAAAGTCCTTTGCAGGTCAGTATTTTCACTGTTGATGATAAACACATTGCTGCTCTCCACAGATGGTGTATCTAAAACACACATGGGGAAAAATACCAGCATTCCTGTTAAGGAAAAAAAATAAAATCCAAGGTTTAGGTCTTCTTAGTAAGAATTATCCAACCTGGTTGAGGAAGCTTCTCAGCCTCTGTAGCTGAGAAATTTAAATTCATGACATTTTATGACAGAATGAGTTTTAATCTATCAAATTAGAGGTTCTATAAAATTTTAATCTATCAAATTTGACTTAATCCATCAAATCTCTGAGGTTCAGGCCTGTAGGGGTTCAAGAAACATCTTTGGAGAACAACAAATATGGGGGAATGTGGCAAATTCCTGTCCCCTTGAAGCCTGCCAACAGTCAGCACATTCACAGGAGTGGGAAGTTCCAGCAGGGACGGGGGCTGGCAGGTTGGGCTAAGGGACACTCATGAGTTTTTTGAGCACAAACAACAATCCAGTGCTCTGTGGAAGTCCTAAGGAGACTGCAGTAAGAATCCCACCTGAACTCTCCTGGAACAAACCTCTGTGCAGCACAGGTGTGCTTGAGCAGAAGTTGTAAACTCCTGGAAGGAGTAAAGTAGGAACTCCAATATAGGATAATGTACCTGTGTATTCGCCAAAGGCAAACTGTACAGCACCTGGAAGAATGTGCCAAACCTTCATGAAATCTCTGTCTACTGGTTCTCTAGTGTTTGGTCACTTGCTTGTGGACAGAGAGGCATATACTTGCAGAAAAACATCCTTATGTGAAATCTTAAAGTTACAGTTTTTCTTAGATTCAATCAGGTACCCCACCTGGTACTTTTTGAAATGCTATCTCACCAGTGCCAAGTTTGAGTGTGACAAAGAATTCATTACATTTCAGTCTGCTCCAGGTCTGTGGTTCTGTTTAGGGTGCTATATACAAATATAACAGTAAGAGTGATGAGCAATCCCAACTACAAGAGATCCCCAATCATGTATCTAAAGCCAAGGTTGCCCTATTTATAAAAGGGAGTTGGGTCGAAGCAAACGCAGGTCCAACCAGTATGGTCACCACTACGTTTCTCCTTTATTACGCCTAAAATGGCAGCTTATATACATTTCTANGCATGACTTCACTGAGTAATATTAACTGCGTCACAGGCTTGAGGCCTCAGGTCAGGCCTCAGCTGGGGTAAATCAGGTCTGGGCAGCTCATTCCCAAGAAAACCTGCTACATGTATCCATATGATAAGGAGAACAAAAACTTGTGTGGAGTAACAATGACAATAATTCAATATATTATGCATAAAGAAAACATAGAAAGGCATTTATAATACCACACTACCTCTTTACCAGTTCACACACAGCATTGCCAAGGGACCATGGATTGCACCTTCTGATTTATGTGCTTATTTCCAACACTTTACTAAAGGAATTAATGATGTATAATAGTAGAGAAACATGATTCCTCTTTTTTGTTCTTTCCTTCTTGAAAGGAAAGACGCACCAATTCTTGCCTGCAGCTGGATGGTCATGCTGGGACTAAGAAGGAATTCAGGTGAATTGTGGCTTCAGAAAACTCAGCATAGGAGGTGCTCAGACAAGAAATGGTGTGGCATTATTTTACAACTATGCTACCCTGAATAAAAGGAAGCAGTAATCTAAAATAGTCATTACAGCTTTCCTGCTGAACGGTAGTGTGCAGATGTTGTACCTGGCCCAAGGATTTGGAGGAAGGTAGAAATATATATTCTTCTTCCTCCTCAGTACCTATATGTGCAAAACACAGCAGCTTGCTGGCCCTGTGTAGTTATCTTCTGCCAAAAATTTTAAAATTAATACATGTTCTTTTCTGCAGGAAAAAGAATGAGTGGTTTTAGGCTGTTATGCAAAATAGGAATGTCCTTTCTTTCAAACACTATGAAATGTTTATTTTAATTTGTAAACCAATTTAGAAAAAGCAACTTTCTAAATGCTTCTGGGGATATGTTTGATGTTCCTCTTTTTTCTGGCCAGGTTCCTCTCCATTCACAGTCACACTAGCTAAAAAACATTCAGAACTACTGGTATCTGTGAAATCTCTTGCTATGCCCACTGTTCATCTTTTGAGAAGTGCCTTAGTAGACACTGTTTGATCAGAGGGGAATAGCCACAGACAGTATAAGCAAACAGGATGTAAAGACAAGTTTATGTGACAAAAGCCCTGAAGAGTCAGCCTCAGCAAACCACTGCCCTAAATTCACTAATGGGCAACTTTAGAATTAAAACACTATTTTTCAGTTTAACATACCACCGTATTTTGCACAAATGACTCAGACCAAAGAATAAAACCTTCCAACCACATGCCAGAAACAACAGCATTCACTTTAATCACTTTTTATATCACTATTTACTGCTTGCTACCATAGAAGCAGATGACTTTGCTATAAACAACAAAAATAAAAAGAATTCTACCAAGTTTCTCATTCTACTGGGCTGAGAATGCAGCACCTACTGTCCAAACAGCTTCTGTTTTCACTGGTCTTCACCTGACTCAAAAACTGCCACCACCATCAAACAGCTCAGCATTTACTTCCCTGTTCATTCTGGTTCCCCGAACATCGGTCCTTACAAGGCCTATTTTTTTCAAGTTCAACTTCATCCAATATCACATGCCATGTATAAAGGTTTAAAACTTTCTCATTCATGAAATTCTAGACCATGCTCCAATCATTCAGGCAGGACATGGATCAGGGAGCCTTTCTGATCTTTGGGTTGGGATGTTATTCCTCTGTGTGGCCATGAATACCTCATGGCAACAAAGGAATTGCACACTTCATTATTTTTTGGGAGAGAGAGGAATGGGTCCTTTGAGGTAACATTGGGAATTAAATGCAGTAGCTCAAACCAAAAGTGCCTTCCACTATATATGCCCCAGGGCAGCATATACAACTCCAGGTATGCACTGCCGTGCACCACAAACAACTGCAGCCACTGTGAGATAAGAGGTCATTCTTCTTCAGCTTTCCCTTAGCTGAAATGTGCTTTACAAACAGGTTTCCTCTTCCAGCTAAATCTCCTCTAGTCTTTGGGCTAAGCTCCCCCACTACTGAAAGTACAAAGCCATCCTAAAGTCAAAGATGGTGCAACTAAATACACTCACGTCTCCTGCCTCCTGTGTTAACATTCAGCTCTTCAACAGGGTCAAAGATGTCACAACCGGATTGAAGCAAAAAAAATCCCAAACAAGGAAATGAATAGAAACTGATGAAGCACTTCTTTTCAAGATCACTGTATCCAAAGTTTTGTTCTGAAGTGAATAACTTATTGCATAGCTCAGCATGCTTGTAAAAGATAGCTATTGTTTGATACTCTATTGTTTATTGCTATAGCTTGTTTCATTTAGTGGTGAACATATAAAATCCAGTTATCTTCTAAGGAAGACCTGCATCTCTGCATTTTTATCTTAGTCACAAAGTGCATTTAAGGGAAGATTGATGCTTTCACAATGACATGTTGCCTTAAATGCACAATAAAATGACAACTATTTTATTGTACCTCATAGAAAGATATACATAACTACACACAAGCTTTCTCTTTTCAGAGTTCAAGATAGTTTCTGCAGCAGACCACAGTCTAGTCTGAGCTGTTTATAATTTAGGGTCAGACCGTTCATTCTCACATTATTACAGGGATGCGTTCTGGCAGGGAACATGAAATCTTCGTCTTTTCCTGAGCTGGTTCAGTGCCAAAGGAAATTCTGAGAACTGCTCCTTGCAAACACACTGTCATCTGAGAGCAGCGACCTTCTGTGGCATATGTTCAAAACTCTGTCTCCTCTAATATTTCCAGCCTGGCTTCCTTCACCAAGCATTACAAGAGTCATCCCAAGACCCTCGTTATCTGACTTGCACACTGTGGGCATCCATTTTAGGTGAGATATATGCCAGCTCTCTAAAGCAAGCAATATATAAAGAAGGTTCTGCCCAGACATTTCTAATTGTAGGGTAAGAGGTGGCATCCTGCAAAAATAATTTTGGAAATGAGAACACCTGAATCAACCCACTAATGAAAAATTAAAGGACAGAGGTGGCAGTGGTGCTTACTGAGGTGTGACCAGATGAGTCTGCCCAGTTACATACACATCCCTACTGCATTTTACTTCATTAAACAATATCCTAACTACATGGGATCTTTTTGCAGATGCTGTATGGCAGTTCCCACAATCTGGGATAAAGGGGAGCCATACCACAGAGTGACAGTGACCACACAGTACATGCCTTCAGATGGTGTTACGTCACCTGCAACAATTCCTGCAGTCATTTCACCTGGAATGTTATTGAAACACCACAGTGCCATCAGGCACATGTGCTAAACTTCATCTGCTCTCTTTGAGACAAAACCTTAAGGTCTCATTTGCCATGGAAGCTCTTTCCCCCTTGTCCCAGTACGCCCTGCAGCCAACAGGATCTGTCTTTCCCTTCTCTGCTTTCACCTCTGCTCCTGCTAGTCCATGCTAGGATCTGGGGCAGCTGCTGGCATCACAAGGAAGGACTGCAAGAAACCTTGCATTCCTGGACTTTTTTTCCATGGAAAAGAATTTGACTTTTGGAATTTATTTTTGTTTGAAATAATGTAGGGAAAACATACTTGAATGATAACTGCACACAAATACTTTCTGTCAAGGAGACATGAGAAACTCCACTGAAAGAGTACAGGAGGCAGCATGACTTTCCCTACCTTTTTAAATTATTATTTTTAAAATCCTGTCTCTGCTTTCCAGTGTATCAGGCAGAAGCTATAGCATGTCAAATGCCTCTTCTGTTTCACCCAGCTCATGCCTCTCTGCTAAGGTCCTCGCAGGGCAGGCAGCTGCAGGCTTCCTTCTCCCCTGTGTATGCCTTAGGCTCATCCAAAGTTCTTTCCTATCAGCAATCCTGGCCCCCTCCTGTGTTGTTATCATTTTCTATTTCTTACTTTTAAAAGCTGCCCGCTTCTCCACTGCCTAGTAGCTGAGAGTGTCCTGTCCCCAAGTGTCTTGCTGCAGGGGTTAAAAACCAGACAGAAGTTTGACATCTTGTCAGTAAAACCAGGGGAAGAAAATGACAATTATAGTTTACTCTATGGAGCTGGCCAGCTTTCAGATGCACAGGGGAAATATTTATGGGTTAGAGAGAGAAGATGAACATTTTTAATGAGGACACATCTTTATTCACTAACGGAGAAGATATTGGGGCTGAGGCAACTGCTTCTTAAGGATATTTCTAGGAACAACACTTGAGCTTAACTGCAGGAATCTGAGGGTCTGCTTCAGTATTAGGTATATAAGTTTTGGTACAACTTCAATGAAAAAAAACAACATAAAATATCCAAAAAATAAAAAGGGCAAGTGACTTTAATCATGTGATACTAAATAATCAGTGTTGTGCATGACTTTATAAATGTTTTTATTTATCTAGAATTCTATTTTTCCTCTAATTGTTTCACTAGTGTCTAGTTTTTTTTGGTGCCATCTATGAATGCAGTCCTTCATTAAAAAGCCAGGAGTTTTGCAAGAACTATACCATTTTGTTTCTGCTCTTTCCAGCTCCTTTTTGGTGGGGCAGCCTGTTTCTTTATGTTTTTGGGTTTTTTTCATGAACTAGTACTCAGGAAATTGTCATATGATGCGCATTTCAGGGGAAGGGGCATCTCTGTTTATCTACAGGACGGAAATTGTTTAGCCTTTGTGGTTTTTGAAAGATGTTTGTAGGGAAAACGGAGCTCAAAATACAGCCTAATCCACAGTGAAATATTAGTCCTCCTTTCCTGTCAGCTTTCCTAAACCAAGATTTCGCCTTGTCTGTGAACATTCCCTTGAAGAGGGCAGCTTGGACGTCTTCCACATCCTAACTCTTTGATTTGTGGCAGCTATGATCAAGTGGGAATAGAGCTTGTTACAGTAATCCATCAGTGGTTTAACACATGCAGGAACATCCCAAGGAGGGAGACCTTGGGCGACACGGGGAAGGTTAAGGCTGTAATTTCTCTTAATGTGATTTTGTCTGGCCTTTTTAGATTTTCATCCGCTTTGGGCAGGGCACTGGATCAGCAAACCACAGGCTGAAAGACTGTGCTCAATTTTGCACGCTCTTAGACCTAAATTTTTTTATAAGTGATAGCAGTAGGTTAAGCTTCCTTCCACTTTCTATGACTGAAAAATAGAAGATCCACTTGGGAGAGCACCATACATGGTGGTGAGAATTTTGGAAAACGAAGGCCGTTCTCTTTTGTGGTAATTTTTCTTCTACATGATTAACTTGATCCCAATCTAAGAAAAAAGGGAAGTAACTTCTTAGCCAAGAGAAGAAGCAGGAAATGAGAAACCAATATACCTAAATGTTAAGAAAGTAAGAATCACTCAAATTAAAAACAAAAACAAGAGAAAGTTAAAATCTTCCAAAGATGAGAAACCAAACTCACTGAAGGCAATACACCAAAGCCTAAACATAGGCTCTACAAGAGGAAAACCAGGAGAAAAGAGATGGAATCTAAAGAGAAAATATCTAAGGATATAAAACAAAAGCCACAAATTCCTTTACGGTATTAAAAAAAAAAAAAAAAAAAAGAAAATAAGAAAATATGTAGGAGGGCCTGGATCACTGGAGATGAAAAAACTGAGGAAGACAAAAATTAGAGAAGGGAAGCAAGACAACTTCTTTTCATCCAACTTCATCACAGAGGATGCTGGGGAAAAACCTACTCTGGTCCTCCTTTCCTTTTTCTGTATTATACTTTTAATAGACTTGAACTAATAGCAAGGTTTGAAACCTTACTAACAGAAACACATGTTGGAGAGAGATGATATCTCATGAAGCAGTAAACAAGTAGAATACAGTCATTCTGACATCAATTAAAATAAAGAAATTGAGCCCCTGGCTCAATGAGAATGAATATGTATGAAACTGTACTTGGTAACTTAGAGAATCAGAGGATAGCAAAAGTTTTGCCTATCCCTAGAAAAGCAGCAGAAAGCTGATGCAGAGGTCCAGGTTTTATTACCATTTCTGGTAACGTGGCTGAAAGGATGAGTGACAGGAAACTTAATACATAAATATAACCACTATATTCTGAATGTTTATAAAATAGGGAATAGATAAGAGTAAGTAAAGAAAGTTAAATTTCAAAATCTTTTTAAGAGCCATGGGAGGCCACCTATGAATTGTGAGGTTAGGAGAGCAAAAGAAAAGAAGGAATACACATTGATTCTGTTTTGCTGACAAGGCTAACAGCCGGCATCTCAGGTTTGTACTTTGTATTTCAAAATTATCTGGAAACAAGGAAGCACATCCAGAGGGTAAAATCTACAGATGGCAGGAAATTATTCAGATTAGTCCTGACTGAAGATTATTAGGGGTTTGAGAGATAAGCAGTAAATCTTCTTTAGCAGATCATGGTCACTGCTGTAGGCTGCAATGAAGTGCACAGTGCACGGCAGCATCCGACTCCGTTGAGAGTTCTGAATGCTTGGTCAGCTCAGCCTGGATCTCCTTGGGAACTGCCCTGGGACAATGGGTGTCCAAAGGGTAGCAGCAGTCAAAGAACACAGAGAAAACCTCAGAACATCTAACAAAAGGTAGCAGAAGGGACAAATGCAGTAAGATATGACATTGATAAGGAGAGGCTGAAATACTGTATTTGCTATTGTTTAACACATTCTAGAAAAGTAAGATGGAGGAAAAGTGTAGAAATGGTCTCATAAGAAAAGGATATAAAAGGATCATTTAAGACTTAGACAAGGATCTGAGTAGCCTAGTTTAATTTGATCTTGCACTGAAAAGGGTGATGGATCATATGACCTTCAGAGATACTTTCCAACTTAAATTATTCTGTTAATTAGAATATATTCAGATATTCAGTATATTCAGATAGTAAATCCCGAAACTGGAAAATTGAACAGCAGAAAAAAATTCATTGTTGCAAAAACTGCACTAGGAGCCAAAATAAGATTTAATTTTTGCAGTTTTTTGCAGTTTTGTTTGTATTATACAAATGTCCCAGGTCATGGGAGCAAACACAGTTGTTTGTCCCCACATTTTCCAGCTCCTCTCACAATGTCCAAATAAGGTGGCCTTTGGAAAAGGAATCATTCCTCTATTTGATGCACATAATGAGAATTATGCCTCACGAAATAACATTTTTCTAGGAGAAATCTTTCATCCCGTTAGAAACCTCTTGTGCTCTTCTGTCAAGCAGCTGGTATTGGCCACAGTCTGAATCAAGACAATGGACTAGATAGACACTATAAATATCTGCTGTAATTATTACAATTTTCATGAGACATGACTCCTAAAGAGAATTTTTATGTTTGCTATCTCCCATGTTTACTCCATTAATCATGCAATGTACTATTTTTAAGGGTTATTCATGAAATCTCACACTCTGAGAGATTCAAGAGTGAGTTTACAATGTTCCTATCATGCCTACTCACATCAATAATAAATAATCTCCATCAAGCCATTGACCAGCCTATGCATTAACCAGGGAATTACCATTTTTTGACAAGAGGTGCTACTACAAGTTTCCTTTATTTCTATTTATGCTCCCTAACTCTTAATCATGAAGATTATTTTCAGAAGGAGGACAGAAAAGGAGTAGTACTAAAATGCAGGAAACTTTACTTCAGTGGTGACAGAGTACTGGAACATGCTGTGCGGAGAGGCTATGGAGTCCCCTCCTCTGGAGATGCTCAAAACCCTCCTTGACTTTTCTTCTGCAACCTGCTCTAGGTGAACCTGCTTTAGCAGGGGGTTGGACTAAGTCATATGCTGAGGTTCTGCCCAGCCGTTCTGTGATTCTGTGAGTTAAACCAAGTATTACAAGGACTCTTTAATTCTGGAAACAATTTTACCAGTAAAAAATTAATTCCTTCCATTGGATTTAAAATACAATCAGGCATCTGCCTTAAAAAAGAGATTCCCCCAAACCACAGAATAAATATATTTGAAGATACTGGCCAAATAAAGTTTTAACATGGAAATAGTTCCTAAGAGTTATATACATTAATAATGTACATAACCTTAAAATGGCTGTCATAACCAATGACTGCTTAAGAGTGCACTGATGAGGGAACCTTGTGACAGACAGAAATAAAGTTCAGAAGAGGGAGTACTGGCATTTTTTTGAAATTCCGTGCAAATGACATAGTGAACATACATTCATAAATAGTGCTGCAACCAGGGAGGATCAAAAAAATCAAAGAATAGAATAAAATCTTAAATAGCTCACTTCAAAGAGGTGTTATAAATATGTACATATAATGTAAATACATGGCATACATGTAAATACAAAATGTATTTACCTACTGGACATACCTTGGCTGACCTAGTGATGGCCCCGATCTCTGAATAAAGATCAGTGCTGTCTGGGAACTTTTCTACCACCATAGTGCAGACGTGGTGCAGGAGGGACTGTTTGTGCACTGTGTCCTTGACTTCTGGAACCTTCTCGAGGTAGCTCAATTCAAAAGCTTTGGCCTATAAAGGAAAAAAAAGTAAGAAATTAAAAATAAAAATGCTTACTCTTTCCCACGCAGATTAGTAGACAAAAATGATGACCAATGAGGGGCAGAGGGAAAAGAAGAAGAATCCTACAGGAGAGGAAACTTATTGCTTTTATTAATTTTTGAATTGCTGAAGACTAGGCCTAAAATCAGTCCATCTGCAGTGAAATGACCCACGACAGAGTTCTCACACTTTGAATGCAAAACATCAACACTACACTTAAGGGAGTTACACTGCTTAGGTCCACTTTTCTTTCAGATTATGCTGAAAGAGACAACACACAACATAGAACATCCTAACACACAATAAAAGCACATTCTATTCCCTAAATTACTTTTCTGGTACAAAATAAATAGTGGGTTGCAATTTTCACAAAGTTTTTGACTTCAGTTTTTCTGAAGGAAAAAGCTGCCAGGGAAATGCTGGGACATCAGGCTTACGTTGGTTCCGTTCAGAAAGTTCCCAATGGCTAGCAGAGTAGAAAGGATAAATCCCAAAGTTTTATTGTGCTCCAGTTGGTCCATTCCCTCCTTCAGGTCTAGCAGTGGTTCTGCAACTTCCTACCATAAGAACAGAAACAAGAAAGTGAAGGTTAGTTTTTAATTCTATGGTTTAGATTAATTACTACAAAAAGTTCTTGAACTGGCGTCTTGCAGAGTGTAAACTGGCCACATGTGCTGGCTTTCTTCCATGTTCCAGCTAATAAATCACACGCAAGGACAGCAAAAAAAGTACATAAAATATTTTCCTACTGTTGTTCCCTTATGTATGCAATTGCCTTACTTGTCCTGGGGACTATCCTGTGATTCCAAACAGAAGAATGCTGCTGTATTTCAGTTAAATGCATGAACACACCCAAGCCTCAACTGATAAAAAAGCTTTTTAAAAGTACTTTTTCTAATCTTTGAAAAACAAATGAAAAAAGTTAGAAACCTTGCTGACTTTACAATTGTAGCTTGATCCTACAGCTTTCTTTAAACGATGGCCACTTCTGTGTTTTAGATATGGTTTTGTGCTTGTGAGAATTTAAAACTGGAAAAAATAAAATTACATTTGTAAACATCAACTTTACAAATGGTCTCATTTTTATCTTTTAATTAATTTAATGCATCTTCCATCCACACATATTATCTGAGTATAGATACGCATACTGGTAAGGCTTGAAATCATACATTTTGTTCCATTACCTCAGGAAATGAACTACACCAGAGAGTTCAAAGGAAGAGAGTGAGGGTAATTGAGTTGACAGAATTTATTTCTTTGTCTCTGTGTGAGGCCCAGAGTTATTTATTTTGTATGCACAGTAACAGTTCACATTGTTTCTATCTTCAAATGCCATTCTAAGCATGTGTGAGCGGCATTCTTTTCACAGAATCATAAAATGGTTTGTGTTGGAAAAGACCTGAAGATCATCTAGTTCCAACCCCTGTGCCATGGGCAGGGAGACTTTTTTTCCCAATTTCCCAAATTGTTATACTCTTTATGAGCCAAGAAGCCAAAATTAAGTTGCTATTTTAGACCAGGAGGCAAAGTAACTGAGAACTTCACTTTCTTGGAGACATATAATGGTTCCCTCAACAACTGTAGTGATATTTTACCATAAAAGATGAATGAAACACATTTCTAGTCACTACAGAACAATTTGTCTCTTGAAAAGAATATTCAAGACAAATTTAGAGATGAGATAGTGAGCTAAGTAGTTTACACATCAGAGGAGAGGTGCTAAATAATCCAAGATTTTATTGAAGTGAACTAAAATGAAACTGCTGCACAGTATCCTTTGAGTTGCTTTAAAGTCAAAGTTGATTTAGTTTATTTTGTTGAGTTATGGTATGACTCAAACTGCTCTGAATCTGTGGTAAACATGGGCTTCTGAACTATTTCATTTAGATAAATTTTTAACCTGTCAAAAAAACATTCCTAAAAGACTAATTTATAACATTCTCCAGGTGAATAAAAAGGTGGTGTAAGAGGCTTCCAAACCAGGCCCTACTGAGCCCTTCATTTAGCTATTTAGACAAGTTATCTGAGCTTAGACTTTCTTGAATAAAGTACACATTTATAATTACTCCTTATTTCTTATTTTATTTTAGGATTAAGCAACAATAAAGGAGAGTGTGCAAGATACTGAACAATCAGATAAATTTCTTATTTTTTCAAATTTACCCACTCTTGCTTCCTATAAAACTCATCTTCTACCTAAAGAGGGCAGACAGATAAGGCAGAGCTACCTCATATCCTTGGATATCCCATTTTATTTTTCAGCTAAAAATTAGGTTTGAATGAAATTTGAGGACTGGTCCAGAACTTGTCTGAAAGACACCTCATAATGCCCGATAAATGTTTGATGCAATGTAAAAATGAAATCAACTCATTGTACTTTTCTCATTTCTACACTTGCTTATATAAATATTAATTATATTAATTTTGTGATCGTTTAAGTTGTCAGAAAAAAGGATATATTTGTCTGCAGTGATTTTAATAAAAAATTCAAACTTTCTGTTCCTTTTTTAAAGAATTTTAAATTTCCTTTGAGAAAATAAAATTTGACAATATCTGCATCATAAGTAGTTCCATATGAGCAATGAGTAGCAACACAGTGCAGTTTTTTGAACCTCTTTTGTCTGTGCATTTAAACTAGGATACCACAAGAAAGGTGACAGAAATTACTGATCCACTAACGACCTTTGGTAAGCATTTAAGTTAACATTTCAAAGCAGCATACACGTTATCAAGCTAAAAATTTGAAATGGGCTTTTTCTTTTTTAAATTTTCTATAGAGAGCAAAGAGTGAGTATTTATTCATCCAATTCAGCCCTTCATAGTCTGAGGATGCTCCCTACAAATGCAACCTGACTTGCTTTAGTTAATTAAATTCCAGCTAAGAAAGACAATCTCTTATTATGACTGAAAAGGTTTTAATGTATTTTCAAATGTATCGCTTAACCCATTTCTTGAACAATTAATGTTCTTTTCTTTCAGGTTGCCAGAGATGAAGCTAAGATCTACTCAGGCAGAACTCTATTCTTGGCAGGTTAGCAGAAGAGTCTCATGTATGAGAACTCTGGTCTTACCAATAACTCAGGTATTACACAATGTTGGTAACAGGGACCATCTAAAACTTCCAGCCTCATGGAAATAATAGCACTCATATCTTACATAAAATATATGTGTGACTTGGTAAAAAATGAGTGCATTCTGAACTGCTATGAATTTTCCTTATTACAAAGTAAGACTTAAAAAAAAAAAAATCAAGCAAATGCTGGACTAAAAAAAAAACAAAAAAGAAAGAAAAAAAAGGGAAAAGCTGTGGAGCTAAGTGATTTTGGGACTTAAGTTTCATGAAGGGTTTGCCCTTTTGCAGATAGATCTTCTGCAAAAACATAGTTTCAAGAACAGAAGAATGCTAGCAGCTCAAGGGACTCTTTTATCATCATAATCACTAATCCAAATAACTTCATTTTTTAAAACTGAATATCACAGTATCTTATTTCAGTCTAAATAACATGTATGTTTACTGATTACCTGGAACTTAAACTCTTACCTTAACCTTCTGATACTGGAGACACCCAGGTGCTCCCTCTTTCCTTGCACCCCTGATGTCTATCCTGTTTCTTTGTCCTCACTCAAGACCCAAGCTGCCTGTCCTATCTATGCCTGTCTGCTAGGCTTGTCATGTGCTCCTCATACTTTATCACAGTTATCATGTGTTACTTTCTCTACCACTTTATGGAAAGTACTGTGCTTAATCCTATCTACCTTCAAACAGGGATAAAAATGTTGGTTTTGTCCTCACTACAGCTGTTGCTTCTTTGAGTAATTTAAATATTTAAGAAATTTTGTACTAGCATCCATTCTACATGGACTTTAGCTGGCAATAAATTAACTAACTTCATGGCAAAAGGAAAACTCTCAGAATTTCTTTAGCTTTTTGCTTTTTCATTGAGAGGACAATAGAAGTTCTGGGTATATGCAGAGATCAACAGCTACAGCTAACTCATCTTACATGAAAGGTACAATTTAGCCTTGTGGTAACTTCAAAGCAGAATAAATAGCTGTACCAGAGTGAAAAAAAAACCCCAAACCAAAACAAACAAAACTAATTGTCAAAAAATATTGATGCCAGATACAAGTATTTTGCTAGACAGGTCAGAAATGTAAACGGGTGATACTAAAACATTTCAATTAAAAATCCTGAATATTTGTGCGATTGCATGTACTTATACCTAAGAAAATTAAGTAAATGTTGAGTAATCTTGACAGTATCACCTGCAAATGTTGCACAACGCATTAAATAACCATTGCTGGGTAAACATAAGGCATTTTCACAGGCATGTCCCACTTTTTAGAATCCATATCACACAGTTTTACTAATTTTTCAATAAACACCTATGTGCACAGATACATATACAAAACTAATACGTAGCAGAGAGAGCTGCTTTAATGGCAAAGCCAGGAGTATGCATCAGAAAGGCAGCCAAAAGGAAGCTCCTGTGCAGAGATTTCTGAAAGACCTTGTGAAAGGCAGAAAGTACCTGAAATCCCTCACACAGTTTCATTCTGTCTAATCTATGCACCCTCATTTTACCCTCATCTTAAAATTTCTGCCCGTGATTCATTGTTCTTGTCAGACACCCCAATTGTAGTGTTCTTTAAATGAATGCCATCCGTGGAAAAGGTGGCAACAACTGTGGGTGACTGAGCTGAACTATCTTATCTTTTGTTTAGAATTTTGAGAGCTATAAACAAAAAAACCTCAATGGATGGTGTTTTCCTTAGTTCAAATGGATTTAACATCAATAATCTCATAATATAAGACTGAATATGGTAGTCCTCACTCAATCTTTACCAACGAAAAATTCTCATTGCTCTGAAGTAAGAATTTCCTGAATAATAACATCTGGAGAAGATCTGGCAGAGATTTATCCCTCTTCTTTGTTTCAATATCATTACTGACTAATTAAAGGAAGGAAGACATAATCTCTTAATTTTCTTTTATAGAAGAAAGAGATTATGAAGGATCATTTTAGGTGTTTCCTGATTGGCCACCGAAACAAAAGCAACCCATTTACCATTTCCTCAAAATGTCCATATAATACCAAGGTCAGGGAAAGATTAAGCAAAGCCTCGGAAGAGTCTCCACCCATTCCTGAGCTTTCCCTCACCTTTTCCACTATCTCGTAGTCCATCTTGAAAGCCCAGAGCTGGAGCCTGGCGGAGAGTTCGCTGATGGAGGAGAGGGTGAGAAGAAACTGCTCAGCGCTACCCAGAGGGACATCAGGATTTGCCAGCTGTGCCTCCTGGATCTTCTGCTTTTCCTCCTCGGTTGGGATCATGGTCAGGATTTTCTGTACAGGGAGACAAAAGGCAAGCATCAGCAGTGGGGCTGAGGGCAGTGTGAGGGCTGGTTGCTGGGTGACCCCACAGCAGCCACAGGAGAAATCCTCAAGTCCTTGGCTGTTAAATTAGGACAGCACAGTAGTAACCAAGAACTAATCCACTGCACAAGGAAGTGAAATTTAAAAAAAAAGATTAAAAAAAGTGAGGACTCTGCTATCTCACACACCTGCAGTTTTTTAAAAAATATATCTGGATTAAAACGCCTTTTTAGTTTTTTTGAAATCTCTATTCAGATATAGCTAATCATGGGATGAAACACTGAAGGAGATAAAAGGAAATTGGTTAGGACTGATCTCATCAACTTTCATATGTTTAACTCAGAACATGATATCTTTTTGTAAATTACATATGGAAGTAAGGGTAGAAGAAGAACAGTTTTGGTGGCCTGCGATTTACAACAAGTCAGGCTAGCTTTTAAGGTCCCTTTTAGCCCCAATATCTACAAATCTTCGAGCACACTTGTAAGTACAGAGGAATAACTGAGACTCCTGTCCCTTGCTGTTCCCATAATTTCTTATTTTTTGTTCAGTCTGTTTTATTTTTCTTACGGAACATGGAAACTATTGCAGCTTACTAGGTCACTCCTAAAGATTTCACTCTAACTGACAACTTCCCAAGGAACACATGTTGAATTTAAAGCTGAATTATGCATTGCATAACATATAGCCTTTTTTCTTTTTATCTGAAAAACGATCTCAATATCTTCAGTTTCTGCTGTCAGTGTGGCTCAAAATATTTAAATTTTCCCTTTAATTCATGGATTTTACAGGTTTGTTTAAATGTGGCAGCTTTTCTTCTGAAAGTATTGCTTTCTGAGGTATTGCCTCTTAATAAGTTTTTAACACAATAAATGCACTTCAAAATAAAAAAGAAAAGCAAAACAACATAAAGGCATCAGATAAGTTGAGTTCTCTACCCTACTGATCAATGCCTCCTTAAAGCAAAGCAGATTTTTAACACAACTTATGTTTATTCATCTCAGGAATGACATGTTTTTGCTGTAGCCCTCTATAATGAAAGATGTTGTTTTGAAGGGGAGGAGAGAATAATAAAAATACAGCCAAAGAGCTATCAGACCCGCCAATCCAAACTACAGCCTTGTTCCAACACTGGATATAGCCAATTCATCAGAGCAGCACAACTGCCCCCTTCCAGTACCGATAGCTCCCCTGCCTGTTTGTACAGCACCAGAGCTAAGTGTGGACAGAGAACAAGGGACATTTCCTGGTCAATCTGGCAAAGAACAAGAGTTAAGCAGGCAAATAATGTTCAATTTGTTGAACTGGGACTTATTTAATTTCAGCCACAGCATTTGTATTGCTGTCCATTTTCTTCCATAAACATTAGTAAAGAACCATTTTTTTGGTTAATGTTTTCTGTCTCTCTTGCTTTGTTGTTATAAACAACAATGACAACAACAACAACAAAAA